>JAQPZY010001434.1:0-167500 GCA_029931535.1 Margaritifera margaritifera | reverse complement strand
GTAATGGTATGAAAAACTAATGAGGTCATCTGCATATGTATACAATATGCCTTTCAAATTTCATTTGTCTACATCATGTGTTTTGTTTTTTTTTGCATCACTGTATCAAGAAGCTTCTTGGTACAGATCGACAGATGGATATACAAATGAACAGCTTGACAAACCAGATCAATGCAAGATGCCCCCTCTCGAAACAGAAGGAACAAAAAAAAGATATAAAACTTAATTCCAAGACAGGTACAGACATATACTGTCTTACCTGCTGAAATGACTGCCAGAGATCATTGTTATCTGCATTTCCAAACTGAAACCTTTTAAGATAGAATTTCAAACCCTCATGGAACTTTTCTTTGCCTATGTACTCCTGCAGCATACGGATGATTGAGGCTCCCTGAAAAACAGTGAATGTCTTCATATCTCAAAATCATTAAAGTTCATTACCTAACTTTAAAGATTAAAATTGTCCTTTGAAAAATGCACAGTGCTCTACCTATTAAACTGCCTATTTCTTTAAAGCCATTGTTTTTGTTTTGAAAATTTTTCCAGTGATTGAAACAAAAATCATAAGTACATTCTGAATATTTCAAAATATTCTGAAATTGGATGATGGGTCAATTGTTTTGGAACTGTGTCAAAATGAAAACAAAAAGCTTAATCAACTGAGGAGAAAAAAATGTTATGAAATTTTGGCCCTTTAACACTGCCCCATGCCCTACTACGGTGTGTGTGGGGACCAGGGATTGCACCAAAATTCAGAAACCTTACTGCAATCTTACACCACCATAGGCAGTTCATGTACCAAGTTTGATAGCTGTATCAGTTGCAGTAAATAATATTTCTGAGTTTGCAAGAAACATGATGGACAGAGATGGTCAGACATGGGGACCCAACTAATATACATGACTTTTTTCCAAAAAGAAGATAAAATTACACAATGGAATATAAATTATATTATTTGTAACATCTACTCTACATGAAAAACTGAAGATGAAGCAAAATCTACCAACATGACAGAGTTTTCTGCAGGCTACGTGCCAATGACATTCTTAATTATATTCAATTAAAAGATGACAGATCAAGAACATTAAATGATAACAACTTGTCTAATAATAATAATAATTAAATAATAATCTTTAGGAAGATTGAGAAGTAGGTTAAATGAATAGATTGATGGGTGGATTGACAGATAAACTGATAAACAGGAAGAGAGATAGATAGATAGACAGACAGATAGGTACCTAGGTGGACATGGTAGAGTTCAAAACAGACAGGAAAATACAGACATAAAATCAGGTATTATTTTCATTCAAATTTTAAAAAACATGCACAAAATTATTCAAAACAAGTTTTCAGTAATCTGGTGCAATGGCCTGGACCTGTTTACTATTATCAGTTAAGGCTGCACAGAGACTGCAAGAATTTAAATCTAATACAGACATGCCATAAATGGATAATTGTTTGATTTTGTATTCTTTTATTTTTTTCTGACTATTTGTTTGTTTATTGACATGTACCTTTTCTTAGTCTATTAGAAAGCCTCAAGGAAGAAAAACTTTTAGCTAATTGTGTTACCCTCTTTAAATAAAGGATTTAGTAATAGTAATAGTAGTAGTAGTAGTAATATTGTACCTTGCTGTAAGTGATGGAGTCAAATATCTCATTGATCTCAGAGGGTCTATGTACTGGGATGCTAATTGGGTGTGAGTTAGACAAACTGTCTAGATAGAGTGCCTTTAGCAGGTCATCACCAATGAATTGCTCTGTCTGAAAACAGGAAATAGAAGATAAATTCAATCATAGCACAGTTCAAAGTAAGTAAAGTGGTATCTCATCATAGTAAACCCCACCCTCAGGTGTTTCTGTCTAAAATAAACTGCTGAATGCTCACTTTTAAAAAAAAAGACATATTAGTATGCATAAAAATATGGCAAAAAAATTCCTTCCCTGTCGAAAGAAACCAAAGACTTTCAAAGTAACTGATGCTTCCTAAACAGGCTGCAGTTATTACAAAAGTTACACAATTCAGGTAAATAATTATTGAAATGTTCTGCTTGTCTAAAATTAATTATTCAGTACATTGACAATATAATTATGAACATGCACAGGAATCAAAATATTTTGAGCACTTGTGATAGATTATTCAGTCATATTTATATTTATGGCCTATGGCTACACTTCCATCTACAATATTATGATCTCTGTTATTTAATGCCCAATTTCATGTACCAAAAACATTAATACCAGGGCTTTCCATGGATTTTAGTAACTATGAAGATCTCATCATGCATCACCATAGTATCTAAATCACACTTTTCAAAAAGCTGGAAGTCTAAAACAGATTGTGAACCAGGTGTGAACTTGTAGTGCACCAGTAGTTCACAGATTTTATACTACGTGTGAAAGTCATGCACCAGTAGTTCACTGATTTTATGCTAGGTGTGAACTAGTAGTGCACCATTACTTTACTTATTTTATACTAAGTGTGAACTAGTCATGCAGCAGTAGTTCACCGATTTATATTTTATACTAGGTGTGTACTTGTAGTGGAGCAGTAGTTCACTGATTGTATACTATTTTAGTGCACAAGAAGTGCAGTTTGTGTAAGGTTTATTTCAGGTGTGACTATGGATTTTTATGAACATGATATATGGCAAAAAAATCTGAGAAAAAGGCCTGTCAATCAAAGTGAAGGCTTGCAGTCAAAATACTGAAGAAATTTCACTAAAATTGCAGATGTTGGTACACATGCAGCATGACTTAATAGCCCTACTTCACTTGTCAGAAAACATCTCAACTTGATTACACACTCCATTAAAAATGTTGTTCCTTATTACAATTTTACTGAACATAAGTTTGCCGACTAGTAAGAAGCTAAATTAACCAACCTGTTTTGAAATAAGTCTGATTGACATTTCACTGAATTCTGCAGATTACAAATTTGTAGATTTGAATAGTTGAGCTGTCTTTGCATATTCACACTCACATGTTTCATAAAAGCAGGGTCAGATTAGTATTACAGCAGTGAATGACCTACCATTTGCCACTCTGGTTGGATCTTGTCGGTGCCGATATACTCCATAAAGGTGGCAAATCCTTCATTCAACCATAGGTCATCCCACCATTTCATTGTCACTAAGTTGCCAAACCACTGAAAAATATCAAAATTCTATTTTTAACACAGAGGTAAAAAAAATGATATCCATCAACATGTAAAGCACATGTAAAAGATAAAGCTGTCAAGAAAGCAGTAGATAAAGTTATACTGACTCAGGTGAAAATCTTTCCTTTTTCTGATGAATGATAAACCTTTTGAGTTGATTTCCTAATATATATTGGTTACACTAAATCATGGATTGTAATGGCTAAACTGAAAAAAATGTAAGAAAACTAGTTAAGCAGGGGCAATTCAGGTGAAATGGTCACCCCAGTGCCTGTCATTTCACACAAAATACACAGAGAAAGTGGACTTGACTGCCATTTCTCTCGAATTATTGTCTTTGCATCCTTTCATTTCCAGGCCACCACTGAATGCTTTCACATTCTGTGAACAATATCAACTCTAGTGTCTTTTTCTGCTCAATGAGCAATGTAAAACATTTTAAACATAGCATTTTGTACTTTCTAATCTAATTTTGAGTCAAAATAGCTCACTTGTTCTTTTTCTAATCAAATTTTGAGTCACAATAGCTCACTTGCTCTTTTTGTAATCAAATTTTGAGTCAAAATAGCTCTACCACTATGCTGCCTGAGTTACCAACTTTTTGAAAACACAGTGATTGATCCACAAGTCAAGCATGATCTTATGGCAAAATTAAGGTGTTAACCACATTACAAATTACAACACAATTTGATGTTTTGGTCTATATAGACAAACTCCAAATCTCAATCAAAAATAACTGTAAGAACCTGACTTCACAGCTACCCACCATAATTCTCTATTACTTCACAAATACAGTCAAATCTGTTTATACAGGTCACCTATTGGACTGTGAAAACTGAACTTTATGAGCAACTGAGCTTTACTGTAATGATGGTAGGTCTTGGGACACAATTTTCTTTTTTAATTGTGTCCCAAAACTTTATATGCACATAACAAAATATAATATTTTTGGTGTGCCAACATTTATAGACACAAAAAATGTAAAGACAAAATTGGCAAGATTGCTATACGTCAAACAGCAGTGACCAGCTCTTGTTCACTTAACACATCAATAAACTGTTATAAACTATTTGATTGTTTTTTATGGTATTATTTTGCATGTGCATATTTTCCAATTTCGCCAACATGAAATAAAATAAAGGTAAATAAAGACTTCATAATTCACAGGCTGCTTAGAGTTCACTCGGAGACCTGTACTAAAGTCAACAGTACTTACGAAGTGCATACTGTGCTTAGCGTCATTTCTATCCTTGAATTACGACTCTAGGTCTTAAATTAATGCAACAGAAAGAAAGTGAAACCATCAATGCAAGCAAAATCAACAAGCAATTTATTTCTAAACAATTAAAATGAAAATTCAAAGAGACACTTCCAGTAGCCTTGAATGTCCTGGTGTGTCAGTA
The DNA here is from genome assembly GCA_029931535.1 of Margaritifera margaritifera. Lineage (NCBI taxonomy): Eukaryota > Metazoa > Mollusca > Bivalvia > Unionida > Margaritiferidae > Margaritifera > Margaritifera margaritifera. The sequence continues at coordinate 162,937 of JAQPZY010001434.1, read as the reverse complement.
GTCTTGAATGTTCTGATATGCCTCAATGATGTAATCCAGAATATCTTTGAATAAATTCACATAAATCCCAAAGTCAAGTATTAATCCAATCAGAGAATGAGCACTTTTGGTAATTCCAATGAATATTTCAAATAAATAATTCCTTTCTGTAAATTTTCACAACACAACTATAAACATCTGATTATTAAAATGATTCTTCATAGACTGACCATTTGAACAAGAATAAAACATTGTCCACTAAAATCACTATTTTATATAAGATATTCTTTTGGTTCAAAATGTTCAAGGAATGCTATGCTAACTTTCTGCAAAAAAACACAGAACTGAGGATGATAACTGGTGCACATTTGATATAATAGTAATGATAATGGTATTCAGTACACAGTATTTATTCAAGAACCATGTCTGAAAGGTGAACCTGCACTGAGAGGCCACCTCTGTACAAAGGCCAATTTTGACCTCTTCCACAGGTGGCTGCTATTGATGGGTTTGACTGTATAACTCTGTCTGTCTGTCTGTCTCTCTCAGAGTAAAACCCCTCAAAACCAAAAACCCTTGGGAGCCAAAAATATTTTCAGTTTTGAGAGGTTTTAGAGTTATTGAGGTTTTCACAGATGTGAAAAAATGTCTCTTTCTTAGCGCTTATGTGGAGAGAGAGAGATTATATATTACCGGGTCTGAGATTGGAATGTTTTTAATCCTAGCTTGGCTAAACCATTGCCACACAAGATCATTCAGTTTGTCAAATTTGCAAGCATTGCTGAAACAATGTTTGTTTGCTTCACTGCTGTTCTCAAATTCATTTTTGTAGAATTCCATTTCTTTAGAATATCTGAAACAGTAGATGTTCCTATGCTGAATTTTCCTGAAGTTTCTTCCATGTAGGTTCTGGCACAGATTCATACCCACTGATCAGACAACTATTATCCTGTAAGGATAGTTCAATCCCACGATCCTTAGCCGGTTGTTCCAACATCTTGATAAGTGAGTGAAGGTAAACGAGAGTCATGACTATTTAAATTCATGTATGTAATGATTTTTTTCCACTGAAAATCAATCGAGTGAATCTGGCTTTTAGAATACTGTTTTGTCACTCTCCATCGGCAAAGCATCAAAAGTGAGGCCTCATGCCTGGTTAATAAAGCCCTGATATTTAATTAAAAAAACAAACAAAAGATGTTCTATTGATCATGTATACAAAAGAATAGTATCAATCACAATTAGATAATAAGCAGATAAACATAATCTTTCTTGAATGGCTTAACAACAAGCATTTAGTTATTAATAATTTGTCTTACAAGCTGGCTCTTATTTATATTACAAATTGAAGACTTCAGATTAGCCTATTGTCATCCCTAATTTGTGTCTGTCTGCTTGTCAAGTCTTGTTTTAACCTTGTGTGGCCTTGGGACATTTTCCATGTCTTTGTCTCACAGATAAGTCTACTATAACAGTCATCCATAAATAATCTGTTCCAATGCGTCACAAATTTAGCAGAAAAATACATTTCAAAGTTTGAAGTGAATATCGGTTGCATGCGTTTTTTTAAGCATAAAATTTAAATTTGGGATCAAATTTTTTTTCAGTATTTGGAGTTAAGTGGTTTCAGTTTACTGGGAAAAAATGATGATATTAAAGAAGGAAATATTTAGGGCTCATAAAAAAAATTGAGTCTGGTGGGGATAATGGTATACTGAGGTTATATTTTGGTTTTGAGGAGTTTCACTGTATAATCACACATGCATGCACACACACACACACACACACACACACACACACACACACACAAACACACACACACACACACACACACACACACACACACACATTATAACACTTTCCATGGGATCTATGACCATACTTGCCTTATAACAGGAACTGAGTTATAATGAAAAGCCCTATAGTGAGGGAGTGATAAAGATAGATAGATAGATAGATAGATAGATAGATAGATAGATAGATAGATAGATAGATAGATAGATAGATAGATAGATAGATAGATAGATAGAGTCAAACCCATCAAAAGCAGCCACCCGTTTACATGACCTTTATAGATACAGAGGTGATCAATATGGCAGGTTTAATTATAATATCACAATTAGACTCTGTAAAGACACACATGGTTTTGTTTAACATTTTGGCTGCAACTACATAATTATCCCATTTTCTACACCATACTCATTTACAAAATGATTAGAAAATTTATCTATGTTTTTCTTTCTAGAAAAAGAAGTATAAACATGACACATCATTTTTATGAAATACAGTCATACTATAATTGTAATAATGATTGACAAATTTTACAGATCTATACGTCTTATGTGCCCTCCTGCATGTTGCAAGAGGTCACCAATGGAGGCCGACTTTTGGCCATGGGATGATGATCCAACTGAGAAGGTATTGGAACTTTTAAAAGAATGTGGTTTATATAACAAAATTCAACTTTGTATTACAGAGATTTTACTGTATATACTCCCTTATCCGACTGCAAACAACATAGACCCTTATCATAGTTACATAATGTGCCAGCAGATTTGGGTCTATGTTGTTTGTTCTAATGATTACACCTAACAAACTGCATAGACCCAGATCTGCTGCTGCATTATGCGATGGCAGATCTGGGTCCATGCAGTTTGCAATTGGAATCAACCTATAAGCGACTATATGTGCTATCCGTTTTTGCCTTAAGTTAATGTTTGTTCTGTACGCCTTGTTTTACATCTAAACTTATTCAGCACTGTATCAAGAATGTGCTGATGTGCCATTAAACCAATACATACATACATACATACTCAAATGGTGACAAAGGTACTGTAGGATATTGCTAGCAACTCTGAGAAAAATTGCAAGCGATACAGACAGCTTCAATTCAATACTGACAGATGCTGTGCCATAAAGCACAAAACCAAATCAATATTGACATAAGAGCAAATTACTCCTTAAACTATACCTGGTGAGCAAGCTCATGAGCAATAACAACGGCCACCCACTGCTGACTGCTGGCTGAAGATCTAATTGGGTCATACAAAATGGCGGTCATCCTGTAGGTGATTAATCCCCAGTTCTCCATCGCACCTGCCGCAAAGTCAGGAATGGCAATTAGATCTGTAAACATAAATTTATTACATGTCAATAAATATATACATTACTCTTCTCATTAAAAGGAACCACAGTATAATGTGGTTTCTTTTAGAAGGCAGGTAAGGAAATAGATCCCATTCCATTAATTAATAATTATAGTTTCATTTTGAAGGCAGGTAAGAAATAGATCCCATTCCATTAATTAATAATTATAGTTTCTTGCATAAGGCAGGTAAGGACATTGATCCAATTCCATTAATTAATAATTATAGTTTCTTGCATAAGGCAGGTAAGGACATAGATCCCATTCCATTAATTAATAATTATAGTTTCTTGCATAAGGCAGGTAAGGACATAGATCCCATTCCATTAATTAATAATTATAGTTTCTTGCATAAGGCAGGTAAGGATATTGATCCAATTCCATTAATTAATAATTATAGTTTCTTGCATAAGGCAGGTAAGGACATAGATCCCATTCGATTAATTAATAATTATAGTTTCTTGCATAAGGCAGGTAAGGACATAGATCCCATTCCATTAATTAATAATTGTAGTTTCTTTTAGAAGGCGGGTAAGAAATAGATCCCATTCCATTAATTAATAATTATAGTTTCTTGCATAAGGCAGGTAAGGACATAGATCCCATTCTATTAATTAATAATTATAGTTTCTTGCATAAGGCAGGTAAGGACATAGATCCCATTCCATTAATAAATAATTATAGTTTCTTTTAGAAGGCAGGTAAAGACATAGATCCCATTCCATTAATTAATAATTATAGTTTCTTGCATAAGGCAGGTAAGAAATAGATCCCATTCCATTAATTAATAATTATAGTTTCTTTAATAAGGCAGGTAAGAAATAGATCCAATTCCATTAATTAATAATTATAGTTTCTTTTATAAGGCAGGTAAGTAATAGATTCCATTCCATTAATTAATAAATATAGTTTCTTTTATAAGGCAGGTAAGAAACAGATCCAATTTCATTAATTAATAATTATAGTTTCTTGCTTAAGGCAGGTAAGGACATAGATCCTATTCCATTAATAAATAATAATAGTTTCTTCCATAAGGCGGGTAAGGACATCGATCCCATTCCATTAATTAATAAATATAGTAACTGCATGAGGCAGGTAAGGACTCCCAAACCCCCCGACACAGTTTCCTTGGAGATTTACATGATTGCAATAAACGTTTTATCATGTGATCAAGTAACTCATGTTTGAATATCTGGTTAACCTGAAATGAACTGCACAATGGAATTTTAATAATTTGAAAGTATTAAATCATTATTGTGTATTTGCATAAGTTAATACCTTTTTTCATTAACTCAGAATAAATTGAATCTTCACTGCCGTAGGTGTGACCTTAACCTCGAAAATACGTTACAATAGCAGCGGTCGAAGACTTTAGCAACTCGGCCGACTACTACAAACCTTGAATGTTTTCATTGCCAGATTCATTGTTTTGAAAAGGATATTCATTACCATCTTACAGGTTTTATCACTTTTAGCGACTTTGGCCATTGCTTGCGCCAACATAGACGTGGATGCACATTCGCGAAGAAAAAGTATAGGCATATTTGTGCATTACCGTCAAACCAACTACTGAACTATTGAAAGCAGCAAAGACTGCATGTAATTAAAACTACATTCCACTGTCGAATGGATTTTAAAACAGTAATTTGGTGTATTTTTGTATTTAATGTCTATCAGGTTGTGACCATGTTTGTGGTGATGTTATTTGACAATGCTAAGTCTACCATTTTTTGTTTTTTGTTTGTTTGTAAGTATATTAAATGCTTCAGAGAAAACAGATGGTATTTTATTTTATTCAGATTTGAATTTCCAGTCATTTGCTATAGGCTGATTTGAAAAGATAGCTTATTCTCATTTGGATGGCATTGCTTTTGCAGGCTCATGCGCATTGACCCCCCTTGGGACCTCAAAACAGACTTTTTGAGTCTCAAAAACCCCCCAACACTGTCTGGGAATATGGTAAGTATGTGCAAACCATCCACAACATTTGGTCCAGGTCTGTGATTTAGAACTAATGTCATTATGCAGAAACCATTTATCTTCTTTCATTCACATTGGCCATGAACTTTGACCTTTTGACTCCAAAATCAATAGGTTTCTTTCTTATTCCAAGTGCAAGCAATCCATAAAGTTCGGTTCAGACATGTGCTATGGAACTAATGTTATTGTGCAGAAAACCATTTTTCTTCTTTCAATCACACTGACCTTGACCTTTGACCTTCTGACCCTGAAATTAATGGGCTTCTTCCCTACTACAGGTGCAGACCATCCACACAGTTCGGTAAATGTATGTGACATACAAGTAATGTTATTGTGCAGAAACCATTTTTCTTCTTTTAGTGAGAGACCTTGACTTGTGACCTTTTGACCCTTAAATAGTTGTATTCCTTACCCCAAGTGCAAGCCATCCATAATGTTTGGTAACTGTAGATGGTAAACTCAAGTTACTATGTGAAACTAAATAAGTAACAAATGGATGATGGACAGACAGTCAGATGGACAAGTTCACAACATAATACATTGTAGGTATATAAAAAGTCTGGAATAAAGATATTAGGATAATCAACACTTAATGAAGGAAATCAATGGGAAAGTATCATGTCCTTGCATATAACTGACTGAAAATTAATAAATATCATTAGACTGCAATATACAATTGTGGTCAAGAAAACATGTAATTTGAGTCAAAAGACCAAAGAATTGTTCATATGTTTAAACAAAGGTTTTTGTAAGGATTTAAAAACTGTGCATCCAAGACTTATGAATTCATATAATGTCAGGATTATGGAACTAACTCACTCAAAAGTTTGACTGGGTCAGTACATCTGTCAAAACAATTGACCTTTTTCTTTTCTTTTTCATCACAATTTGTGATCATATACTGCACAAAATCCATAATTTTTACTTGAAATAGCCATGCAGTCAGTACACTTCTACATCAATGGTTAGCCTGCTTGTTCAAGAATGATGTCACACATAACAGCAAAGCAAGACTTGATCAAGGGTGGTAATGCAGTCAGTAATATTAAACAATCTAACTCTTCAATAATTTTAATGGTGAATTTCGGAAATTTGGTTTGAATAAATTTTACCAGAGAAATGGATTTAAAGGAACATAATCACATTGCTTATATCCCGAATTCAATGCTTGGCTTCAATAATATTTCATTGTATTTACAACACAATTTAAATAAGGGGACAATTCATGGATTATGGATAGGCACTGTTATTTCTTTTCTAATGTATCTGTAGAAATTATTATATCAATAAGAACATGTGATAATAACTGAACAAATTAGTTAGGTATCACTGAGAACTAATAGACTACGTATGAATTTACTGCAATAAGTTAATGGAAATTCATGTAAATGTTAATAATTGTTGTAATGGAATAAGAAAGTAATAAGTAAATTATGAAATGATAGGCAGGGCCCCCTGAAAAGAGAAAGATCCCATAATTTCTACCCACAGGGCACTTAGGACCATATTTCTCATAAAGCTTGAGTAAACACTGTAAGTATACTAAGTTTCATCCCTTAATCTCAAATGTCTTGGAAGTTACAGAGTGGAAGGGAAAGTGTAATATAAAACAAGATTCAGCTATGACCTTGACCTTGAAGATAGGACAGCCAATATGGTACACACAACCTTCTCATGATGGTGTTTAACAAGTTTCATCCCTTAATCTCAAATGACTTGTAAGTCAATGTGCAGATTTGAAAATGTGATAGACAGAAGGACATATGGATGGATTGATGCATGGTCTAATGCAGTGGTTCCCAACTTCTTTTTGCTGTGATCCTAAACAGGACCTCCTGACCCTCAGGCTCATGACATGATTTAAAAAATTTCTTCTGATGACCCTTCATGACATTACTGAGGACCCCCTGCAACCCTGATTTGGGTCGCGACCTGAGGTTGGGAACTGCTGACTGAATGATAGAAACATGAATACAAGGTCCCACATTTTGTGAAAATGAAATCCATGAATGTAAAGACTTAATAAATTATGATCCATCTGTGGACCACATACACAGTCCACAAATTTCAGTACCGATCATTCGCAGTCCACAAATTTCAGTACCGATGAATGATCCATCTGTGGACCCCATTCACAGTCCACAAATTTCAGTACCGATGAATGATCCATCTGTGGACCCGATTCACAGTCCACAAATTTCAGTACCGATGAATGTCATTTTCTTCTTGTTGACAAAACAATAAACATTTATAACAAAGAAAATAAATAATATTTGTGCTTATTAGTAGTGAAATCACAATACAATTATGTGTGAATCTTCATCAACCAGATTCAACAACATATTGTACAGAGATGGTTGATTAAAGAAAGGTGAGATAGCAAGAAGGAGAAGGCAGAATAAACAAATGTCACAAGAGCAAACTGTATGTATTAAGCTTTATTTTTCTTTTCACACACATATATGCACTTATTTTTGCTACAAAACAAAAGGCCCATGTGCACTTCTTTCCCATATACAAATTATTTTCAGATATGGGTTTATTATCCAGGTTTTACACTACAATGTACATAGCTATGATGGCTGTCATATTATTATCCTGGTTTTACACTATTATGTACATAGCTACAACAGCTGTCATGTTATTATCCAGGTTTTACACTATTATGTACATAGCTATTATGACTGGCATGTTATTATCCTATGTACATAGCTAAGATGGCTGTCATGTTATTATCCAGGTTTTACACTATTATGTACATAGCTACGATGGCTGTCATGTTATTATCCTATGTACATAGCTAAGATGGCTGTTATGTTATTATCCAGGTTTTGCACTATAATGTACATAGCTATGATGGCTGTTATGTTATTATCCAGGTTCTACACTATAATGTACATAGCTATGATGGCTGTCATGTTATTATCCAGGTTCTACACTATAATGTACATGACATTGATGGCTATCATGTTATTATCCAGGTTTTACACTATAATGTACATAGCTATTATGGCTGTCATGTTATTATCCAGGTTTTACACTATAATGTACATAGCTTATATGGCTGTCATGTTATTATCCAGGTTTTACACTATAATGTACATAGCTATGATAGCTGTCATGTTATTATCCAGGTTTTACACTATTATGTACATAGCTATTATGGCTGTCTTGTTATTATCCAGGTTTTACACTATAAAGTACATAGCTACAACAGCTGTCATGTTATTATCCAGGTTTTACACTATTATGTACATAGCTATTATGGCTGTCTTGTTATTATCCAATGTACATAGCTATTATGGCTGTCATGTTATTATCCAGGTTTTACACTATTATATACAAAGCTATGATGGTTGTTATGTTATTATCCAGGTTTTACACTATAATGTACATAGCTATGATGACTGTTATGTTATTATCCAGGTTTTACACTATAATGTACATAGCTATGATGGCTGTCATGTTATTATTTAGGTTTAACACTATAATGTACATAGCTATTATGGCTGTCATGTTATTATCCAGGTTTTACACTATTATGTACATAGCTATGATGGCTGTCATGTTATTATCCAGGTTTTACACTATAATGTACATAGCTACAACAGCTGTCATGTTATTATCCAGGTTTTACACTATTATATACATAGCTATGATGGCTGTTATGTTATTATCCAGGTTTTTCACTATAATGTACATAGCTATGATGACTGTCTTGTTATTATCCAGGTTTTACACTATAATGTACATAGCTACAACAGCTGTCATGTTATTATCCAGGTTTTACACTATTATATACATAGCTATGATGGCTGTTATGTTATTATCCAGGTTCTACACTATAATGTACATAGCTATGATGGCTCTCTTGTTATTATCCAGGTTTTACACAATAATGTACATAGCTATTATGGCTGTCATGTTATTATCCAGGTTTTACACTATAATGTACAAAGCTACAACAGCTGTCATGTTATTATCCAGGTTTTACACTATTATATACATAGCTATGATGACTGTTATGTTATTATCCAGGTTTTACACTATAATGTATATAGCTACGATGGCTGACATGTTATTATCCAGGTTCTACACTATAATGTACATAGCTACAACAGCTGTCATGTTATTATCCAGGCTTTACACTATTATGTATATAGCTAAGATGGCTCTCATGTTATTATCCAGGTTTTACACTATCATGTACATGGCTATTATGACTGTCATGTTATTATCCTATGTACATAGCTAAGATGGCTGTTATATTATTATCCAGGTTTTACACTATAATGTACATAGCTATGATGGCTGTCATGTTATTATCCAGGTTTTACACTATCATGTACATGGCTATTATGGCTGTCTTGTTATTATCTGATGTACATAGCTAAGATGGCTGTCATGTTATTATCCAGGTTTTACACAATTATGTACATAGCTACAACAGCTGTCATGTTATTATCCAGGTTTTACACTATTATGTATATAGCTAAGATGGCTGTCATGTTATTATCCAGGTTTTACACTATTATGTACATAGCTAAGATGGCTGTCATGTTATTATCCAGGTTTTACTCTATTATGTACATAGCTACAACAGCTGTCATGTTATTATCCAGGTTTTACACTATTATGTACATAGCTACAACAGCTGTCATGTTATTATCCAGGTTTTACACTATTATGTATATAGCTAAGATGGCTGTCATGTTATTATCCAGGTTTTACACTATCATGTACATGGCTATTATGACTGTCATGTTATTATCCTATGTACATAGCTAAGATGGCTGTTATGTTATTATCCAGGTTTTACACTATAATGTACATAGCTATGATGGCTGTCATGTTATTATCCAGGTTTTACACTATCATGTACATGGCTATTATGGCTGTCTTGTTATTATCTGATGTACATAGCTAAGATGGCTGTCATGTTATTATCCAGGTTTTACACTATTATGTACATAGCTACAACAGCTGTCATGTTATTATCCAGGTTTTACACTATTATGTACATAGCTACAACAGCTGTCATGTTATTATCCAGGTTTTACATTATTATGTACATAGCTACAACAGCTGTCATGTTATTATCCAGGTTTTACACTATTATGTACATAGCTACAACAGCTGTCATGTTATTATCCAGGTTTTACACTATTATGTACATAGCTACAACAGCTGTCATGTTATTATCCAGAATTTACACTATTATGTACATAGCTACAACAGCTGTCATGTTATTATCCAGAATTTACACTATTATGTACATAGCTACAACAGCTGTCATGTTATTATCCAGGTTTTACACAATTATGTACATAGCTACAACAGCTGTCATGTTATTATCCAGGTTTTACACAATTATGTACATAGCTACAACAGCTGTCATGTTATTATCCAGGTTTTACACTATTATGTACATAGCTACAACAGCTGTCATGTTATTATCCAGGTTTTACACAATTATGTACATAGCTACAACAGCTGTCATGTTATTATCCAGGTTTTACACTATTATGTACATAGCTACAACAGCTGTCATGTTATTATCCAGGTTTTACACTATTATGTACATAGCTACAACAGCTGTCATGTTATTATCCAGGTTTTACACAATTATGTACATAGCTACAACAGCTGTCATGTTATTATCCAGGTTTTACACTATTATGTACATAGCTACAACAGCTGTCATGTTATTATCCAGGTTTTACACTATTATGTACATAGCTACAACAGCTGTCATGTTATTATCCAGGTTTTACACTATTATGTACATAGCTACAACAGCTGTCATGTTATTATCCAGGTTTTACACAATTATGTACATAGCTACAACAGCTGTCATGTTATTATCCAGGTTTTACACAATTATGTACATAGCTACAACAGCTGTCATGTTATTATCCAGGTTTTACACAATTATGTACATAGCTACAACAGCTGTCATGTTATTATCCAGGTTTTACACAATTATGTACATAGCTACAACAGCTGTCATGTTATTATCCAGGTTTTACACAATTATGTACATAGCTACAACAGCTGTCATGTTATTATCCAGGTTTTACACTATTATGTACATAGCTACAACAGCTGTCATGTTATTATCCAGGTTTTACACAATTATGTACATAGCTACAACAGCTGTCATGTTATTATCCAGGTTTTACACTATTATGTACATAGCTACAACAGCTGTCATGTTATTATCCAGGTTTTACACTATTATGTACATAGCTACAACAGCTGTCATGTCATTATCCAGGTTTTACACTATAATGTACATAGCTACAACAGCTGTCATGTCATTATCCAGAATTTACACTATTATGTACATAGCTACAACAGCTATCATGTCATTATCCAGGTTTTACACTATAATGTACATAGCTACAACAGCTGTCATGTTATTATCCAGGTTTTACACAATTATGTACATAGCTACAACAGCTGTCATGTTATTATCCAGGTTTTACACTATTATGTACATAGCTACAACAGCTGTCATGTTATTATCCAGGTTTTACACTATTATGTACATAGCTACAACAGCTGTCATGTTATTATCCAGGTTTTACACTATAATGTACATAGCTACAACAGCTGTCATGTTATTATCCAGGTTTTACACAATTATGTACATAGCTGCAACAGCTGTCATGTTATTATCCAGGTTTTACACTATAATGTACATAGCTACAACAGCTGTCATGTTATTATCCAGGTTTTACACTATTATGTACATAGCTACAACAGCTGTCATGTTATTATCCAGGTTTTACACTATTATGTACATAGCTACAACAGCTGTCATGTTATTATCCAGGTTTTACACTATAATGTACATAGCTACAACAGCTGTCATGTTATTATCCAGGTTTTACAGTATTATGTACATAGCTACAACAGCTGTCATGTTATTATCCAGGTTTTACAGTATTATGTACATAGCTACAACAGCTGTCATGTTATTATCCAGGTTTTACAGTATTGTGTACATAGCTACAACAGCTGTCATGTTATTATCCAGGTTTTACAGTATTGTGTACATAGCTACAACAGCTGTCATGTTATTATCCAGGTTTTACAGTATAATGTACATAGCTACAACAGCTGTCATGTTATTATCCAGGTTTTACACTATTATGTACATAGCTACAACAGCTGTCATGTTATTATCCAGGTTTTACACTATTATGTACATAGCTACAACAGCTGTCATGTTATTATCCAGGTTTTACACTATTATGTACATAGCTACAACAGCTGTCATGTTATTATCCAGGTTTTACACTATTATGTACATAGCTACAACAGCTGTCCATGTTATTATCCAGGGTTTTACACTATTATGTACATAGCTACAACAGCTGTCATGTTATTATCCAGGTTTTACACTATTATGTACATAGCTACAACAGCTGTCATGTTATTATCCAGGTTTTACACTATTATGTACATAGCTACAACAGCTGTCATGTTATTATCCAGGTTTTACACTATTATGTACATAGCTACAACAGCTGTCATGTTATTATCCAGGTTTGACACAATTATGTACATAGCTACAACAGCTGTCATGTTATTATCCAGGTTTGACACAATTATGTACATAGCTACAACAGCTGTCATGTTATTATCCAGGTTTTACACTATTATGTACATAGCTACAACAGCTGTCATGTTATTATCCAGGTTTTACACTATAATGTACATAGCTACAACAGCTGTCATGTTATTATCCAGGTTTTACAGTATTATGTACATAGCTACAACAGCTGTCATGTTATTATCCAGGTTTTACAGTATTATGTACATAGCTACAACAGCTGTCATGTTATTATCCAGGTTTTACACTATAATGTACATAGCTACAACAGCTGTCATGTTATTATCCAGGTTTTACACTATAATGTACATAGCTACAACAGCTGTCATGTTATTATCCAGGTTTTACACTATTATGTACATAGCTACAACAGCTGTCATGTTATTATCCAGGTTTTACACTATAATGTACATAGCTACAACAGCTGTCATGTTATTATCCAGGTTTTACACTATTATGTACATAGCTACAACAGCTGTCATGTTATTATCCAGGTTTGACACTATTATGTACATGGCTACAACAGCTGTCATGTTATTATCCAGGTTTGACACTATTATGTACATAGCTACAACAGCTGTCATGTTATTATCCAGGTTTGACACTATTATGTACATAGCTACAACAGCTGTCATGTTATTATCCAGGTTTGACACTATTATGTACATGGCTACAACAGCTGTCATGTTATTATCCAGGTTTGACACTATTATGTACATAGCTACAACAGCTGTCATGTTATTATCCAGGTTTTACACTATTATGTACATAGCTACAACAGCTGTCATGTTATTATCCAGGTTTTACACTATTATGTACATAGCTACAACAGCTGTCATGTTATTATCCAGGTTTTACACTATTATGTACATAGCTACAACAGCTGTCATGTTATTATCCAGGTTTTACACAATTATGTACATAGCTACAACAGCTGTCATGTTATTATCCAGGTTTTACACTATTATGTACATAGCTACAACAGCTGTCATGTTATTATCCAGGCTTTACACTATTATGAACATAGTTACAATGGCTGTCATTCATGTTTCATGGTAATTTTCTGGTGAATTATTTTCTTTAAATCACAGAGTGAAATTGCTAAAAATAACGGTGATTAAATTAACCACAGATATTATAGTACTAGAAACTGATGGAGTTCTGGCACACGTGTCAGCAACTCATTGTCAAAAGGCAAACGAATCATTCAACACAATAAAAAAAAAAACACAAGTGAATTAATAAGAGATGGCAGTCAAAAGTTGATTGGATACATGAGAAAGCATACTGACTAAAACAGATCACTATAATTAAACAGATAAAAAATATGTTTATCATTCAGTCTTGTTAAAACATATTTTTATAAGATTGTATATGTCTTTATCATCTAACTCAGTCGTTTAGGTAGTGTAAATTTTGTGTAGTAACAGTAGAAGCAACTGTGCAAACTTATCTGAAAAGATTTTCAGGTCATTACAGCAATTCTTGAACTTTTTTTATGCATTTTGAACTTTTAGGATTTAAACATTTTGCCAAAAACTTTTTGCATGGCTAAGCAAAAATCACTTGAGATAGACAAATGAAATTTGGTTGGCTTACTTGTAGTTATATGTAGATAACCTGATTAAATTTGTCAAATAATTGCAACAATGTTTCATTTTCTTGATATATTTGTAAAACTTTTTGGACTTTTACTTTTTTATAAAGAAAATCTTGTCAGCATTATTAAGCAAAAATTATGTGAGGTAGACAAATTAAATTTAGTGGGCACATTTGTATTTATATGCAAATGACCTGATTAAATTTTCAAGCCATTACAGCAATAATTCAATTTTCACAAACTTCTGAACCTTTTTGACTTTTTGACAAAATCCTTGCAAGCATAATCTTGCATAAACCACATGGGGTAGACAAAATAAATTTCGTATACAAGTCTGTATGCATATATAAATTATCTGATTACATTTTTTGGCCATTAGAGCAATTTTTAAATATGTCCACATTTTTTTTATTTTTCTTGTTTGTTTTGGCCTGCAGTGGCAGCATATATTTTTTACAAACACAAATTTATTTTTGTATTACTTTGACCTTGCAGTATTTCTTTGATTTTCAAGTTTTCCAAATTTATGCTGGTTTTATAATATATGATTTTAGTTTTGGTTATGTGCGTTTAACGCCATTTTTCAGCACATGATAGACTATACATGGCGACCAGTATATTTGGTGGAAGAAGAACCCGAGAAGAACCACCGACCCACAAGAAGCTATTGGCAAGTTTTCTCACACACCCACATTGCCCAAGCCGAGACCTGAACCCACGTGGACAGAGATGAGATGTGAGTGATCTGTAAAGGCGAGTGCTTTAGACCACTCGGCCACCTGGGGCTCCTGTATGATTCTAATTTGAATCA
Source organism: Margaritifera margaritifera (assembly GCA_029931535.1). Taxonomy (NCBI): domain Eukaryota; kingdom Metazoa; phylum Mollusca; class Bivalvia; order Unionida; family Margaritiferidae; genus Margaritifera; species Margaritifera margaritifera. The sequence continues at coordinate 147,801 of JAQPZY010001434.1, read as the reverse complement.
GCATAAAACTGCAAATGTTAAATAACACAAAGCTAGTTATAACAACTACAACAAATAAATAACAAAAGGAGAATCCGTTCCAAAATTATTTTTTTTCCCTCATGCCTTCTGTCTACTTAGTCTTCCGAGTCAAAATATAGTTTTGATCAATTCTAGAAACTGACAATCATCTTAAATACTTTGTGATAGTCATATTTATGAGAAAGCTAATTTTTCTAGTAAATTATGTTTGTCCATGGACATTACTTACCCGATCACATTAACATTAGGAATATAAGTCTGCTACCTCCCGAATCCAGCCCTACTAAAAGACGAAAATTTGTCTTTTCTGTCTATATCATATAGACAAAGGGCAATAACTCTTGCCCGTTACCTCCCTTGCCACCATTAGGTGTTGCTAGTTTTTAAGCTGAGCGAAATACCAATGAGGATGTTCGCATAGCAGGGTGGCTGAGAGGGTTTTTAAAGTAATGTGATCATGTAAGTATTCTCGGAGAAACATAATTTACTAGAAAAATTTGCTTTCTCCTTCGAATATGTTCCTCACTCACATTAACATTAGGAGAATAGGTATTAGGAGTAGGGACTGCTGAGCATCCTACCTATACCTCGGGTATCCTTCTAGGGAAGAAAGATTGAATTCCTATGTGAATGATAACCCGCTCTCCTACTGAAAGCAACACACAGCCTATAGTCACGTGATCTGTGACCGCTATATCAGGTTAAGAAGATGATTACTGACATATTCTTACCGCCAAAATGTTACTAGTGAATCAAGCAAAGCTAAGAGGCTGTGTTGGTATTAATTGGGTGTGGTGATCATCTGGGCCACAGCCACAGGACCCACCAGATTCAGGTTTTGTCTCTGCGAAGCTAAATCCCTGAGATAAAAACTCAAGAAGGTTGACTCTGCATGCCAGCCAACAGCTTCTATGATGTCTTGGATCAAAACGTTCCATTCAAATGTGAGGCTCACAAAGATCACTCTAATTTCATGAGTGGAAACCCTCATGAAGTGACTCTGATTTTTTGAGACTTCAGAGGACACAGAGTGTATAACCGACTTAAGTCATGAAGATTGGGCTTGAGAGGTGATATCCTGCTTTCCTGCCTTCAAGTAGATCATTGATTCAGGACTTGTCCCATCTGAGAGTGGTTATCAGAATTATCTTGCAATTCTGACCCCATATCTGCTGTATTATTTTTGGTACTAAGTCTGGGGGGGGGGGGGGTAGGCAAAAGTCCATGACCCCTCCCAACTGATTGACAGTGCATCCACAGCCCAAGCTTCTGGTCTGGAACAGGTGAGACAAAGGTGGGCAATTTGTGGTGCCACCTTGTCGGAAAAAGGTCGGTCATTGAATGCTCCAAAAGTGTACAAATCCGATGAAAAACCGATGAATGAAGTGACCATTCTGTATGAATAACCTGACCCTTTCTGAAGCGAAAGTCGGCCAGAACATTGAGTCTGCTGGTAATGTGTCTGACTTGTATGTTGACCTGAAGTTGGCAGCACCAATGTAGAAACTGCCAAACCAGAACATACAGCTCGGGTGATTTGGTGCCTCCCTGTTTGAGGAGGAAAGTCACCACTATGGAGTTGTCTGACATAATCAGGACTGACTTCCACAGTCAGTCCTTCCATAACTGAAAGGCATTTATGATAACCTTCATTTCGCTGAGGTTGATGAAAAGACGCAGTTCCCCTGGCCCCCACTTGCCGCTGACTGTATCAAAGTCAGGCAACAAGTAGCTTGCCAACTGTACGTACTGGCATCTGTACATACCATCACTTCCAGTTGGGGCTTCTCCACATGAATTCCTGTTGTAAGCCAACTATGGTTGCGCCACTGACACAGGAAATATCATACCTCATTCATGATATTGATCTTTTGGTCAAGAGGACAGGAAAAAGGGCGCCATAGTGCCAGCAAAGTCATTTGTAACGGCCTCATATATAGACAGCCCAGTGGGATCAAATCTGCTGCCTCATTGAATAACCCAAGGAGTTGCAAGAACTCTCTCGCTGAAATCCACGTCATGTTGGAAATGGACTCTATGAGTTAGATGATCCATATGACGTGGACATGGGGGAGACATACAAAATTGAGATTGGTTATTAACTCCATACCCAGGTGGACAAAACACTGGGATGGGTAAAGGTTGGACTTTTCCCAGTTCACAAGCAAACCGAGATGATTCAAAAGGGATAGGAGATCATTTCTGCCCTTGAAAAGTATAGAACTTACTATCTTTTTGGAAGATATCAACCAGATACACCACTGCAGCTGTAGAGGAAGTTGACCAGAACAGGGTGATGATTAAATCCGTAATTTTGGTAAAGACCCAGGGGCTGATGTTTAGACCAAACAGAAGAACTTCAAATTGGTAAACTTTATCAAGGTAAGCTATCCGAAGAAAGTTTCATGATGCCAGGTGAATAGGGACATGAAAGTATGCATTGGTCAGATTGTGATTGATGGCATACTCATCCATTTGGATGGAGAGTCGTATAACTCTCGCCGTCTCCATCTTGAACCTCAGCAGCATAATGAATTGGCTGAGGTGACTCAGGTCTATGATTGACCTCAACTTGCCATTGGCCTTCTTGATAAGGAACAGCCATGAAAAGAACAATCTCCACTGCCCATTTGTCAATGAGGGACCGTATCTTCTGCTGAAGAATATCATCATTCTCACGATCTGATGGCACATCTGTTAGAAGGGGAGAGGAAGAAAGAGGAGTTTGGATAAACAAAATCCAGAGCCCCTCCAAAATAACTTGAATCACACATTTGTTTGTGGAACTAGGTTGATCCAATGTGATTGAAACTGTAGGTGTCTGGCGCCCACCGGTAGACTGTCTGCAGGTGGTGTTGCGATAAGTCAGCAGCGGGAGACAGGAGACTTGGGGGTGGAGAAACTTGGTTTATTACCTCCCCTGTAAAGGTGCCTCCTAGACTGGTTCTGAATCAGCTGTTGTCTCCTGGCATAATGCTGAGATCTGAACGGCACTTGGGATGTAAAAGATCCCTTTTTCCTTGGCTTGTCTATTGTCCCTTCGTTGTGGCAGGAATGGCTGGGTTTAAAATGTAGATGTGGGTGGGGCGGTAAGTTGGAGGGGTAATTCTTGAGATGCCTGCCTCAGAACTTCTTCAATTTTGATCCCAAATAGCAACAGCAAGCCAAATGGAGTCATCCTTCAAGCCAGAGCATGATGCGGCTTTAGTGACAGGGAGCGCAAACACGTGGCATGACGTATCAGGTCAAAATTGGTAGAGACAGTCAACGCATTCACCTTTGAATGGTGAGCTGCCCTGATAATGACCCGAGCAATTCGGGCCGTCAAGTCCCATGCGTGCTGGTTGGCAGATTTTTCACCAGTTGGAAAATTGCCAATGAGGCCAAATCCAACATCAAAGATGTGGCGAAAATGTTCCAAACCAGCTCTGATGTGGCTTTAAACACATCTTACCCACTTTATAAAAAAGTGAGGCAGACATGTTAACCACAGCTAAAGTTTTATCCTATGCTGGGAGTTCAGTATGGTAAGAGGTGGAATGTGTTTTGTACCAGCGCAATGTAAACGTCACTGGTACTTGGCTCTCAGAAAAGAAAGCCTTAGCATTTCCCGGGTCACAGATATGTTATTAATCTCTTTCATTCTGGTTGATTTGGGAAGCAGCTGGAAGGATGGCGACTCTTCCTCATTGTTGATGGCGACTTACGTTTTGGTTTACGTTTTGACTTTATAGTCATGCGTGGTAGGGGGTGGAGGGCATTCCAAAGCCAGCAACACCCCATATATGTCCTCGACAGCAGCCTTGAAACTAAGCTCCATCTTCTCCATGGTCGGATCGGAGTAGGGCTGTTGCTCAGCAGTATCTTCACACTCACTGTGTGAAGTCTCCTGTTCATGGTCTGCTTCCATTTCGGGATAAACCACTCCTTGTGGCAATGATGATGCAATGCCATTGTCTCTATATAATTCATGGTCAATACACTGCAGGTAAGCAGTAAACATAGGAAAAGCGTGGCTCCTCCAGACAATTTTATCATACCGGGACAGACAGCTGGTTAACCAGGAGAATGGTTGGCATGACTGCCAGTTGTGCAGAAGCCGGTCTGGTCGACTCCGGTACCGGTCATGCTGTGAGCATGGCTGGATAGATGGATTTTTCACTAAAGTCAAGATCACAATATGCATGTGTAGCCGTTGGCCTGGCTATACAGTTGAATGTCACTAAGATCCATGTAATTATAAATAGAAAGAGCCATATGCATGACTAAATGGATGGATCTGTCACTAAGATCCCCGTAATTGATGCTGGGCTGGGCTGGCCGGGATGACTGGATTGCCAGGATGGCTCTGGACAACAATACAGTACACTAAGCTGGATCCATTGGATCAAAAAAATACCCTATGTGCCCGGACTTACAGGCCCGAAAGCCATGCTCGGACATGTGTGGAACTTACACCCACTGGGCTGCCTACAAATGGGAGCACACTCCCCCATTGTGTCAGAAATACCTGTAGAAACGAGAAGGAAAAAGTTGCACAATTTGACTAGAATTAAGAAATTGCATCGCTGTCCCCTGCACCAGTTGATGCATTTGTTGTTCAAAGGCCAGCATATCTAATTGTGACAGCAAAATATCCATATTTGGCTCCCACAAATCTGGCAAGGTGATAGTGGCAGAAGGCTGCATCTGTCTCACTTTAGGTCGGGTGGTGGGGATCCCCAGTAATGTCTCCCACAAGGCTCACATGGGATTCTATATTTGCACGGATACTGAAAACATCAGCGCTGGCCTTGTGCAATTTTCCCCTCTTCTCTTTGCCTTTGGTCCACATTTGAAGCACCATAGACCAGAATTAACACCTCAGTATGTTAATAATTTGCTAAACAACACCTGTTATAAACAGAGCAAATGAACAATAGGCAGAGTGCGTGAAAACTTGAATTACAACATGCATCAGTGACAGTGTTATACCAGGTGGTCTAAAAAAAGACAAAGTCAGAGAAAGTGAAAAATTCACAAAATATTTCACAAATTCAAAAAGTAATAGGCTGATGATTACACAAAATAAATCAAAAATCCTCTATGGATGGTTACAATTCACAACAAATTTGGCTTGAATTGATGGGAGGTGTCTCGTACAATGTTGCTCTACGGAAGCGAAGCTTAAAAACTGGCGACGCCTAGGGTGGCAAGGTAATGGGCAAGAGTTATTCTTCTTTGTCTACATGATATAGACAGAAAAGACAAATTTTTGTCTCTTAGTAGGGCTGGATTCTGGAGGTAGCAGGCTTATATTCCTAATGTTAATGTGATCGGGAAACATATTCGAAGGAGAAATTCTAAATTTGAGAGGTACATGCCCACCCAACCCTAACCTAAAAAAAACATGCCTATAGAGTACAGTATTTATTTTGCATCAATTAGTAATACCTCAGCAAGATCCTACTGGAATGCCAGTCAGAATAACAGACCCGTTTACCCTGACAGATGTCTATCAGTAGTTTCGCAAAGTCCAATCCATAATTTCAGCCACCTGTTTGCCATGCTAATACTAACATTAAAAGTTGTGAACTTACAAAGTACGCATGTGGCTATTTCTATCCATCACTGATCGTCTAGCTACCTGCCCCACTCCCTTTCTCTACCCACAGTAGTTTGCATGAATGATGCAAGGTCAACATTTTTTGTGTTAACCTTTATTTCTATTATGACCATCTCAGCTGCTATTCAGAGTAATCATAAATGCAATTGCATTATTTTATTTGTCAACAGTTTATATAACATCAAACTCTTGGGATTCACATGTATTGACCTTACTCCTAATTATACAGATGCTTGAATACAATATAGCATTCTCATGTGTTTCAATAATAGGGTTGAAAAGTCTAATAAATGAATAGAAATCTGGCATGCAGCCTCTTTGCAGAAAAAGAATCTGCCCAACAAAATCATACACTGAACCAGAAATATTCCACCGAAACTATGGTAAAATCACATCAGTAAACAGCTCTGGTATCCTTTCTTTCCCAACTTGGATATCACAAAGTCCCAACATTTTCCTCAGTGGGATCTCGGTGGTGTTCCTGGTGGGATCCTGATGGAATACCAAAAAATCCTATTACTGTTCCCTGGTGTGATCTGAAGTGTTTTTCCTGCTGGGATCCCATGTGGATAGCTCAAAATCCTGTATTTTTCCTAAGTGGGATACCGATTGTAATTCCATGGGATCCTGCCAGGATGCAAAAATTTGAGTCTTTTCTGCTAGTGGGATCCCATTGGGATACAAAAAGTTCAGTCCCTTTTTTTCATGACAGGATTCCACTGGGAAAAACAACAGGGATCCCATAATGACCTCAAAATCCCATAAGTTTTGCCTGGAGTGACACTGAAAATAAATTGTTATGGGGGTTCATTTCCGAATAAAGTGACCTTACCTGCCTTGGGAAGGGGATACTTCACACCAAAAAATTCATCGTAGTAGTCCAGTATGGCAACAGCCGAATGTAAAGCAAACCGAGCTCTTTCAATCTGGTCAGCTGGGGTATAAACACCCACCTGAAAATGGAAATGTATAGTGTGGCTTCATTGATCCGTAAGTGAAAGTGGATCAAGTAGCTTTTGAATATAGAAATGAAAAATATGGCATCAATCCCACGTCTATACTTTGACCTTTAGTTTTTTACTCAAATTACAATTGGGCATCATCTTGGCATCCTGTACTTTCTGCACTCTGCCCTCTATTGGGAATATCCTTCCCTCCTTGGGGGTTACCCTGTTTTAAATCTCCATAAGTTTAATACATTACATACAGTAATATTCTACATGTTCAGTTTGGACATCATCTAGGAATCAGTTTACCCCCCACCCCCCATTTTTCAACTGCAGTGCAAATATTATCTTAAATGCACCAGTGGACCCAGTGGAGTGCATAAAAATGACCTCTTTCACAAAAGAGGGTGCCTTCTGGTGAGATCTTACCATGCTTGATATGCCCTGATGAGCAACCAGCACCCTACAGGACTTGTGGTCTGGAGAAAATGCTATAAATGATATCTAGGCATGACAAAAATTATTTTCCAAAGAACAAGAATTTGCAGAGTTAATACTGATAACTTATGAACCTGGACGTGGCATTTTTTGTTTCACACCAATGCATCTGATTGCTTATTTTCCCCACATTTTATACTTCAAAACAATGGTTGAAAACAATATGGTGTTAATCTGACAAATCTTGTCCTAAAAGAACATGTTTTTAGAATACTGAGTTTATCCATGTCTTTTAAGAGCATATAAGAGGCAATCAACTCATCAGTTGAGTTGTAGCCACAAATAACGGTTTTCACATATTAGAAATAACTTAGAATCCTAATAAATAATACTAATAATACTAATAATAAAAACATGGCATAAATTTCAGTCTTCATACCTTTAAGGTCATTGATAGTCATTTTCTGTATAAAAGAGTTCAGAAAGTTTATGAAGATTAAAATGTTCTGTAATCTTGCAACATTTTCCTTGATTTCCTCAGAAAAAAGCATGTGACATTATATAACAAGGTCCATGCTGGACTCTAATTTTTGGGCAATGTGACTTCTCTTCCGACCAGAATAGGGTGACATGGGAAAATTGGGAGAGGTGAGTGTATTGTGGTCAAAATTCAGAATGTTTACAACAGTTGCTTAAAACAGACATTTTACTAAACCTCTGAGTAAAATCATATAAAAACAAAAAATACTCCTTAAACTTTATGAAAATATTAAAAGTTTTCTTAGGTTCATTTAGCCAAATTGCTGTACACAGGTGACCTCTCTATGCAATGAATACCATTATTGTTATTGTTATTATTATTATTATTAAATGTATTATTATTATTATTATTATTATTATTATTATTATTATTATTATTATTATGTTATCAACAGATTTATTTAAGTGCACTATTCACCAAATAATAAAATACATGCATATGTTGTTTTTCCCGAAATGTATGTACCACACAAAATTACTGTATCATGCCCACTTTAATCCAGCCTGTAAATTAAGTCATCACTGACTCTTTAAATAAAAAATCGCCGACCTTACTTCCTTTAGTGCACAATGACAAAACACTAATGTCAGTAGTGACAGTTTAGATATGATGATGAAACATAGGACTGACCCTTTGTTTCACAAACTTGTGTAATTAGGCTTAGAAACAGGTGTTCACATTTCAAACAATATCTGGATTAACTACTTGCTCAACTCGCAGAGGTCAAAAACACTTGGCCTATGTGACTGGCCTGTGACGAATAGGGAATGAAAAGAATCTTTATGTGGCTATTGTTAGTAACATATGAACTGAAAGTTCTCCTGCCTTCACAGAGAAGTTTCATAAATAAATACTGAATGACCCCTGTCTCTAATGACAAGGGATGCAACTTGTATCTCTCCTCAAAGATTAATTTTTTTCATCTGAGAGAGCTTCAATTCACATGCAAAGAGATGATGATACTGAACTATACACATCACACTGACTGAAAAAGGTGACTCCCATTTCTGCCAACTCCCCAATGATAAAAACTGCCTCGCTTTCAAATCTGCTTTTAGTTACATCAGTTCACATAATATGCTATTATCAAAACAATGATTTCCTCATGAAGCAAATTTTTTGTATACGTACACAGAGCAGTCATGTTGATATTCTCCTGTGACTGCCTAATGCAGTGAGAAATCATTATTTGGTTAGGAAATACCTGACAGATGACTGCGGAAAGCAGGTGACCATTATATGCATGACTTCAATATATATAAGAATTTGCTACGGGGGTGGGGGAGTTAGAATAGCAATTGAGACCAGATGATCGATATATAAAGGTGACCATTTGGACAGGCTTGACTGTATATATACAGTATTCTGTTCGATAAGCAAACATAGCTCTATAATGTCCCCCCCCCCCCTTTAAATATAAGTGTCTACCTTTGCTTTACATATATTTAATAAAGGAATTCAATTAAGAAATACAAATTGACAAGTCTACTTAACAGACATGTATATTTCAGTGGAAAAGGATATAAGCAGATGCTGTGTTTAGTACCCCGAGTCTGAGTGATGTTTCTAACTGAGACTGTAAAGTACCTAAATATGCACTCAAAGAGAACATGATACTTTAGATGTCAGGGTCTTAAACATATATGCACCCTACTGACTTATTTTCACATGCCGTGCATATCTTTTCAGAAGAATATAATCTTTGGTTCTCTTCCTAAATAGTTAATGACTTTTATTAAGTTTTCTTTTAATTACAAGTATGGTGTGTTGATGATATGCAGAACTGCAAAAATACAGATGTTCCTGGAATTATCTTGTTTTATAAAGAAGAAAGAAATGGAAGGACACATTCATATGACTTAGCTGATAGAAACTTTAACCGATTTTCTCTATGCTACTCAAATGTCTGTATCTGCAGTATAAGAGAATGGATCTGTCCCTAACGATTCATTAGGTCAGACACTCCCTTTACTTCCTGTGGAACATTTCTGCCAAAACCTAAAGAAGGCTCGATTGATAAAAGCACAATTATCATGTTTTGTGCGCCAAACATGTTTCCTACAAAAGTTAATAGTAGTATAACTGATGGTGAGGTTTAAAAATTTATAAATCTCTATTTACAAAGAAGAGTTGGGCATCAGGGCTGTCATAAGGGGCAATCAATATGTCAATACGGGCAGGGGGGGGGGAGGGGGCACCATTTCGTAGATGATGTTCTTTAATTCTGTATTTCACTTAAATAAACATAACTTTTTCATTCAAGTACCTACATTTACTTCTTATTCTCAAGACTATGAACACATTTTAAAAATAAAAAGTTTGCAGTGTTTTATTCCGGGGGGGGGGGGGGGGGGCCAAAGGCGACGCACGTCATGGGCACTATTTCATCCAGCACAAACTTGTGAATGCCCTATAGGGCATGACTGTCTTGAAGATGAAGTCTGGTGAGTTGTAATGATTCCAAGTTCACAACTGCATTCAACACTGCTTGACATAATACATTTTTGGAACACAACTGCTGTTAGAGTAATGATTTATTGCTTGGTTATTGTTGTTGTTTTTATTGATGGCACACATCACACATATCGGAAATAGGAAGTTAGGGAGTGTAAAGTTTAGGTGGTTTAATAAGAGTTAAATTCTCTTGATTGAAATGAGTCTTTTATTCTTTGTTGGGCACTCCAATTTGATTATTTCAGCCCTAAAAGTGTTTTTCTCCATGGAAGTGTGCCATATTCAAGATGTTAAAACTTGGTATTATAAATTGTAAATGTATACTTTCTTCAAGTTTGAGTGGTTATAGACAAGTGCATGTAAATTTTAATCACTTATGTCAAACTTCAAACTTGTGAATATATCCAAATATAATATAAACTCAATCTTTAGTTGATTTGTCTTTAAAAATTAAACGGGGAGAGATAACAAGAAGAAAAAGCATGAAATCAAAATTCACTTTAATATAAAGTAGCTTGAAGATCATAATCTTGTTTTAAGTGTTAAATACAACATTTTGTGTTCTCAAATTGCTTAGTCTACAGTTATTAAACTTAGATAAAGGAAAATAATAAGAAATTAGTGCCATCTTTACTCGCTTATAAGTCAATTCCAACTGCAAACAACACAGACCCTGATCTGCCATTGCATATTGCGACAGCAGATCAGGGTCTATGTTGTTTGTTTCACTGATTACTGATAACAAACTGCAGAGACCTAGATCTGATGGCTCATTATGCAATGGCAGATCTGGGTTTGTGCATTTTGCTGTTGGACTTGACTTATAAGCAAGTATATGTGGTACCATAAATCATATGATTTTAGTGTCATTAAATTTTGGAGCAGAGCTTTGATTTTGGCATATTAGCAGTATAAAACTGTAGTGAAATAATCGTGGGTTCTAAAATATGGTAGTTGTATGCTATCTATAAAAGAGCAATAAAACCTCACAAGTTACACTTTGTAAACAAAGACCAAATAAGTAGGGTGTATTCCATCACATGGGATTATCAAACAGCAAATAAATAAATTGCTACCAACAGCAATGAATTTCAAATAAACTTAGTGACCAAAGATAAATCACTGCATTTCTTAACAGCAACAGTCACTGGTCCATCTAGTAAAATGTTAATTTGACATCCAATCGAAAAAAACATGGTACTTGTGAAATCCTGATAATCTTTACTAATTTCTACAACCAATGGTTAAATCTTAGAAACTTCTGGAATTGCTCGTTACAAGTAGTTGTTGACATTTGCATAATATACATTATGATCTTTTCATCATATAATTTTAGCTAGTATAAAATTTGAGGAATTTTTTTTTTCTTCACAATATTCTTTTGCAAAACTATATGTAAACCAGAAGTGTGTCAGAACTGTGCCACAAGTGTGCTGCAATGTGCCAGACCTGTGCGACAAGTTTGCTGCAATTTGCCAAAACTATTCCACAAGTTTATAAGAATTATGAGCTGCAACCTTTCTGCAACTGTTCCATATGTTTGCTAGAACCATTGGCTGGAACCTTGCAACAAACAGTGTGCCAGGAAAAATAATTTGCATATGAAAAACAACATTGCTGAAAGTTTGCAGCAAATAAACTGTAAGTTTGCCACAACTGTGTGCTGCAAGCTTTATATATTTTGTAAGGAATGTGTCCCATATTGCCATTTCACATGGGCAAACTATTTTGAATATGTATAGGAATGACATACTAATGGTTCACCTTTAGTGACAGTTGTCCTAAGGAAGACAAAAGATTTTCGTATAATTTCTGAAAATTTTGATCAATGCATACATAACAAACAAGTACCATAGTTATTCTAATAGACGCCCCAGGGGCGGTGCAATTTCCAAAGGGGGGCATTTATTAGAGTACAATTAGCATTAGTACCATCGTCCAACAGTCTAAAAATAGACACTGACCCCAGCAACAAACCTGTTATATTTAATCACGTGTGTAACCGCTGATCCAGTGCTGTAACTTTCCACTCGCTTTCAATGATGTCATGTGCTTATGATGGGTTGGGCAGTCATGTAAACTGGACTCATTAGGTGTTGTTATTTGATTTTTTTTAATACCGTACATCACTGTTTGACTGAAAATGTTCGTAAATTAAGTTTTGATTTTTCTAACAGTCGCTGGATTACACATGTACTGTTTTAATTATTTGGACATACCATAATGGATATATATGGATCTATAAGCCTCTATAAGGTAGAAATTTCTTTTTTTTTGTGGAAAAAAAAGGGGGGGGGGGGCATTATTTGGAGGGTGGGGCATCTATTAGAATAACTAAGGTAGTTATTCCATAAACTCCCTTCAGCATTGGACATGTGAGCAAATGCTACAATACACTAAAAACTGCACACATTATTTGTGTATTCCTTAAAAAAAGAGCTGCTAAATACCAATTAAGATTGAGTATGGAAGATTTTTTTATAGAAATTACTGACATGTTAGTATGAAGCAATGCGTTAAAATTCCCAAGGCAAGGCAGATAATAATATGGCATCTCACCTTTACATTTCCCTTTGTAAGAGATGTCACATTCTTGTAGTCACATACAATGAATGCTACTAAATATGTGCTCATATCTATGCTCTTTTCGAAGTGGTCAACCATTAGAGGTCCCTTCTCATAAACGTCTGTACCATTTAACGGCATATTAAAAAGGGTAATATAGTCCTTTTCCCTGACTATCGACATCTGAAAGGTGGCTTTCATGTGTGGTTCATCAAAGCAAGGAAATGCAGATCTGGCATCAGTAGGTTCAAAATGAGTTGTGGCAATGTATCTGAAAATTAAAAAATCAATACGAGATAGAAGCCATCAGAAATATATGCACTTTGATTTTTGTGTGGAACCCCCAAACTTTATTTTTGTGCACTCATCAACCTGAAACATGACGCCAAATATTATCACGCTCAGTTTTGATGAAAGTCAGGTTACAAGGGAGGGTCCATATTACCTATGAAAATGTGACCATTAACCTTTTATACTTGCGTATAAGCCGATACCAACTGCAAACTGCATAGACACAGATCAGCCAGCGCATAATGCGCCAGCAGATCTGGGTCTATGCAGTTTGTAAGGACTAATCAGTAGAACAGACAACATAGACCCTGATCTGCCAGCGCATTATGCAATGGCAGATCAGGATCTAAGTTGTTTGCATTTGGACCAGGTTTATACGCGAGTACCTATGAAAATGTGACCATTAACCCCCGCCCTTCGTCCCCTTGTGGCTACATCAAGGATTGGAAACCATCACTGTCATCTACTCATCTTCCTAAAAGATCGTACCAAATATGATCACACTATTGCTCTCAATTAGTGTAAACAGTGACCAATGGATGGATAGACACAGGGATGGATGGATTCACTGATGGATGGACTGGCATGACCTACCACAATATATCTGAAAACATGTATAATAATGCACATCAACTCATTTGTCTCCAGAGATCTCAGTAGGATTTTGAAAATAAGAGTTACTAGCTACCAATTTACAAAATAATTAGGTATCTCATACACCTAAGACTCTCGATCCTGTTCTGAAATCTGAGAATCCTGGGCCAGAAACTGAAGGTCCTGAAAACAGTGAATCTCACAACAGAGTTTTCTGTCATTTTTAACAGTCTTCATAATGATCTTCACGGATGAAGTTAAAAATTCTATATTGATGCATAATAAATGCACATAAAACTGAATGTGGTATCAAATGGACTATAGATAATTAGATCATATACCAGACCCTCATATTCATCATCTGAACCATTCTTCTTGGACTGCCCCAAAAATATATATTAAAAATATATATGCACTGTTCTTATGCTAGGATGTTTAACGGTCATAAACATTAAGTTTTACAAGTACTTGAATATACATTTATTTTTTATTAGGACAATGTTGAAGAAAAGAAATAGTGATCTTTAATACTAACATAAGTGTGCGGAAGGGACTGATGCTCTACTGGCCAAAAAGAGTTTCCAGGAATCCAAGATAAGACTGTTTCTTCTTATTAACTGCTGAGTGTTCAAACCATTTCTGATATTCTTGAGCAACAGCATGATTTTCAAGATATAAGATTCATTTAGGGCCAAATAGGCATCATAAGAAATCTTTTGATGAAAACCCCATGCCAATATGAGCATCCATTCAGGAAGAACAGCAATAATAAGATTTTTAAGATGGCCTTTGTGGTGGCTATATTGGATTTAAGATCAGCACTATTTTCATCTGAGACCAACTAAATATTATTATAAGTCTTGTAGTGAGAATCCCTATGTTAATATTACCATCCATTCATGAGCTGCAATAACAAGATTTTCAAGATGGCAACCACTGTGTCCATATTGGCTGTCAGACTGACATCATTTCCATTTTGGACCAACTAGACACCATAATAAGTCCTATTGTGAAAACTTCATGTTGATATGACTTTCTCAATAGGAGGAGTAGTGATAAGAAGATTTTCAAGATGACCACCATGCGTTAATGACACCTATCGACAATAGTACTATATGGTGCCCAATAAAAGTAAAATTTAAAAAAATGTAAAATTGAAGAATTGCACAAAACCCCTAGAATGATAAACCCTTCCAAATAAATGTAAACATGGGGTACAACAAGACAGAATATAAAGGAAAACGATGTTAAAATTCTGTAAAAGGTATATAAATGATAAAGGTAACACATGTAAAGTCATTAAAACATTTGGTCAAAATCTGTTATACAAACCACATTCCCTCAAAAAGTCCATGATTTTCTTGGGTGGTACATCATCATACAATTTATCATAAAGTTCACATCAAAATACTTCTGTCCCACAAGTTGGAAGTTGAAACACATGACAATAATGTGTTCCACTGTCAGGGTATGAACTTTGGTTGAGATTCACCCTACAGTAGGTATGCACAAGTCAAGTATGTGTGGCTAATATGCAACTGGCACGATACCACCCCATCTCTGTCATTTGTTCTATACAAGGGTTGCCACTCTCCAACAGTAGGTTTGATATTCTTAAGTTTTCACTCGACATATTTTGCCAAGTATGAAGGTCATGTTGATTTATATAATATTTGAAGTTAGTATATGGAATCTTGTCCCAAAGAGCAGTGGAGAACAGGGCGAAATGGAGAGAGATTGTCACAAAGTCATCAGTGGTACCCCTAAGACCAGCAAGGTTACGGGAGAAATGAATGAAAATGAAAATATGGAATCTTATCTGCCCTTTCATTACCCTTGATATTCAAGTGACTTGGCAGCCAACAGTACAGCATACTTGTTACAGATTGCATGAGCAGATCATGCTACTGTAATATCTGGGATATTAACAAGTTGTCAGATTTAAGGTTTTGCAAGGCTTTCAGTGTGTGAAAGGGAATCCAAAATGATGATGAACTTTGTTTTTTGAGTGGTGTCAATGTAGTTCAAAGCTCCAAGTATTGCTGTAATTTCTGTGGTAAAAACTGAGGCTTTATCCATGGCCATATCAGCAGTCAGATTTTCATTTAGGACTAGCTAGACATTATAAGAAGTCTTCTGGTGAAAACCCTATGTCAATATGACTCTCCATTCAGTAGAAGTAAGATTGGACGTCAGATCTTCACCATTTTCATTTAGAACCATCCAGACATCAAAAAAGTCTTTTTAGTGAAAATCCAATGCTGATATGACCATCCATTCAAGAGAAGTAGCTATAACAAGATTTTCAAGATGGCTGCCATGGTGGCCATATTTGATGTCAGATCAGCACCATTTACATTTAGGACCAATTAGACATCATAATAAGTCTTTTGGTGAGAACCCTATGTCAATATGACCATCCATCCAGAAGAAAGAGTAGCAATAACAAGATTTTCAACTAAACATCATAAGAAGTCTTCTGGCGTAAAACCCCATGCCAATAACTTTCTGTTCAGGAAAAGCAGAGATAACAAGATTTTAAAGATAGATGACATGGACGCCAGGTTGTATATCATATTATCACCCTTTTCATTTAGGACCAACCAAACATCATAATAAGTCTTTTTAATGAAAACACCATGTTGATATGACCATCCATTCCAGAGGAGTAGTGATAAGAAGGTTTTCAAGATGTCCAATGTAGTGGCCATATTTAGTGTCTGAGCAGCACCATTTTCATTTACAACTTTACAACCAACTAGACCTTGGGATGAATGTGTGTAAAGTTTCATGAAATGTCTCCAAGTAATTTAGGTGGAGTAGTGATAACAAACTTGTGCTAATGGATGGACAGATGATGGATGACAGGTACAAATTAACTTCCCTGTCTCCAAGAAAGGAGGTAAATACACATTATTAATCTTCATTTACCTTTCCTCTCCATTATCAGTCTTGTAACTGCTTTTGTAAAATCCTGATAATTTTCCTGTCAGCTGACCCATGAACTTGACCTTCAAATTAAACTGTGTTCCAGTCAATAGTGACCTCTCCAGCCTAACATAGATCTGTTCATTTTTCTTATATTCCAAGTATTCTTTAGCCAGAACATTTTGCCCGTTAGACAAATTAACACTGTAATCTGTGATATTTAGGTCTTTAATGTGAAAGACAATAAAATCTGTCTCTTTCTGAACTTTACACAAAATAGTCACAACTCCTTGAAAGATAGACAGTGATATATTTGGATGAAGGAAGATATTGTATTCCATAGGTAAAACAGAATCTGGAAGTCGCACATTCCTCCAAGGGAATGGCTTGCCATTTGTGGCAACATAGTCATCACTCGGAGGAATCGCAGATTTCTCATGTCCCTTGATTTCGCTATATCCTGACCCACAGATTGGTTGCGTGGGTCGAGCAAAGGCAGCTATAAGGGCAATGAGAAGAAGAAATAAACCAATAAAGATGGCAATAACAATAGCCTTGCCCTGGCTACACACCAACTGTTTACAGCGTTGTGGAACTGATGGTTCATAAACAGCTTTTCTGTGAAGGCTTTCATCTGAAAGAATTAAAAGCTAGTATTAAATACATATTTGAATGTGATATTAAATACATATATGAATGTGATATTAAACATATATATATATATGAATGTGATATTAAACATATATATATATATATATGAATGTGATATTAAACACATATATGAATGTGATATTAAACACATATATGAATGTGACAAAATCCTGGTTAGCTGAATGCCAAAATTCAATGAAGAAAAATCCACAAAAACTGTTGAAAAATTTCACACCACTGTTGTACTCTGTTCTTTATTTATATAATTTCCTATAGTTTTGCGTATTAATATATAATATTAAGAATATAACTTCACATTATACACCTGGAGAGATTATGCATAATGATGAATAAACTTACTTCTGAAAAAAGACGCCCAACTCTTGAAAATGATTCTTTATATTTTGAAACAAGGGTTAAATTGACTCCTCACTCTAAAATCTTATTGAAAACCCTGTTGTCATGCTGCTAACATATTTTAATGAGCAAGATCAATGATATAATAATGACAAATTAGTAATAAGAACTAAATTTGCACACACTATAAAATATGAGACTCGTTTGTGCTTAAAAATCAAAATACCACTATATTATTTCAATATATCAACAGTGCTGTATTTAACCATTTTTCAGACTATTGACAATTAAATATACACCTATGACTAAATGGTCTTGGTACACTTTGAGAGACTTATAAGCTCCAATGAAAGGAGACAATAGTTCTGAGGGTACCATTGCATAACCTTCACTGGTTCTGAAGAAATGCATCATTGTGGTTTTGAAAAAGCTCAAAGTCACAACATGACTCATCATATACAACTTGGTGTAAACATTTTTGTATAACCTTTATTTTAGTATCTATATCTGGGGACAATCTGCACAAGAGACTAGAGAAGCGTATTTCATAATCTAACTGCACTTGGGGAAAAAGGAGTACAGGCATGCTTGGGTTCTGGGATGTAGTTGGGGGAACTTTATAGTGTGTCTTTTTATGTGGCGTCCAGAAGAAATCAAGTACTGGCTGGCAGATATCAACAAGATGATAAACTATGCTGTGAAACATCACAAGTTTGCATTTGGACCAACAGGTGTACAGCTTTTCCCATGCCAAACTCTGTAACATAACTATCACACTGCTGCTTTGGTGGAAGTCACTGGTGATGGACTTGGCGGGCCTTTTCTGTTCTCACTCTGTAGCCTCAATGTTTAGCTGTGTCCAAAACTGTTGAGGTGTATTTCATGATTAGATGGACAAAGGTCTTGTAAGGTTGAGCTTTGGCCTCTGTTGAGCACATAGTAATGTTTTGATTCTCGAAAGCAAGGGTGGAATTAGCCTTTTTGATGATGATATCTACATGTGAAATCCAAGAGTGGTTTTTATTGATGGTGACCCTCAGAAACTCCCAAATCCTAAGAACTATCTAAAACTTCAAATATAATATTTAAACAACATTTATCAGAGACTTATTTAGAATGCAAACCATTCCAAGCCTTGATCTGAAGTCTTAAACTTGGTCTTAAAAGGTCTGGAATAATGGCCTAGTCTTTTCACGTTTTCAAAATTATGTCATTCTTAATACTAAAGAAAAACGTGCCACTTCAGAATACGAACAGGTCAACTGAATTTCTTACACAGATTAGTTTTTGTTGTTGTTGTTGCAGTAACTCAATACAATGCCAATTTCTGGATGAATACATACACTGGCAGAAGGGTGGACACACATTGAGAGAAGCATATTTTTTTTTTTTTTTTTTTTACAGTGAGGCAAATATTAAGTATATAAGGAGCATGTGCATGAAAAGTATAATGGCATTCAAGTGACAGAACAGTTTGTACAATATTAATACAGATAATATTCTGAATTGACAGCGTGTGTTTCTTCTTCCATGCCACGTGAAATTTACAGATGTTGCACGACATATGTCACTATTATGCATTTCAATAAACAAATTTATACCGGGTAGAAACGAAACATCTTCTACATCATTGTCAGACATGTTGATTGTCGCCGTTTGCTTTCTCTTTCTAACGACCTTATCCGATATGGCCACCGTCGTTAACATAATAGGTTAATGATGCTTGTAATGTTTTCTTCTCACCGTGATATACATTCAATTTTTATTTTTACCCAGATATCACTAATTCTGTAGCTGGTAGCAGTTTTTAAATTCTTAATTTTTATTTGATTATTATGTTATTATCTTATTTATTTATTTTTAAAGAAAGAAAAGAAGACAGGATACAAAATAATACATGCATGTTATTAAGTTAGGTCAAATGGTGTCGAAAGCCATTTTGACTGAAATAATTTATATCCGACCGACCTGGCACCATTGGTCTGCCTACGTCTAGATTGTCCCACAATCAAGACTTACGAATTGGACTATATCGTGATTCTACGTTAGTACTTCTGTTGCTGATGATGATAATGCTGATTAGGTTAGGTGTCGTAATATAGTTTTCCTCTTTCCCACATATACTGTTCTATTCCACATATGTAAATAAACTATTTCATGTATATTAAACAATTCACATATGTGGAAAACAGTTTTTCCACATAAGTAGTATGATGATTCCTTCGGCAAAATGTCTAAACTATTATGAAGTTCAAAAGCAAGAAGAAAAAAATTGCCAAATTCCTGAACTAATGGACAACAAAATATTGCTGTTATAGAGCCAGAGATAAATAGAACAGTAGTTTGAAATTGAAATGTAGTAATTAAATTTTAAACTATTAAAACTATATCTGTGAAAGAAATGGGCGTGTGTGATAACTGCAACAAAGAGAAAGCGACTGATCAATGGAGGAACGTGGCGAAAGCAATAAACACTGAGAGGTGTAATTGGCAATCCACTGAAATGTGTAAAATACACACTGAAAGGTGTAAATGGCAATACACGGAAAGGTGTAAATGGCAATACACTGAAAGGTGTAAAGACTGCACATACAAACTAAGAGCAATTGGATTAAAATCGAAATCTCCAAAATACCGGAGATCTGATGGACACTGATACGAGTATAGATGGTAATATGAGGGTATGAGTACAGTGGAAATTTATGTTGTCAATTTTTATGGTCTATTTTTGTTGTCCATTCTTTTTGGCGCAAATTTATGGTCCATTTTGGGTGGCTTCATTTTTTTATAGTCAATTTTTGAAAACTATATATTGGAAATTTGTATGGTAAATTTTTTTAAAGTATATATTGGATATTTTAGATGGACTAATAAAAAGGTTTTTAAAATCAGATTTAGTTAAGGTGGATAACTAACGAAGTTAATCATATGGAAATATTAACATAGATAAATTTATATGGGAATATTAAGATGGATGTATTAAGATGTAAAATTTAAAACAAATATATATTGGAAATTTGTGTGGTTTATATATGTTGTTAAGGGGCATTGGGGGGGGGGGGCGGGTGTCGGGCATTTTGATGATAACTTTTTATGAGCTAACCAAGTTGAAATTTTTTGATGGTACAAATTAAAAAATATTTCTGAAATTGTATGGGCTGTGGGTTTTTGTACAAATGTAACGAAAATGTTGGGGTATTTTTGATGGCTAAAATGTCGACAAGTGGGGTTGGGGGGACTTTAAATGGTGTTTTTTTATGGTCATGTGGGGTTATAAGGGATTGTTAAAATGATTGTTCTCAAGTGAAGGATTTATTATATTAACGATATGGTGAAATAACAAAAAGATTGATGTACATAATTCAAATGTAAAAAACAATCTGTTGCATAAAAATTAAAATAGATTGATGCACATCATTAAATGTGAAAAAAATATCGTATATAAAAAATGAAAATAGATGGATGCACGTGATAAATGTGACAAGCAATCTTTATTTTTGAATATCTTTATGATCGTATGCTGTCGTATTTATTCCATCATTTAAAATATATTTTTTTAGTATCCAGATGTTTTTCTTTTCCATTTTGTGCAACCCCATGCGATGCCTAACACTTTTAATATTATACATGATGTGTTTCATTTCTACCTTTTCAAATAATGAGTTTTTGTAAATTTCATGGTTCATTTCTTTTTTAACATCTGGTTTTGAAACACCTTTGGCTTTATTAATTTGTATGTTATCAATTACAAGTGAGTACATTTTAGGCCTTAAACTATCAAATTTTTGTATTGCTTTGCCCTTACATTCATCTTTAAATTGTTCCACAACTTGTTGTTTGTTGTATTATATAAAGAGTGATCAACAGGATAATCAGCTGTAATGTACTATTATGTCTCATATCATCATATATATTTTCGCTTTTCACTCATATTATTAAACCGTCATTATCAGTATATAACAATTCAATGTTATTGCCATATAATACTTATAAGTGATTATAATAAAAGCCATACATGAATAATTTTGATAGGTCTAATATGGATTGTCCAGAATAAACTGGTCTGTTTAGCACAAATTTTGTTTTAACGCTACGGATAACTACCATTTGATCACCAATTTTTTTTTCCTCATTATTATTCCAGGATTTGATGCGATCCTAATCGCCTGATTATATCAGTATCATTAGCACTGACTAGCTCAACACTGATCCTTTTTCTTAAATTTTCGCAAGACTTACCAGAAGCACTGTTATTGAATGGCTGAAAGAACTCATTTTTAGGTTGACTTCTAAGTCCAGTATTTAATTGAATATATGGGGCCATCTATTTGTCTTGATTAAATTCTAGTATCCTATGTACCTTTGTTAAGTTCTTACCCAATTCTAAATATAATCATGTAGTAGTGTACAACATAGTTTTTCCTATTTGTTAAATTAGGCGCCAATTTATCACAATTAATAAAATTACATTTTAGATCTTCTGCTAATTCAATTCCGTAATTGCTCTGTCATTTCTTTTTGGTACTTAATGTTTCAGGTGCTAAGGGATAATAATTATCAGCATCGCTTAGATTTTCAGGGTATTTTTAAACTAACTTCAAATATAAAACCTTTTTTGAGTCATCTGAAATGTACTCTGGCACTTTTTTATCAGATGAGAGACATTTAAATCCGCCAACAAGTAGAGCTTGCATTATAAATTATTGATCCTAAATATATAATCCATGAATTAGGTTTGTCTTTATCATAATCGCTAAATAATACATTATTGGCTTTAGCGTATCTTTTTGATACCATTGAAATACCACCTCAAAATCCTTTTTCTATAAGTATATGCACATCAATGTCTGTTAATAATTCTAATTCAGTTTTTGCTATTTGCAATCATGCATCACAAGATATACCTGGACTACTAAAGTTATGGGATGCATTGAGCCCATACTGTTTAATGGCCATATTTCGAAAAAATTTCAAAGACATAAGCGAGTAATAAGACGTCTGCTTTTAAATATAGGTTATGGTATTCACCTAAGGTCTTTATTTTACATGTTTACCATATTTTTTTAATTTCTTTTTCATCGGCATAATCTTCATCAGATATTCCAGATTTAGTTAATAATGAGTAAAATGCATCTTTGTCTGGGAATTTAGTTTCATGAAACCTATCAAAGAATCCATATAATCATATGGGTAAATACCCTTTCTAGCTAAAAACTCAGTTTTATCTTGATCAGTAATCTGACTAGTGATTCTGAAGTCACCTTTAGATAGCTTAGATTTACTGAATGTATCAATTACAGTTAATATATATGTATAACCTTTATTATATTTACTAAATTGTTGCATATCAACCAAATCAGCCGACCATATTCAATCTATTGTATATGTAATTACGCGGTGCTGAGTGAAATGTATTATTTTAGGTTCGTGTAATTCTTAAGCTAGTTGTGTAGTCCACGTCAGCGACATTTCTGTGATTTTGTTTCCCCTAAGCCTAATTTACGTTTAAGTTTATAATTGGTTTTGCAACTCATTTTTGGCAGTTTTTTTCTGGTATCGTGGCACCAATATGTCTATCTAGTTCATTAAACATTAACTCATCACATGTTCTCGTTATACTATCCTTGGTAGCTGCGTTCAAAGTCCAGTATATCCTGGTGGAAGCGCTCGCCTTGCTCCTCCGAGTACGCTCCCATGTTCTCCTTGAATTTATCAAGATGAGCATCAAGGATATGGACTTTGAGGGACATACTACAGCCCATTGTGCCGTAGTTCTTCACCAGAGTCTCAACCAGCTCCACATAGCCTTGTGATTGCCCACGAAGCCCCGAACCACTGCGACAAAGCTGTTCCAAGCTGCTTTCTCCTTACTAGTGAGCTTCTTGGGGAATTAATTGCACTCCAGGATCTTCTTTATCTGTGGTCCGACGAAGACACCGGCTTTGACCTTTGCCGCAGACAGCTTAGGGAATAAATCTTGAAGGTACTTGAAGGCTGCCGACTCCCTATCTAGAGCTCTGACAAATTGTTTCATAAGGCCCAATTTGATGCGCATTGGTGGCATCAGCACCTTCCGGGGTCCACCCGTGGCTCCCACTTGACGTTGTTCCTCCCCACAGAGAACTCGGTCCGCTGTGGCCAGTCCCGCCAGTGGTGGTGCGCCTTGGTGTCCCTGCTGTCCCAAAGGCAAATATAGCAGGGAAACTTAGTAAAACCGCCTTGGAGACCCATCAGGAATGCCACCATTTTGAAGTCTCCTATGACCTCCCAGCCGTACTCATCATACTTCAAGGCGTCCAGCAAGGCCTTGATGCTGTTGTAATCCTCTTTGTGGTGCACCGAGTGAGCCATGGGAAAAGACGGGTAATTGTTACCATTATGGAGCAGCACGGCGTTGAGGCTCCTGGATGAACTGTCAATGAAGAGGCGCCACTCATTCTGGTTACAGGCGATTCCGATTGCCTCGAACAGACTGGTCACATTGTGGCAGAAGCAGAGCCCATCTTGACGGGTGAAGAAGCTGGAAAAAGTTTGGTGACGCTTTCTCTGATCTGCGACTTGCACACTTTCATCCAACAAGTTCCACTGCTTGAGCCTAGACGCCAAAAGCTCCGCATTGGACTTGGTGAGACCAAGATCTCTAATCAAGTCGTTGAGGTCTTTTTGGTTGGGATAGTATGGGTTTCTCTCCTCAGCTCCACCTCTGAAATTGTCATCTGGATCTACAACGTCTTCCTCGCTCTCTGACTTGCTGCTCTCTTCTAAAGACGGCTGCTCTCTCTCCGGAGGAGTGGGTGCGGGGAGCTCATGGCAGTGTAGCACCGGGGCGATGGATGAAGGAAGGTCCGGATACGTGATAGCAGGTGCATTCTTGCCAGTCCGATGTTTGGAAGTGTCCACCATGCAGAAGTAGCAGTTGCTTGAGTGGTCAGTGGGTTCCCGCCAAATTCTTGGGATAGCGAACTTCAATGCTCTCTTTTTCCCTCTGTACCATCCTACAAAAATACATTTATTTCACCTATGACTAATGTGTAAGAGATTCTCGCAACATTTTTCATATATGATATATTTTTTCAATAACATTGAAGATTGTAAAACATTTTAAAATTAAAAACTTTTACAATTTTAAAAATTTTAAAAAATTTTATAACATAAAATTCCGAGCAACAATTGTCCATCTTACCTTCCAGAGTTTTTTTGCAGTGCTCGCAGGTAAAATGAGGTGCCCAGGGTTTGTCTTGATCCCCGACAGGCATGCCGAAATATGCCTTGTAGGCCTCACACATCTTAGCAGATGCTTCCACGGAGTTCTTTTTCGCTCTTGTCTTGATAAATTGGCCGCAGACATAGCAAAATGCGTCTGCCGGATGCTTGCAGCCTTTTGATGCCATATCAGAAAAATGCAGATATGTATCCACTTAGGCAGCTGGAACTAAACTGAACTGGTGGGCTTAAGGCCCCTGAATTTATACTACTATTTATATTACTGGAAAGTTCTAGCAAGTTCTAGAAGTTACTCCAAGTTTACTCAGCACTGAATCTATCTGGATTGTTCTGGAAAATAGGTAAATTTCAAAATATCACTGTCCTGGTCACGAAAGCAAAGTTTGTGGGGAATAATAGCCATTTTCTATACTTTTGAGGCATAAGTAATTAGGAAATAACACTTACTACCCAGGAACAAAAAAAATATATAAAAAATTGTTACACGGTGTAACCATACATAAAGCTATGAGCATGTTGTATCTGTGATGAGTTATAAATAAATAAATAATTTCCTTTTTACTACCCATCATAAATATATATATATATATATATATATATATATATATATATATGTGTGTGTGTGTGTGTGTGTGTGTGTGTGTGTGTGTGTGTGTGTGTCAGGTGCGGGCAATCCAAATGAGTCAAAAAGATCAATATCATGGCTCTTAGGGTCATTATAAATAAGGATCCAAACCGGTGCCATTTCCAGCAAAAAAGTCTTTAAAATTAATAATAATGGTTTCATTAGTTTTTATTTTATGTGGAATTATATCCTTACTAAAACAGCCTCTAAAATTGTTTATCTTATCTTTCTTCATGATTTTTCCAATTTGAATATTACTAAGAGGGTTTATTACTTTTTTATCCCTGGTAATAAAAAATGGACAACGGCCAATAGCTTTATGACCAAGGCCTAATCTCGTACCTGGAAGTGTTAACCCTCGCCAGCCAAAACGTTTTCAGGAATGGAAGGAACCTACCTTGCTTTTTTAATTGTGTTTTTGAGAATGTTATATATACACCGTGACTCTTAGAGTTTGCTTGCACAATTAGTTTAATTTATGTTTTAGTTAACATCAGTTTGTCTGAGCCATGTAGTTGGTCTTTTTCAAGTTTTATGGCAACTGGTTGTTTTGTTTTTTCGCTTTTTTTCTGTGATTATTCTCTTATGTTATTTATCTGATGTAGACTTGGGCTCAATCCGAACTCAGTATATGACACACACACACACACACACACACACACACACACAACATGATAGGAAGGTATTCCATGTCACCGACGGGAACCATAGGAAAGCACACAGAAAATAAATATTGCTAAAAGTGGATAACAGGAAAAAAAATATAGTTTCAGCAAGTTCAAATCTACCCGAATATATCACATTTTGCTACATCTGATACAATTCAAGAATGTACTAAACAAAATATCTTAGATCGGTAAGTCAACCGGAAAAATGACTGCCGCCTTTATGCCCACGTCACTTAAATACCAATCAATTTTCCTGTTGGCATACCGATCTAAGATATTTTGAAATCGTATCAGATGTTCAAAAAGAAGTGTGATATATTTCAGTAGACTAGACCCTGCTTAACCTAAATTTTCTTTCTGTCAGCCATTTTTTGGCATATTTATCTTTTGGATCCTTTCTTTTTTATATCAAATGGTTTTCCAGAATGAAGGGAAGCAAAATAGAATTAAAACAGTAGATATATTAATGCAACTGTATTTGCTCGAGTGAGGTCTTTCCCTCATTCCGCCATATCTTTATCTTTATCGATGTCATTACTGTACTAAATTAATTAGTAGTCATCATTATATCATTTTGCATAGAATAGAGGGCCTTTATCCCTAGAGCTCCTCTATATTCATTGGTCAATATAATCATCAAATGGAGCTAGACTTTGGTTTTGGAGAAATTATTGCCGTATTTAATACATTTATTTCCACCATTTTCTTAGCTTTATATCTATTTTATTTAATTTTATATTTCATGTCTTAGAAATTAAAGTTGATCCATTATAAATATCAAGATATACACCATAGTGATTTCTCTACTTCTAACAAATCCCAAGCGTTCTCTCTCTCCCAGCCTCCGCCCCCTACCCCGAAATTGGAATGGTTGGTCCCAAATGTTGCAATGTCATATATGTACTATGTGCTGTCGTATATATATGCAGTTTCTGATTTTAAAATGACTAACATATTCCTTGTATTGTTTTAGATGCCTATTTTGTCAAAATAACAGTTATTTCTTTTATTGTTCAAATTATCAAACGTAACATAGAGTTTGCTATATTAGTGCAAGTCTCTCCCCACAACCACCACCACCACCACCTCCTAAACACACAACATGGTAGAGCGGTATTCCAAATCACTAACGGGAACGATCGGAAAGTAGACAGAAAAATAAATATTGCTAAAAGTTTCCAACAGGAAGAAAATTTAGGTTCGGCAGGTTCAAATCTACCCGAATATATCACATTTTGCTACATCTGATACAATTCAAGAATGTACTAAACAAAATATCTTAGATCGGTAAGTCAACCGGAAGAATGACTGCCGCCTTTATGCCCACGTCACTTAAATACCAATCAATTTTCCTGTTGGCATACCGATCTAAGATATTTTGAAATCGTATCAGATGTTCAAAAAGAAATGTGATATATTTCAGTAGATTATACCCTGCGTAACCTAAATTTTCTTCCTGTCAGCCATTTTTTGCATATTTATCTTTTGGATCCTTTCTTTTTTTATATCAAATGGTTTTCCATAATGAAGGGAAGAAAATTAGAATTAAAACAGTATATATAGTAATACAACTGTATTTGCTCCAGGGAACACTTCCCCTCATTCCGCCATATCGTTATCGACCATATTACTGTACTGAACCAATTATTATTCACCATTATATCATTTTGCAAAGAATAGAGGGCATTTATCCCTAAAGCTCCTCTATATTCATTGGTCAATATAATCATCAAATGGAGCTAGATTTTGGTTTTGGAGAAATTATTGCCGTATTTAATACATTTTTTTCTACGATTTTCTTAACTTTATATTAATTATATTTAATTTTATATTTCATGTCTAGGAAATTAAAGTTGATCCATTATAAATATCAAGATATACACCATAGTGATTTCTCGACTTCAAACAGATCCCAAGCATTCTCTCTCTCCCACCCTCTGCCCCCTGCCCCGAAAATGGAATGGTTGGTCCCTAATGTTGCAATGTCTTTTATGTGCGATGTGCTGTCGTATATATATGCAGTTTCTGATTTTAAAATGACTAACCTGTTCACTGTACTGTTTAGATGCCTATTTGTCAGAATAACAGTTATTTCTTTTATAGTTCAAATTATCAAACGTAAAATAGAGTTTCTTACATTGGTGCAAGTCATCCCTCCTACCTCCTTCACACACAACATGGTAGAGCGGTATTCCATGTCACCGTCGGGAAGCAGACGGAAAATAAATATTGCTTAAAGTTACCAAAGGGAAGAAAATTTAGGTTCTCCAGGTTAAAATCTACCCGAATATATCGCACTGTGGTACATCTGATACGATTCAAGAATGTACAAAGCAAAATAGCTTACATCGGTATGCCAACGGGACAAATGGCCCCTGCCATTATGCCCACGTCACTGAAATGCCAATAAATATTCCTGACGGCAGACCGATCTAAGATGTTTTGTCTAGTACATTCGCAAATCGTATCAGATGTTCAAAAAAGAAATGTGATATATTTCAGTAGATTAGACCTGGCTAAACCTAAATTTTCTTCCTGTCAGCCATTTGTTGGCATATTTATTTTTGGGATCCTTTTCGAAGGTGATTAGGAATACCTTGAACTTGTAAAATGACTCTTAATGTTGCCTCAATATACAGGAGAGACTACAGTACACGTATCGTGGATTGCGGATTGTCCACTCAATCCGGTGGACGTGGACACAGCGGTAAGGGATTAAGTGTCCACTACGTTCAGTGGATGTCCATCCTGTCTGGTGGATTTCTCCCAAGTCTAGTGAAAATCCACTCAATCTATTGGAAGTCAGTCACGGATTTTATTGCAGCCGTAGTGGGTTTTATGGCACCCCTCTCTGATTTTATTGTATTCGCTCCGCGAGTCGACATACTAAACAATCAGATGAGGCCTGACCGTGGCAGGTGTCAACTTTATAGCTTTACCTATACAAACTATACAGTGGTAACATTTCTTATGGTTAATATCAATGGTAACATTTCGTATGGTATTGATCAGTGGCCTAGCTAAGGATACATACAGACGAATGCGCGTACCATAAAAAAAATTCGAGGTTTTAAATGTCTTGGATATCTTCCCACCCCTGTCCATGATACAGCGTACATCAGAAAAATTGTCTAGCTGAAACTTACATCCTTGGTGATGTTAGCATATACATATGCGGAAATTTACATACTGTTCTGCATCAAGCGGTAACATCGATGTTCTTTCTCAGTAAATGATATTTCATACAAGTGCTTCGTGTACTAGTTATTATTTTTTCATAGTTTCCCTTTTATTTCGATGCTATTTCCAAGACCCACTTTGAGGAAATTATTGAAAGCAGTATTACAAATAAACCTCGAAATGAGATTACAAACGAACGCCGTACTATTTATATCATACGTGTACGATAACGAACACTGGGACATTATGACATGTATGTCATAATTCTTTCCCAAGTTTATTCTACAAGAATAACGTGGCATCGTATATTAAAATAACAAAAGATATACGAGATATGCTACAAAAGGGTCCTTCTGCAGTTTTACCCTTAAACTTGGAAAAGAACATTGTTTATCAGAGAGTATGACAATCTTTAAAATGCGCGGAATTGTGTACACTGTATTGACTGTTGTTCTCTAAGGGTGAGCATTCATGTCATGAACAAAGTGATTTAAATCAGATATTATCGCCTAAAACTGGTTTCTAGTGGCATACAAAGCAAACAATGTATATATTTTTTTCCCGATTAGGGACCACGCATTTAAATGTAACAAATTGTAATGGTCCTGATTCACATAATACATTATTATTTTATTTTATAAAAATCGCAACAAGTGTATTTTCTTTATAGCTAAATCCTATCACAGCCCCACCCCCAGTAGCGCATACAGTAGAAGTTAAATTACTTAAAGTGTGGACTTTTAATATGGACTGAGAAATGCAGTGAGGTTCAGTTGTGATATTTTCGCGTAAAATTGGTTTTTACCGGTATAATACAAATTTCGACGCAGCGCATATAATATAAGTCTATCGCAGGAGCGCAAAGCTAGGACATGTTTACAAAAGGTCTATTAAACTACAGGCTTTCTTATTTTTTCTTAAATACATGTGTCCTTGTAATAAAATTTGTTTATTATATGTAAAACTGAGAGAGAGAGAGAGAGAGAGAGAGAGAGAGAGAGAGAGAGAGAGAGAGAGAGAGAGAAAGAGAAACCCGTAACTTTTCGGTCGACGTTACACGTAGCTTTTATCGCTAACTCAGAAAGAGGCATTGATCATTAGAGTGTATTTTTGAAATGTGTTGCAATTATCTTCATTTTGGAATTCGTCTACTGAAAAACTTTAGAAATAAAATTTTGCTACTGCACTTTATTCAGAATAAGTACATAAGTAACTTGCAGATTAGCAATTCATTTTGTATTGAAAAAGAATTTATATAATTAATTAAGTTATTAACTTGCTATTAGTGTGCTTTTTATTTTCTTACTGTTCTATTTTGGTTCTATAGGCGAATCTGGTCATAATTAACATATACGAACTTAAAGCTTCAGAAATTTTAATAGATTGAATGTCGAATGAGCCAGCATTACTGTAATAACCAAACTGAATATAGTGACAATATTCGGGACGACCTTAGAATTATATAAAAGGTTCACAATAAACAGCCAATAATTGGGACTTACAACCTCTGAAACCAAACCTCTTCCACCTCCAGTTCGGAGTAGATAAAGAAGTTCTACCAGGGATACCTGTTTAAAGCCGTTATAAATATGAAGCCACGTATAAATAACAATCAATGCAATTAGAGATAGATTGTATAGCCTTGGCAAACACGTGGCTTAGCAATTGCGGGCGATATACAAGACATTATTGAAAGATATGATGTGTTCAGCTTATGCGTAACACAGTACATGTTAAATAAAGGGGAAAAAGTTTGACTAAGAAGAAATTAGACTTATATAAAGCTAAAACTAAATCGACTTATAAAACTGGAAGCTATTTATTGTACAGTAAATACAATCCTATCTACCGTAAATACCCATTTCACAACTAAGGTTGGATAATAGTAGGCATTTCGGTTGAATTGAATTGGATAATAGTAGGCATTTCGGTTGAATTGCAAAAGACGATGATGATATGACGGATATCCATGAGAAATTGACTGCTACTGCAATATTAAGTGAAAAAAAAAATAAAACATGCGTTTCCCACATCCGCACTTACTAAACGGCCCTACCCTTTTTTCTATGCTGTGCTTATGTATATCTTCAGGCATTTAACCTTAGATTATTATTGCTTTTTATTCAACTTAGTTCATGTGACTAAGCTTTGTTTTGGTTCCCAAAGATTCAGTGCCGTTTGGACGATTATGGACATAATTTCAGTAATTTCACATTGTTAACCTCATTGCTAAATCCAGTACAAATTACATATTTGATCCGTGTTCCTTGGCGACAATGTTTTATTTGTAGTCACGTGAACTTCTTGAAAAGGATAATTGGGTCAAAAAATGTAACAAATTAGTAACTAAACTGACCAACAATATTCGCATGACATTCAGGAACATTTTTGCAGTATTTATCATGTGGATTGAAAGAATGTATTGTACCAAATAAATTGTATATGCATTAACTTAAAATAATATATACAAGTTTATCTCCTACCGAAAGTATTTAATAAATGATTATGTTTTTTCAACACTTTCATCCGTCCGTTTGGTAATATTAAACTCGTCAGATGACCAAAGCAGCAATCCTAAGTATATTTTTTAAGCTGTTGGTTATATAATGCGGCACCACGTGCTTCGTAGAGTCTGCGTAAACACAATAGGTTTACGGTAAAAGTAAACACGTGTCTAGTTCCTGAGAAAATGTGTCGCATGGACATGTTTATTAGGGTCGCAGGAACTAAACAGAGGCCTGAAAAGTAGTTATATTTGTGGAAATATTACAACCACTGGAAAGTGGAAAGAGAGTAACCAGTAGGCCTCTCCTCTAGGGAGAGGTTTGCGGAGGTGACCTGGATCACACTCTTTCCAATGTTTGGAAAACACAAATAAATACTTCTGCACTAATGAACACTACTTTTAGTGAATTCTTACATAAGTTTGTCTTTGGAAACAAGAGTCAGGGAGAGATGGTACGAGATCAAAACACAAGAAATATAGGAGATACAATATGAATGGAATAATAAGAAAGTGAAAATTAATAATTATATTTATCAATTTTTATTCTATACTAAATAATTACATTATATATTTTATGTTAAATATATTTTCTAAATACGACAACTTATAATAAATTACAAGAAACCCAATAACTTTACATTTGTGGAAACAATACAAACACTGGAAAGGGAGTAGCGAGTAGGCCTCTCCACTGGGGAGAGGTTCGCAGATGAGCGACCCGGATCACACAAGTTCCAATGTTTTGGAAAACACAAATAATATTTCTGGACCAACGAACACTATTTTTTAGTGCTTTTCTTCATAAGTCTTATCTTGGAAACAAGAGTCAGAGAGACGACACGGGATCAAAACATAATAGATACAATATGAACTGAACAATAATAAAGTAATAGTTAATAATCATACCATAAATTTTAATCTACATTTGAAGTACACATAACCAAAAAATAATCCAGTGGATATGAAAAGAAAAAACAAATACGAGGGCTCCCGTCTGCCCGAACCAGAGAGGAGGAATCGGATCGGGGGACGGTAACGGTGATGTAGGGGGCCGTCCCTGTCCCCATTGTCTGAGACCCGCTGTCTGGAGAGAGAGAGAGAGAGAGAGAGAGAGAGAGAGAGACGAGAGCGCTCAAAGATAATATCAACTAATAAATGGGCCAACTCGCACGACTAATATAACTCTAACACACACAATAGGCACAAAATGAAACAATACATACACACAGGGGTTATGTCTCTCAAGTAAGAAATAAGGACGGTTGACGCCTATGCTATTGGCTAACGCGAGGTAGTACGGGTCACACCAGAGTTTCCAAAAATGAGGGCATATACAACATTAACATAACGAAACAAGAATATTGGGGGAAATACAGTATAATAAGCTAACAACTGCGAGTCGAAACCCAAAACACGCACATCATCCTGACACGCACAACAAAATCTATTGTATCATATCCGACAAAGTGTTTGTCCTAATTTTTTAAAAATTTATTTTCTAAGAAAAACCATACTTCTGCTCTATCATATTTTCACCAGTCCTGTTTTCTTACCTAAATGGTTATCTTACTAACTATTATTGGTAAAAAAATAAAAAGGACATTGAAATGCTAATGAAACTCGAAATATTCCAAAAGACGCTTGCGGAAATGCCACAAACTAGATATTGAAAAAAAATAAATTAGAGTATAGCCGCTGTGACGGTGATGGAGGGACATACCAGTTCCATTATGGCATATAGTTGTCCTGGGGACGCCCATCTATCGCCGCCACATGCTAGAAATGCAATACACCAAGCTCAATAGAATTTATATATAAACTTTCCTTAATACATTTACTCTCACTTATACCTTATTATCATTTATATATATATATATATATATAGATATATATATATATATATATATATATATATATATATATATATATATATAATGTAAACTAAATAATAACTTACACATTATTTGACGAAATACGGCCGTCCACACAGAAATACAATTGTATAGCACTTCATAACACAAATACAACACCCATACAGATATCATCCTCTGGACAAAAGGAATCCCTGGCAAGGATCACAAAATAAATGGGCTACATGGCATGGAACCCAGGCACAAGGTGTAATGCCTGAGGAGGGGAATACACGCCATAGAAAATTCTATTTAGACCAGTTGCAGAACGAATGGGGACCTGGAAACGGGAACCTAAACAAGTATGCCAAATAAAAAAATTATAATATCATGAACCCTAATCTAAAACATAGCCATAATACATTTTTCATTCCAAATTTTATTTGGGTTTTTATTAACCCACAACAACAGACCTTTGGGTGATACAAACAGATATAGAAAACCCTTTACAATTTTCGGATCAATAGGGGGTCACCTTAAAGGCCTTCTAGCTTGTATAGCTTGATGTCCGAGAGATGTCCACACAAATAAACGGACTAGTAGAGGTTGTATTTTCGATAGCGCTGTGTATATTTCACTGTGTGGGAACATGTTTAGCAAACAATTTAAAAGTGACTGCGGGAATGAAAACAAAATCACAGCATTTCTCGCATTTTTTTATTTTAATAACGGAATGAAACCCGCTAATACTTACGTGTGATTTCTTTTTCCTTTTGTTTGTTTAAAAGCAGAATCTCTCTCTCTCTCTCTCTCTCTCTCTCTGTCTCTCTCTCTCATAAAAATTACTATCATGCTTTGTTAGGTTTTTTTTTTTTTTCGTTTTTTTTCTGGCCTTTCTCATGGGATGTTTAGATTTCCTCACTTTTAAAATCGATATCATACAAATGAAAGTGCAGACTGGGAATACTTATTCCTCGGCCTGTGTATGCTCATTGAAGTCCAGATAGATGCAGAGAAACACATATCCTTTCAGGACGTCTGAACTAATTATGAACATGAATCAAAGCCTGAATGAAATGCCAGTGTATATATATTTACAATATCAGTGTACCGGCAATAAATATAAACAGCACGTCAACTCTGGAAGTTAGGATTGTCGTAATAATGTACGTTCTGAATGGTCTCGCTGTCGGTGTTTTATACAGCTGTTCGATTTGCACCTTTCTTTTTCTTTTTTTAGCGAAGTCTCGAAATATGCTTAACCTATTGTGGTGTAATTAACAAGATCTTAACCCCAAACTAACACCAACATTCTGCATGAATATCAGGAATAATTTTTAAATTAAAAAAGTTATACAAAATAAATAAATAAACGTTTACAAAATATAATTATGGGAAAGTAATCAGCTGCCATGTTAGAAAAAGATACAGAAACGAAAACTGTTTGACACTTTTCTGATACTGATATCAGTAGTTTTGCTTGACCTGAATTTTAATACTGTTTGATTTGGATAGGAACATCATGTGCACTAACGATATGACTTTAAAACTTTGTCAATGAACATGAACGAATTTAAATACCGAATTAGATACAGCTGCCTCAATACATACTAGTGATAAGTAACTGTATCCTCCACAATGGTTTCATCTACAACTATATTCAGTTCTTTATGGCAAATACATTGTTATTTTAATATTTGTTATTGTGGTTGACGGATTGACTAATTGATTGAATGACCGATTGTTCTGCAATTAGACTTTAGTGTGACATAACAAGTTTCGAAATAGTCCACCGCTTTCGAGATCATATCAATTAGCCGGATTTGAACGTTCATGGCAGGAATAATACATGTATACCCCCCCCCCCCTCTCTCTCTCTCTCTCAGGCATGTTCAGATTTAATGTTGAAAATGTGAGGCAATGTTTGTGTTTACCATACTATGTATTTTCGTGGTGACATCGTATTTTTCAAGCTGCTTTTAGCTGAATAAATTGAGCGTGCATTCGACGTTGTTTCTATTGTATTTTGTAGAGTGTTTTATATAAATCTGAAAACAAAAATACTAATATACAAAAAAGACCCCCAAAACACAACATATCTAATTTTAATTTAATTGAAGTTCCCAGGTATGGCTACAGCGCTGACGGCTCGTGTAATAGCCCTGAAGTACAAGGGGTCAAAATGTTCTATGACAGTTCATGTTTGTATAGAGTTAGTGGATGGGGATACGTTTCAAATAGTACTTTCAAACAGTTTATCCATTTGTGTTGTTTTGGCGCTAGCAAGGAAAAAGATACACTTTAACGGTACTATACTCTCACGGTTCACTTTCCAAGTTACTTAGATTATACATTTGGCCATTCAAAGTGCATTGTAAAGGATTTTTGTATTGCTGATTGCTACTGTATAGGGGACGCGAAGAAATTTTCAAACAGTTTTCTGATCCCCATGTTGCCTTCTGTGTAAAATGTACTAGAAAAAGATTACATGAGTAGGAATATTAATGTCTGATACAGTTTTTAATAAATGTACTTTTAAGTTATGATATACAGGCTGGTCCTGTCGAACATCTTGTGCGTTTTGGCTATCATTAAAAACCTGCTTAAATTTGGAACAGCAAATAAAACGTAACAATACCTAACTGACACCACTGTGCTCGTATACAGATTGGTGTTTGAGCGTCGATATTTTTTTTATATTTTGTTAATGCGACTTCATTTACAACATAACTATTGATACAAGCATAATGCATGACATGTAAATCAAAGTCATCAGCTCACTAAATTAAGCAGGTATATACGTATAAAGGCACATTTGAATGCATATATCAGTTAAGAATAGCTGCCAGTCATATGAGTGCGATGATGATGACAAACATTGTTGTAATGAAATGTTTCCTTTTGGGACTGATGATCTTGATTATAAATGTCTGACTACCATCTATCTACTGAAGTTATATGCACGTAATGTCTCAGTTCGGTTGGTCGTACTTCGATGTCACTATAACAGGATCTGTCATGAGATGCATAACCATTCTCTCCTGTTTTGAACAGTAAGTAGGCAAATGACGTAATAAGGTCGCATATTGTTCACTGAATAATAAAAATATTCCATATCAAGGGCGTCTTTTCAATAGCTTCACATGTGTAAAACTTTGCGGCAATCAGGGCGTTTTAACTTTCGTGTCGGATAATTATGCAAGTTCGGTACAACTCTAGAAGGAATTTGTACGTTTTTTTAATAGCAGTTTCCTGTACCTCTTTCGTATGACGTGTCGTAGATTTATTTGCCTGTATTGGACGTGTAAAGCACGAGTGTAATTTGTTTCCCATCACTATTTACTCACATACATGAAATATTATTACAAATACCAGGGACAGTTATATGCCCTAGCTTTTATTCTTCTTGTTTAGCTAAGTTATTGGTATTTGATGCTTGGATCTAAAGGAAGATAACAATATTTGGAATCCAG
Organism: Margaritifera margaritifera; assembly: GCA_029931535.1. Classification (NCBI taxonomy): domain Eukaryota; kingdom Metazoa; phylum Mollusca; class Bivalvia; order Unionida; family Margaritiferidae; genus Margaritifera; species Margaritifera margaritifera. The sequence goes on along the minus strand of JAQPZY010001434.1, from coordinate 110,883 downwards.
CAAGGGATCGCGTGTGTCAGATATTGATGAAGATAAATGTCAATTTGACAACGAAGAGTGCAAAACTAGTTCATAACTAGCCTAAGCGCTTTCAGCTATCATTGATTCTTTTGTCAAAGGCAAACGCAAAACAGAGACATCAGAGACCTTAGACTTCACATCACTGTATACTAATATACCGCACGGTGAAGGGATAAATGCGTGTAAGGAAGCATGGAAACAAGAACTGTACACGATCCGCCCACTCATTTCCTCCTTAAAATTCTGGAGCTAGTCTTAAAACTCAATAACTTTGTATTCAATGAAGAAAACTATCTCCAAATCAATGGAACCGCAATGGGTACCAAAATGCCCCCCTCGAATGCTAATCTTTTATGGGAAGACTAGAGGGTCAACTTTTAGCATCGGTGGAACTTACACCATACAAATGGGAAGGCTTAATCGATGATATAGAAATGAAGTGGCTACATGAGAGAGAAGATCTGGATGACTTCATATCAAAAGCAAACAACTTCCATCCTTCAATAAAATTCACGGCAGAAGTCTCCAACTCAAACCACGATTATCTGGACACAACAACCAGACTGGTAGAAAACAAACTCCACACAGACATCTACTCAAAACCAACTGATAAACACCAGTATATTCTCCCATCCAGCTGTCATCCAAAGCATTGCATTCGGGACATCCCGTGAAGCCAGACACTGAGGTTACTTAGAATTTGTTCCGACAATGAACAAAAAGTCTGAAGAGTTCTCTGAACATTTGATGAACCGAGGCTGCGGCAAAGACCAGATAGCGAACGCAGCACAAAGGGCTAAACAAGCAAATCGCAATGATCTACTAAAATGTAGAGAAAAGGAAAAGGTTGATCGGATACCATTTATCCTGACCTACCATCTACACAACACCAAAATACGTCAAATCATCCAGAAATACCGGAAGTTTGTTAAAATATTCCCAGACAAACCAGTAGTAGCCTACCGCAAACCGAAAAAACCTCATATACATCCTAGTCAGAGCGAATTACAAGCTAAGACCATCCTGGCAAATCTGCTCCCTGTGGTGATAAAAGGTGCAAAATATACCAACATATGGTAGAGACCAGCACATTCTCTAGCACAGCGACGAGTGCAAAATTGAACATACATGGTCCAAACAGAACGTGCAAAACTGAGAGTGTAATTTATCTCATCAAATGTAAGATCTGCGGCCTTCATTATGTAGGAGAAACCGAAAGCTACACAAAAGGATCAATCTTCACATAACTGATTGTTTTGGGGTTTTTTTTGTTTGTTTTTTTTGGTGGGCGGGTTTTTGTGTGTTTTTTTTTTTTTTCTTTCTTTTTCTTTTTGAGGACATTTTTAACAAATATTTCGTGAAGGTCGTCGATGCCAGGCCACTCTGTTACTTTTACTTGAAGACTGCAAGAAGGCTCTGGATGAAAACAAATATGTAGCTGCAGTTCTGGTGGGTATATCAAGGGCTTTTGACAGTCTCCTTCATGATATTCTCATTTGCAATCTAAGGGCTTATGGAATAAATGAAAAAGGGGTTCCTCAGGGGTCAATCCTCCGACCTTTACTTTTTAACTTTTTTATCAATGACATTTTTCATTTTATTAAATATTACTATTTATATAACTATGCTGATGATAACACTTTGTCCTTTTCCTCACCGAACTTTGACCCTCTGATTGACATACTTGAAATAGAGTCAAACATTCTGAATGACTTGTTCATTGCGAACAAAATGCAAGCCAACCCTGAAAGGTTTCAAGCACTAGTTATGTGTATAAAGACCATAAGTATGAAGCTTGTACTTAAAACATAACCAGTGCTGCTATAAACTGTGAAGAAATTATTAAACTACTAGGAATTTACATTGACTATCAACTGCAATTCGTTTTACATGTAAAAGAAAATCCTTATAGGAACAGCTTCAAGTCAACAATCTGTATTGAATCGTATTGGTCAGAAGTTAACTAGACTCAATAAAATGACAATCGTATATACTCTGATCCTTTCCAGTTTCAACTTTTGACCCTTAGCCTTGCATTTCTGCAGTGACACGAACACTACTAAACTTGCAAAAATGCAAGAGCGTACTCTGAGATTTGTGTATGATGATTACACAAGCAATAATCATAAACTCTTACTTAGGGCGAAAATGGCAACTTTAAAGGTGCGCAGACTTAGGGCTATGGCTCCTGAGACTTTTAAAATTCGGAATAAGTGTTCTCCCAAATGTTTGGATGATTTGCTGCCATTCTATGGAATGAGCTTCCAAATCATGTTAGAATCCAATCAAAGTTTAATTAATTTAGATCATTCATTTTATCCTGGAATAGTAAAGACTTTAAATGTAATATCTGCAAATAATACACCCCCCCCCCCAACTCCCCTGTCATGATGATGACAACTAATATCTGTGTTACCATTTTGTTTTACTCTCCTTGTCGTATGTACAATCAAGTGCCCTACTGTTACCTCCTTTCTTTTTAAGTAAGGCATAATTCTGCATCTCAGCATGTTTTAGTCCTAAACTGGTGCTTTTGGTTTTAACTTAATTTTTTTTAGCCTATAATTTTAGGTAACCTAGTCTTTTTTTCATCCTTCAGATCATCCTAACCAGTGATTTTTTAGTTACCTAAATACTAAATTGCTTTTAATTACTGCTTTTTTAAAATGCTTTGCTTGCTTATATTTTAAGTTATGCACTATGTGTTTTTTCCAATTGTATCTATGTATTATGCTGTGGTTGTGTGTTTTGCAAATTATGTTTGTTTTAATGTCTTTTTTTGTTTCTTATGTCATGTCGGTAAAAAGCTCATTAGAGCTTATATTGAATTGTTGTTTTAAATGATGCCGACTATAAATAAATCTTGTCTTATCTTATCATATGACAAAGAACCTGGACAGAAGTACAGTTCCAGAACACTTCTCTTCCCCTGGCCACACTTTCAGTGATGTAACACTAACTGCAATTGCTCACAACCCCGACTGGATATAAAAAACCAAGAAAGAAAAGGAATTTTACTGAATTATCCACCTTAGAACCCTGAAACCAAGCGGCTTAAACGAAGACTCCAAAAGGACAACCACACGCAAATAAAATCATCATCTGTTTACAGCCACTGTTGATATATTGTCCACTAATAGGGGACATACCAGTCAGCTGCTTAACAGGCAGATAAAACCAAACGTTGTTCTCAGAACAATACAACTTTTATTAGGTCATCATGAACACTACACCACATTCCATCATAGGCTAGTAACAGACATCAGTCATGTGACTACACTGAGAAACTAAATGAAATTACTATGCTCTGTTTCAAAATATGCTACATTAATTTTATTCAACATCCCCTTTTCTTTAAAGAACTAGTTATCTCTACTTTATTAAATGATTAATACAAATACTTGGGATATGCTTGACATATAGTGTATATTGAAAACTAAACTTGAAATCTTTGCCGTCTGAATCTATTACCAGATTATCAGTTCATATTCACTAACCAAGACAATGTAAAATTAAACTGACTAGGGTCTATATGTTAAGAGTTAATAATTCACTTGTAGCACACAAAGTCTTTCAGATAAGCAGGCTCCCTGATGTTTCTCTTGGGTCTTACTCTTGGTGCAGTTGTTGTCGTGTTATCTGAATTTGGCAATACGTCATCTTTAATATTCTCTGAAAGTGACATTCCGGAGCTATTTGATTTACTTGGTGTTGCAGTTGTTTGATCTTTGTGGCAATTTGTCGGTACATCAGTGTTCTCGGGTTCACGTAAAGGTGAAGTCTCCCTGATGCATACTTTTATCTTTGTGGGTCGTATGTGGACACGATTCCGTCTATAAGTTCCTTCATCCTGACTTTCCACGATGTACGATCGTTCACTCAGTCTTTCCTTGATTTTACCAAGTTTCCATTTATTTCCTTCCTTGTGTTCAAAATATACGGACTCTCCGATACTCAGTGGTGGTAAGGTTCGAGCTCTCTTATCGTACCACTTCTTTATCGAGCGTTTTCGCGCTGATCGGTAGTTAATTCCTGGTTCCTTATTCAGATCACTTGTTGATGGGATCATTGATCGGGTGTTTCGTCCGAAAAACATTTGAGTCGGACTAAGTCCAGTATCCTGACGCGGAGTGTTTCTAAGTTCTAACAAGGCTTCATATTGATCTCTACCATCTATGAGTGTCTTCTTCAACATGTTCTTAATGACTTTAACAGCAGATTCAGCCTTTCCGTTTGCTTGCTGATGATTTGGGGCTGACGTTCTGTGGTTAATGCCCCATTTGCGAATAAACTGTGCGAACTCCTTTCCTGTAAACTGGGGTCCATTATCTGATATAATTGTGGTGGGAATTCCAAATCTTGAGAATTGTTTCTTCAGTACGGTTACAACTTGGCTACAACTTGCCATACTTAAGTAGTCCACTTCTATGAAATTTGAAAAATAGTCAATCACAACAAGATACTGTCTACCCTTGATTTCAAACAGATCCATGCCTACCTTATTCCAAGGTCTCTCTCCATCACTGTGCTGTAATAAAAGCGGCTCTCTTTGGTTTCTAGGTTTGCATTCCTCACATGCTTCACACGATTCAACCATTTGTTTAATTTCTCCTGCCATTCCAGGCCAAAATATCTTTCCTCTAGCTCGCCTCATCATACTATTGTAGCCTAAATGAGCACTGTGAAGACGATTCTTCATATCCTTTCTCAATGATTTGGGAATTACAATTGCCTCTCCTTTGACAATTATTCCATCTTGAACACTAAGGACATCCCGCATATCAAAATATGGTAACGTTGAGTATGGCACTTTGTCTCTAGCTTCAGGCCAGCCCTCAATAATGAGTTCCATAAGTAATTGCATATCAGCGTCTTCCAAAATTGCTTTCTCGACTTCTTGCAGTCTCGCATTTGGGAAGTTGTCGAACATAACGTTCAGGATCCTTGGTCGTTCAGTTTCTATGTCGAGAGTTTCTAGATAGGCTCGGCTTAAGGCATCAGCGATAACAAGATTTATTCCTTTCACAAATCTAAATTCGATGTCATATCGAAACAGTTTCATCATGATATCTTGTAATCGTTTTGGGACTTTGCTCAAAGGCTTCTTTAGTATCGCAGCTAACGGTTTGTGATCATTTTGTATTATAACTTTTCTTCCATATGTATATTGGTCAAAACGTTCTAAACCATAGAGCATCGAAAGAGCTTCCTTTTCAATTTGTGTCCACTTTCTTTCGGACGGTTTTAGTGCCCTCGACGCAAATTCAACTGGTCTACCATCCTGAAGTAAGACAGCACCCAGTCTATTCTTGCTACTATCTACTTGTAGCACGACTTCTTTGTTTACGTCAAAATATGCCAGCACTGGTGCTTCGGTCAGCCTTTTCTTAATTCTCTGGAAAGCAGTCTCGCATTCTTCAGACCAATTCCAGACAGAATCTTTACGTGTGAGTTGACGAATCGGTTCCAGTTCATTTGCAAGATCTGGAAGAAATTTCGCCATATACTGCACCATGCCACATAGCCTCTTCACGTCAGAAATATCCGTTGGTGTGGGCATTTCGTGTATTGCCTTGACCTTTGTATTGTCTGCTTTGACTCCTTCACTAGTTATTTTGTGACCATGAAAAATGATTTCGGTCAATCCTACTTCTTTCTTGTCATCATTTAACATGATATTCCGTTCGATGCATCGTTTGTACAAGTTTTGCATTTTTCTCTTGTTGTCTAGTTTCGCTTCTTGTTCAGAGCTCCCACATCCAGCAACAATTATATCATCCGATATAGTGAAAACACCATCCAAATCTCCAAGTGCTTCAGTGAGTTTTCTTTGAAAGATTTCGCTCGAGACCTTTAGTCCAAATGGCAACCTCGCCCATCTGTAACGACCGAAAGGTGTAATCATTGTAGTTAGTTCACTTGATTTCTGATCCAGTCTAACATGCCAGTATGCCTCACGAACATCAAGTTTACTGAAGACTTTTGCATTAGCAAGTTTTGGTAACACGTCCTCAAGTGTCAGAAGTTTCGCATGTTCTCTCATCAGCGCAGTATTTAGTGGCTGTGGATCTATACAAATACGCAAATTTCCATTCTGCTTTCGTACAACAGTCATCTGACTAACCCACTTAGTAGGTTCGGTAACAGGTACTAGAACTTCTCTTTCGACAAGTTTATCTATTTCTCTCTTCACGTCTTCTTGAAGTGAGAGTGGCAACTTTCTGCACGGCAATGTTTTCGCTGAAATTTCGTTGTCGACTGTAAGAGTTGCTTCCCCTAGATCACCGAGTTTCGTCGTGTCGACCATAGTAATAAATTTGTCACTGTTAACCGTAATCAATCCCATTTGCTGAATAGTTTTTGATCCTAGGAGATTCATGTAACCATTTGGTACAACTACTAGAGTAGCAGTAGTTTCTTCCCCATTGCTCGGGTTAATAATTTTCAGATCAGCTTCTCCAAGCGGTTTCATATGTGACTTATTCCACATTTTTAAGGTTAGTGTTGTCGGCCTGGCTTGTTCTTTACGAACATTCTTCTTGCAGATAGTGTTGATGTCGGCATCGCTATCTAACTGGAAACGCACTTCACAATTGTTGACGTTCATTAATGCAGAAATTCTACTTTTCTGACTGGTTTCTATGGTATTAAGCCAATTTTCGTCATCTGTTTGTTCTTCGTGCGTTGTACTAGCACTAACTAAATGGATTTTCTTGCATTTTACCTTGAAATGATTCCTTCCTTTGCACACATCGCATGTTTTGCCCCATGCCGGACACTTTTCCTTCTTGAACTCGTGTTTGCGTCCGCAGAAGTTACATTCCTCAAGTGAAACGCTATCTTTACCCTGAACTGGTGAGGACAGTTTATTTCGTAGTTTGCCAATCCCAGGTTGACTGTTAGTATTTCTTTTCCTTTGGCTTCGAGTTTGTGCTTTACTTCCTTGAGTTATTTTATTTACAGTCTGACTGCTAGAGCTGGCTTCCCTCAGTTCTTTTATATGTTTATTTGACTGCTCAAACGCACGACACATTTGTATGGTTTTGTCCAGGTTTAATTTGTCTTCTCCGAGTAAGAGTTCCTGAAGTTTTCCCGTAACTGTGAAAACTATTTTATCTCTGATCATTCTATCCTTCTCGCTGAAATTACATGACGACGCTCTCGTCCTAAGCTCAGTTAGGAAACTGTCGAAAGGTTCTTGGTACGGTACATTCCAGAACCTATGTGATTCCAGGACCTCATTTTTTCTGGGGTTACAATATGGCTCAAGTTTTTCAAGTACCTTGCCGGGTTTGTTTTTGTCGCCATCTGCGTCCCATACAAATTGATCATAAATAACCCTAATGTGCGGTCCTGCACAATGCAAAATTATGGCTGTTTGCACCTCATCCTCTTTACCAGTTGCTCCACTTGGAGTTAGGTAAATCTGCACTTGTCTTTTCCAATGCTTAAAGTTTTCCGAAACGTTCCCATCGGTTACATTTAATATTGGCGGTAAGCGGAATGTGCTTAATAAACCGTCGGCCATGTTAGTTTTCCGCCACGGGACCTGTAGTACGTGAGACTGTGATAAAGGATGCAAAATGCGTAACTTCTAAAATCAGTTTACCTCTAAAACTGCAGAATCATCGATGCGTCCTTAATTGGCCACCGCTGCCACCATGTTGGGGACATACCAGTCAGCTGCTTAACAGGCAGATAAAACCAAACGTTGTTCTCAGAACAATACAACTTTTATTAGGTCATCATGTACACTACACCACATTCCATCATAGGCTAGTAACAGACATCAGTCATGTGACTACACTGGGAAACTGAATGAAATTACTATGCTCTGTTTCAAAATATGCTACATTAATTTTATTCAACAGCAACCACTTCTTCAATTAAATAATTCATTCATTATGCTCATTACTCATCAACTCATCTGTAATTACTACTGTGTTGTTTAGTTCTTCCTGGTGTTATTATTGCTATGGTCATTACTGCATTACATATACAATGAAATATCCGGGATATAATTTACGGCTACACCACTTTACATTAAAAAGAAATGGCGCTATAGCTCCTCCCTTTGTAGGTCAATGCTAAGTATAGTATTACATCACCAGTCAAGATGAAGCCAGCTAGGCGAAACATCAAACAATTTCAAGCTTTAATTCCATTAGAAATAGTAATGTAAACTTTTGTAATTTCAACTCTTATTGTGTTTATTGTATGACTTGTCTCTGTTTTGTGTTTGCCTTTGATAAAGACTCAATGAGAGTCGAAAGCGCTTAGGCTAATTAAAAACTAGTTTTGTACTGTTCGTTGTCAGTGTGTGTGTGTATATATATATATATATATATATATATATATATATATATATATATATATATATATATATATATATATATATATATATATATGGCCTAAAATACGTAACAGAAAGAAAGTGAAACCAGCAAATCCAGTAAAATCAAGAAGCAATTTATTTCTAGACAATTAAAGTGAAAATTCAAAAGACATTTACAATAACGCGAATTAAAGTTCAAATAATCCCAATAACCACAAGTCCAAAAATGTGTAATGTTCCGAATGAATTCCAATAGCATTGAATGTACTGATGCACCACAAGTCTTGAATGCCTTAATGTACCACGATGATGTAATCCAGAATGTATTTGAATGAATTCACATAAATCCCAAAATACTGTATTAATCCAAAAATGAGTGCGCACTTTAGTATTTTCAATGAATATTGTAAATAAGTAATTCCTCTCTGAATTATATCTGGTTTTCACAACGGTAACATCTGATTGCATCAACACAACTAAAATAGATTCCTTGCAGACTGATCTTTTAGAATCAAATTTCTAGAATATGAATGAATTTGTTTACCAAAATCTATGTATAAAAACACACGCCTACATGACCTATGTCACATCACAATATGAGTAATTCTAATAGGAAAAATGCTGGCCTACCTGATAATTCTCACATCAGAATATGAGTAGTTTTTATGGAAAATTACTTTGTGTACCTGACTTTTGTCACAACAAGACATGGAAATAACAGTCCAGCTGCTAACAAAACCGGCCTTGAAATCAAATGCTATGTAAACATGTTGTTTACCATAATCTGACTAAAGTACAATTTACAATCATGCAGACATTATAAATTCAATACACACACTCATATATATATATATATATGTGTGTGTGTGTGTGTGTGTGTGTGTGTGTGTGTGTCAGGGATCTCAAAATTCTAATTATTCTTGCCTGACAATTTTTTTCTAAAATTGACGTGGTTGCCAGATAGCCAGATATTTGTGAAATATAATATACAGCCAATAAAAGGAAGTATAACAACTTGCAGCAAAAAAGAAAATATTGGTATGCCTACTTATTAAATTAACCAGAAATTTGTCATTTTCGGTTAATAGTTTGCATGTTGCTTCAGATTTAGCACTATCATTCATGCTTCAAAAATGTTCTCTCAAACTACTTTTTTTTAAAACCAATTAATTATTATTTTACAGCAAGTATACTGATTACATCAAAAATACGTAACACCTAACTGGCAGGCATTTCGGGTCAAGTCCGACGGTCAAGTTTTATTCGATCAGGTCTTGAAACAAGTGTTGGTGGATAATAATAAAAGTGTGTTGTTGCTGATATTATCTTTTCAGTTTTTTAATTAGGGCTTAGGCTACGCATGTCGCAGGATGAAGCCGGGTTGGGACTGGTTTAGTGAAGACACCGAAAGCAACTGCGTTAATAAGATGTTTATTTATAAACGCAATTTAAAGATGAACAAATCTGACACCATTATAACAAACAGATAAGGAAAATTATAAAGTTCCTAACATGGAACTAGCAACACCAAGTAACTCAACGAGAAAAATCAAAGATGAATTTAACGAATGGAATTTTAAACAAACGTGAATAACATCCTATCACCAATCAACACATATGAGTATATGATCTACACCCCAATATAAACAAGGTCTTATTAAGTACCAAGGGTGACCAAAGCATGTGATTTATGCACTTATCAATATGATACTCATTTATTCATCAATCTATTAACTCCTCACTTTATCAATTCATCAAGCGATATTGGAATATGTATGAATTTATGGATCTGTCGTTCATATAACGATATTGAAATGGGAATGCATGAAATTATGAATCTATCACACATATAGCGATATTGAAATGTGAATACATGTAATTTTTGCTCAGATAGCAATAGTGAGAATAACAATAAAATGGAACACGTAATATATATAACTATCGTGGGCGCCCATTTGGCGTCTAAGATATATCTCCGGTTCCACCCGCTCTAGTCAATGGTCAAGGAGCCACCACGCATGGTCCACCCCTCCCAGTCTGTTGAAGGATCCCTCGAGAGCCTTCACATTAACACAGACCCGCTGGTCGAGAAGCCTTGGTCCCTCGCATCAAGAAAACCAGTACACTCTTCCGAAACAACGTCACCAGACACAGCGTACATGTCACACGAAACCACACAGAGTTCTGTGACTTCACATCACCAAACCATATGTAAGGACACAAAGCACCACACAAGGCACCACACAAAGAAACCACACAAGGCAGCTAAAAGTATAACAACTAAACCGTGTAGTACATATGACACGGTTAGTACTTTTACATTGATATATGTTGCGCATGCGCGCACATGAATTACATCTCGTTACACATTACATTAATCATTCAAAACATGCTGCGTATAATTAAATAAAATCCGTCTGTTCAGTTACAACAAATAGCTAACTTGAACCAGACTATAGTATTTCTAATATCATGGCGTTGTATGACCTAGGTATTGACTCTGTAGAATTTAGAATAAATTCTAAAACATCTAATATATAAAACAATTCTGTCATATCAAACGAATAGTGATAAAGATTACAATCTTAAATTTCACATACCTTTACAGCTGAAGATTTGCTCCCGTAAAGAGGTAAGCTTTCTGACAAGACTCGTCGTAGTGTAATTTGTTTATAGAGAATTTGCTCTATATGTACTCTAGCTGTGACAGAACTGCGCAGCTAGTTACTTAGGTTTTCACTGCAGGCAATTTGCACGTGCAGCATGGGGTGAATCGCGCTCAGTATTTCAAAATAACTAGAGCCGAAAAAATAAACAACCCTCGAGTAACGCTCTAGTCGGAAACGAAACCCGAATACATTTTTGATCACATATACATATTGATATAAATTATACAATTCCGTGACAACGCACACTTTGTTTTAAAGGTCTGGTATGTGCTGGCACACCACCGTACAATATAGCTTAAAAGCAATTTGTGTGACTGGTTGATGTAATGTCTATTTGGACTTTCATGATTGACCTAGATAACATCACAACGCCACCGCAGTAGATATCAAAGGATAAGGGAACTGTTAAAGGTGGTGATGAATTAAGCTTAATAATTCAGAAACTGCTAAAGTTTTCACGTATCTCGATTCACGTCAAATAATAATGGTTTATCATTGTTTTAATATATTAGAGAATTTGAAAATTCCATTGGCATTGATAAATGTAGGCAATAACAACTCTTGTCCACATTGAGTCAATAAGGTCGACCCATGTGATCGAACCGGTGTCTGCATGTTTTAATTACTTCAAAATCTCGGAAATCCTGGGCATTTCTTTTTAAAAAAATACATTTTTTCTGCTTTTTCAGAGAAAAAGCAACACAATGTTTTGGAATAGATGTTAATTTTATAAAAAGCACGTCGCTTGCCTTGCCGGTTACGATTAATATTTTCGGAAATAGGTGGGCCTCGGAAATATTTTACTGCGTAAACTTTCTGGTACAAGCGAGGAAAATTGGAAATTATTTAATGCCAAATATATTTCCATTTCATCCGTTAAAGTTTATGTCTGGTTTTAATTTTAGTATTCAAAGAGTTGCAAGATACACTTTTCTCCCATTCACCATATTGGCAACTAACGGGTAAATCATGGTATTTGGCCTTTTTGCAGCTTTTACATGTTATATCAGCATAGAAGCCACAGTTGTGGCCTAAAATACAATCGTAATGTCCAGAAACATATGGGGGTGCATGCTGTAGGTGTTTCCCAAGTTTCAGTTCTTTTCGAAAATTACATTTTTTTGTCCATCACCTGTGAATACACCCCCAAAATGGCCATTTTTTACCGTTATGCTGTTGCACCGAAAAATATTTCATTTTTCAACAAAGAATATTAGTATTTCCTTGTATTAGTAGAACAGAGTGTTGTCAGTATTCTTACAGAAAATTTCATTACAAAAATTTTAATGTATTTGTCGAAAGTAAAGGTAAAAAATTGGTGGATATATCAATAAAAATGTGAAACCTGTACTTCGTTATGCTTTTTTATATTTTTGTTACTCTCTTCTTGGTTATGTCTGTAATTATTAGGAAAGATTTCATATTATTTTACTGAATTTCATATATAAAAGTTAAACTATAGTTATAAATGCTGCAGAAACCAAAGAAATGTCGGATTGGAGTCTTAATTTTTTTTACGGAGTATCCACTGAAATAAAACCTGGTGCGGAAAAATTTGTAGAGTCCGTAAACACTCACAGTTTTCCTATTTTGAAGACACTCACAACAGTTTTATTAATTTTGGTTATACATATTGTGGGTATGGTTTCAAAATTGAACAAGTCATGGATATATTTTTCATTACAAATATCCTGATGGACAAAACGTGGTTACGGACACTACAAAAAACTGTAGTGTCCGTAACCTGAAAATATAAGTAATAATCCTGGAGCCATTTTTCATAAATTTAACAATATCGAACTAAAACGATCCATATTATTAGTATTGCATCATCTTTGGCTGAATATATTCCATGTTACAGGATGATGCAACAATTTCCTTATGCAATATTGCATCATTAATTGTTTGTCTGCAAAAAAAGAAAAATAAGTCCTTTGTATTTGCATCCATGTAGTACATTCCAGCAGCCTTGGGTTCAACCGAGTCACTTAGAAGAATGGAGGGATTCCTCAACATCATTACCGACAAGAAATTATCTGTCAAAGTTGAAATAATGGTAAGTATGAAAGTGAATACTGTACCAATATTTTCTGTAGAGTCCGTAACCTATATTAGGCAAATGAGATATCAATGTTTTATGTCATTATTATGCTCGAATGCAGCACTTTTTGTGTTAAACTGTCCTTTATCATACATATCTTAAATACTTAAGTCAATACTTTTTGCTAAAATTAAATTTTGTTTGATTATTTAATTAAAAATAGCAAAATTTAATGAAAAGTTAGAATAAAAGTAATTATGTCCTATTTTTTTCCCATTTAGTACACTTGCAATCTTTCCTTCAGACTAATATATGACTGTTTTCAATATATGCACCAACTAACTGACACTAAAGGGTTTCAAATATGTGTACATATCAATGATGTTAATATGATACAAAAAGGTTTTGGACACTACGCATTGTAAACATGTATGTTTTAAATGTTCATACTATAATATACATATGTATTAAATGGTCATACTGACATAAAAGCCCTACCTAAACAAGACTTCTTTTCTACAAAAGGGTTTTGATGAGTAATATGTTTTAATTCCTACAAATCCTGAGAAGTCTATTAAAAAGCTTGACATGGTTGGTATTATATTAATAAGTAGACACAAATATTTGAAAATGAAAGTGCAAGTAATAACCTCTTGGTTACACATGACACAGGTTAATGATATTAATAACTGGTAATGCAGAAGCACTATGTTAAGGCACAACTTCAGTTTGATAATGTTACAGATTTCTAATTCAGTTTTTGTTTCCCTCAATAGTATCCAATATGGATTTAAGATCATCCAAACTATCCTGAAACCATGAAGCTGGTGGACATATCGAGAGTGAAAAAACAGAAACATATGATGTAATGAAAAGAAGAAAACATGCCCTTAAAGTGAAAGCCTGGAGGGCAAAACAAAAGTTAGACAAATCCAGAGATAAAGAATTGAAGGAAAGGGACAGAGAAAGAAAGAAAAGAGCAAGGCAAGAAGAAAAAGAGACAGCCAAGTCCTGTCCAGAGAAGCTACATATACTTAAACAGAGAAATTGCAATGAAATGCAACAGTACAGAGTAAAGGTCCAAAACAAGAAAACATTATTGCAGGGCAACAATAAGTGTGCAGACAGAACAAACAATAGCCCAGAAGAACAGCTGAAACCAAGAGACAGACATCACTTCTGAAAAAGAAAACAGCTGTTCAAAAAACCCAAATATGGAGATTGAGAGTCCAACTGAAAGGAAGTGAGCAGGGTTCATCAAACAACTCAGAACTAGATCTTTCCAGTTCGTCACAGCAAGATGGGAATATCTTTTCTTCCAGATATTCCAAGTACAGAAGTCTGAGGAAAGCGAAATCAGCTCTTCCAAAAACTCCAAAGAGAAAAGCTGAAGTATTAAAACATTTGATTAACTCTCCATCTATCTCAAAGATTCTCACACAACAGAATGTTATTGCAAGTCCAGAATGCAGAAGAAAAATTGAAGTAGCAGACACAGTACTTAAAAGAATTCAGGAAAGTCTAACTGAAGTGAAAGAGCCAACAGCAAAAGAGAGCGACAAAAGGAATGCATATAACATCATAAGTGGAGCTGTACTTAAGAGGGGCCGCTCTGGGACAAACACAGTGCTAAAGAAACACCTCTGTTTGTTTGTATATATTAATTAAACTCTCAATTTCATAAGTTTAGCATTATACTGATAGCTTGTTGTTATAATTTGATATGAAAGGTTCATAATTTCAGTATTGCAAGACTGTTAATGGGCTCTAGTTAATAACAAATGTACCCAATCTTCCAAGATTTCATTATCTTATTCAATTTATATTTAATGATAAATTAATGAAAGAGATTATTTAAGCAGAACATATCAAAATAAGTTTATTCATTTCGTGAATTGTGTAGTGTCCGTACCTGTTTGGACCTTTGTCTGGTATATTAATTTAATTTTTTTCATATGCAGTTCTGGAACTAGAACATGTGGTTGATTATTGCCTATAGGTTCAAACAACAATATCAAAGCAATATTTACCATTTCACTTGACCTTGTTAGTATATTCTGATAAAGTTATGCTCCGTTAAAATAGTGTTTCAGCAGGTGTTGAAGAGAGAGAGAGAGTAAGGTTTTATTCGCCTATGACCTATCTAGTCACATAAAAGTTATTATTTTTGTTTGTTTATGAGTTCAAGTTTGTTCAAGTGAAAACCATGACTGACTTTGCTTGTTATATTCACCCTGTAGTGTCCGTACCCAGAACCTACTCTACCTCCAGCAAACAAGAAAAAAATAAACTTGCTATTTTCTCTTCAACAAACCATTAAAGTTTCAGAGGTTCAAAGTGTTGAACTTCCAAAATCAAGTTATTTCAACAGAATTCTGTGAAGTTGAAATTTGACCCCCATGTGCAACACATCTGGGCCAAATACCGTGATTTACCCGTAAACGAACAACACCGGTCTAGTTTGTAAGATCATAGTACCTTGATGAGGTCACTCTAGTAGATCTAGAATGAGTTCGATCACACTCTAGTAAGACCATATACTTTATGGTTAGGTTATCGAACTCGCTGTATGTAATTTTTGCAAGCCACGTTTGGATCTAAATGATGCTTCACGTGACTCTGTTACGTAATGCGTGAAAGGATTAATAGTAATAGACCGTGGTGCAATCGTTTAATTATAAGGTTTTGACGAGTCCATGAGATAAGATTCGACACCTCTTTTGTCGAGTGTTTTGCGAATATAGAGTGTTTAAATAACCGGCAAAACAAAAACATAACGTAAAAACAATTGCATTGGATAATTGTGGTTACCTTATGTCAATGTCCTACGTGTTAAGTTAGCAAATTTTAAACTGACCTCATTTCTAGGTCGTGTGCGGAAAATACGACCATTTTGTGTTCTCTCTCTCTCTCTCTCTCTCTCTCTCTCTCTCTCTCTCTCTCTCTCTCTCTCTCTCTCTCTCTCTCTCTTATATATATATATATAGGTTCAGGAAAAGCACTCGTCCTGACCGGGTACAAATTTGCTGGGCCAAGTGAACCATTGATGCGTACTCGTCCCTGGGCCGAGTAGACACAGAATCGCACCTTGAGAATAAAACTGAATGCATTTTCTACCGTTAACAAGCGACGAAGTTCAACATTGTTTAGCATTTGGCGTGCGTCATTTATAAATAAGTTACGCCTAACGTGCCTACTCGTTGTCACTGTAGAACACGTTGCATAGAAAACGACTTCTTTTTTTTTTTGCACAGGTACATGATGTAAGCTTGATACTAAAATGGGTAAATATTATAAACATATTATGTTGCAGTTTTACACTTAGCCCTCGATTTCATAATGGTCTTTGCGTTTACAGTGACACTTGTAAGTAATTTAGGCTTCATTCTGAGGTGGATAACGATTCCTTTTCAATGACCTATCACTCATATTTATGAGCCAGAGCTCTTAGAAGCTAAGAGACAAATAATGTCATAATTTGTGTGACTTTCCATCTGGTTGGGCAATATTATAGTTGCCGTAGGTTACCGGTATTTTAAAGACAGAAGCTGTATTGATACATTGTCATACCAAAGGGAGGATGCCAACATATATATATATATATATATATATATATATATATATATATATATATATATATATATATATATATATATATATAAGCATGTAATTACTTTTCACAAGAAAAAGGTTGCCAATTTAGATACGATATAAGTATTTTAAGTGCCGATTCCCACTAACCTTCACACAATGAATGCTGTTGTAATCTATTTATAAAGCAGATCATGTCGGGACAACAGTCTATTGGTTGAAATCTAGTTGTACTAATGACCAGAAATTTTCTAGTTCTATCTACCAATCAGCAATATTCCTTTTTTTATGGCGCCCGTTTGTAGCTCTCTAGAATTGAGGTTTGACCAAAATGGATAATTTAGTACGACAGTTGATGGAAATTGAGACAGCTAGAATTCTTCTTTCAAATGCAAGGTACTGACATATGTCTTGTGAAAAGTAATTGCATACTTATATAAATATATGCTGGCGTCTTTACTTTGGCCTGACTGTGTATTAATGAAGCCACGCAGTCTTGAAAATACTGTTGATCCAGGGCAAGCGTAGCAATATCTGACCCGACGAAATCATACAATTTCGACATTGTCTCTCAACTTATCCCATACCTAACTCATAAAGATGCGTAATAACTCATTGAAAAGGAAACTTATGACACCCAGAATACTGAAAGGTTTCACTGTAAACGCGAATACCGCTAAGATATCAAGGGCTATATGCGCAACTGCAATTTCTTGAGTCACAAACCTTGTGTCTTTTTATATGTTTATCTAAGGAGCCATGTATTAGAACATTATATTTTCATGAATCGGACCCATTTTAGTATCAAGCTTGCATCAGGTACCAGGTG
This sequence comes from Margaritifera margaritifera, assembly GCA_029931535.1. Lineage (NCBI taxonomy): Eukaryota > Metazoa > Mollusca > Bivalvia > Unionida > Margaritiferidae > Margaritifera > Margaritifera margaritifera. Next base: position 93,397 of record JAQPZY010001434.1, on the reverse strand, counting down.
GTTCTTTAGTAAAACCGTAAGCAGTGTAGTGGAGAAGTGTGCTTGGGAAAATATTTCCTGAGCCCTATCAACACGATTCCATTATGTGTTTGAAATGTGTCACCCAACACTTCAAAATGATCTCTATTCTAGCTTTCTACGTCAACGTAGAATTCTATTTTGTGTTAGAATTTTTACACGATATTACTTACTCTTTTTTTAGAACTAGGCATAATCTTAATACCTCAAAACAATATTGATTTAAAATTTATACAGTAGAGTCTTATACAGCCATACAAAATAACCACATGATACAAGTACAATGACATTGTACGAAGACAACCGTTGTTTTCATCAGTGCCTGGTCTCTTGGGGGGGGGGGGGGCATGGTTTGCTTGCACAGTAAGTCTTTTACAAAAGCAAAGCGTGCTTTCAGCTCCTTAATCATCTTCGATAAGTGTATAGCATATCCACTTTATTTGACAGCTACAATAAGTGGATCGGCGACCCTTAGATATCTCAGATGTTCCTTTGTTTGATGTACCTTGTTTACCTTTTCAATGGACTCAACCGATTTCCATTGTTATTCCATATCTCCCCAATCGGAACATTGTCGGCTTTTACCGTCAAATTGAAAAAGAAACCTCGGACGTAATTCGCCGCCATTATGAACTACATTCATAACTACTTATGTTAACATGGCACAATATAGCTACGAAAGGAGACAAAGTTGCAATCAGAATATTGTCCGCATTTTCTGTCGCAACGTATGTGGCGCAGTGGGGGTGGAGGCGAAACATTAAACCCATCAAATTTATGTGTATTCCTACAACTACTTCCTAGACTATTTCCCGACTTTACGGAAATGGCCGAGCGATGTACCGATCATTATCTTTCCTGACCCATACCTGGAAAATATATTGATAGTGTGTTGTTAGACGTTTGCCTACATAAATATTACGTTCTGTTTGGTTCAGTAATGGCTTCTCAGTGGGGTGGGTTAAAACAAGTACCAGAATTCCCAGTTCTGGTCAAAAATGAACAACCGCCTGAATTATTCAGGAAGTCTAAAGTAACAGACATCACTCTCTTGTTAGAAGGCAAAGAGCTGCACTTCGCAAAATATCCTCTTATTGAGGGATCAACTGTGTTTACACAGATGATTGAGAATAGCGCAGATCAGTCAAGACTTCAACTCGATGATGTGGCTTACAAAGACATGCTAATGTTCCTTGAATGTCTACATCCCAAGAAATTGGAAATGATTACAGGTAAATAATGTTGGATCTTTATTATCTAAATGTACATAGAGTGATATTGTAACATTAAGTGAATTAACAATTCGTTTCATTTTATATATGGTGCACAGGATTAATGTAACCGTTCCAGAACAATTATGCAAATAAAAATACTCTTCGTACTTTAGAAAAGTACAAATAAAGGACGCGAGCGGCATTGCATGCAGCAGAGTTGTTACTGTGTTTTCCATTCATAAAATCAATCTAAATTAAAGATTTTCTCTTCGTTCATGCTTATAATAAAAAGAATATGAAGGTATGTAGTGAGAATAAAACAGCAGAATTTTTGTTTCTAATGCTAAGTCTCGCCTGCTTTGGCGATATATATTACCAAAACATAGCATAGCTACTTTAGGGGAAAAAAAGCAGGTCATTGCAACCATAATTTACTATTTATTTGTGCTAAGATAAGTTACACAGGTGAATGCACATATCAAGTTTCATGACTATAGATGCAACAGCGTCTGGAAAAGTGTGTTTCGTGTAAATGAAAACAAGTAAAACTCCATGGAGCATGAAAAGTAATAATACAAGTTTCCACTGAACTTTCCCACCCCGTTTGTTTTAGATATTTTGACTGTTATGTTGGGGCAGGAAACGAGCTCGTATCGTTACTTAAAATTTACACACACACACACACACACACACATATATATATATATATATATATATATATATATATATATATATATATATATATATATATATATATTAATAATAATAACACAAGGGCGGACACTTCTCTCATTTCTCCTGCGACCTATTTAAGAATTGTCACTGATATTTCAAGGTACACTTCGCGTAGAGTAATAAATTTAGGACCGATGTTTAGCTCAGAGATTCGACTTTTTAGGCTTATATCAAATTTGACTTACTATTCCACCATTAAGGAATGTCGGTTCGTTTTCCAACGCTACCGCTTGATATGACCATGATGGCGCTCACTTAATATGCAAGTGAAACACGCTGAATGGAATACTGCCCAGGGTCGGATTAAGGTTATGAGCGTCCTAAGGCTAATAGGAGGGAAATGCCTAAGTATGTATGACATAAAGGAGGGCCTAAGAAATATGCCTTATTAGCCTTTGGGTTAATCTGGCCTCATTAGTCAACCGAAATGACGTATTACACCAGTTGATGACCTCAGTTTTGGTCGACCAGTGAGAGTGTAGTGTTGTGCTTGCATATTAAGTGGGATCGATCATCTCCATGACCAGCGGTAACGTTTGGTTTGGTTTGTGGGTTTTACGCCATTTTTCAGCACATGATAGGTTATACATCGCGGTCAGTATATTTTTTTTTTGTGGAGAAAGAACCCGGGAAGAACCACCGTCCAACGAGCAGCTACTGGCCAGCTTTGTCACATACCCATGTTGGTCGAGCCGAGACTCGAACCCAAGCGGACAGAGGTGAGATGTGAGTGACCACTCGGGGTCCTAGCGGTAACGTTGGAAAACGGACTGTCATTCCTTAAAGGCGGAGTAGTAAGTTAAATTTGATAAAGACCGAAAAAGTCGAATCTCGGAGATAAACATCGGTGCAAAATTTATTGCGCTACGCGAAGCGTAGCTTGAAACATCAGTATTAATTCTTAAATAGGTCGCAGGAGAAATGAGAGAAGTATCCTCCCGTGTATTATTATATATAGTACATGTATTGTGTATAGGAAAATTTTAAGCAACGATACGAGCCCATGTGGCATAGGAAGCCAAAACCCATTCCATGTCGAAAATATGGAATTGGCCAGGTCCATGCGGTTACGCGTAAGGTAGTAGCTTTAAACAGAGGCTCGAAAAATTTGGCAACAATGTTCTGAATCCTACCTGCCTCATATCGATGAGGAGAATATATATGTCCTTATTAATAGCAATTAAAACACATTTCGTCTCTTCCAAACGCCAAGGCACGAGCCCAATTTAATTAAAATCGAGATTTTCTAACAATAAAACGGTGCAGGAAAGCAGTGGCGGCGCGAGGGTTCGAGGCGCCCGGAGGCAGTGTTCTTTAGTGGTGTCCCTACTTTGCCACTGGGAATAGTTTTTTATGTGAGTTGTTGCCCCACCCCTCTCGTACTGCCACTGCGGGAAAGGACATAGTAAACTCTGACTGGAAAAGTACATGTATGTAACTGCTACCTCCATGTACCTTCAGCCTGTGGTAATTTCACATGTGAACACTCCCATAACAATTTCATGACTGTATATACATGAGCCTGGCCCTGAACGTAACGTCTAAATTTGGGACATAGCAGAGTAAGCTGACTTGCACGCCCAGTCTACCTTCTCTAGCTTTCATTTGCGTGACATGGCCCTGCTATGGAGAACTGAATCTCGTTGGGCTAGTGGTACCTGCATAGACAGTGACCACGCCCCATTCATGAAAGCACAACCTTAGACCCAAGCAAGAATTTGCCACTTTCGATGGATTTGCCTGGGAAACTTTTAATGGTGAGACAATAATCAAGTGTGGAATCCAACAGGGATCTCCCTCGTACGTAAATAAACACATTGTCTCTTGTTGTGCTGAACTAACATCAGGAGGAAGGAGTTCATCCTTTTAGTAGAGCAATCATGCTCCTACTGGGTGACAGGGTATAGGTAGGATGCTCAGCATTTCATCCCCTCACATATTCTCCTGATGTTAATGTGATTAGGTAATGTGTTTGAAGAAGAAACTAAACTTTTTAGTAAATTATGTTTCTCCGATAATACATACCTAATCACATTACTACACCCCAATTAACTCTGATAATTACCTCGTATATATACATCATTTCTGATAATTTATCTAAAGATATTTTTGTACAGGTGGTCCATACGTACGTCCGTGTATACTTTCCCAGGACTCCTCATATACTACTATAGATAGAAATGTGACTCTTTGGTCAGTGATAGTCCTATGGATGTAATTGTACCATCACTTTTTTAAAGTCTCTCTCTTCACTGGCTAGTAGAGAATTAGTCAATTTTACATAATTTCGAATAATCTATGAGCAGGCCGTATCGCATAACTAAGTGGACTATGTGTGATCATTGACCCAAGTATCAACACAAGACCGACTAGGTTTTTTTTTTTTTGTTTCATCGTTTTTTTAGTGACCCTGTATGGAATGATACCAGGTAAGAAGGAAACTTACCAGATGAGGCCCTTGCGCTGATCCAGGTAAGTTTTCTACTGACCTGTTATCATTGTTATCTTTCCATACCGGGTCAGTAACAAACAGTGCACCGAATTTACCTAACTGATGACCATAACAACCTTGGCATTCATATTTTCATATGATTTTCATGTATTTTTTTATGATTTTCATGTTTAGGCAAGGCCAAAAAATTATGTAATTTGTGACGTCACATCAAAATTCTAGTATTTTTTTTTTGCTACTGACCAGGTATAGTGCCATAACAGGTATCCACGTGGCACAATTTTAGCAGAATAAATGCAAGAAACTTGTTATAGTTAGGTGTAGTGACTCTGACCCCTGGTTTATGCTTTAAGATGCTGGCAGACGTCTTTCTGGTTCCAAGAGAGGGTTACGGAAGTTTCATTGTTCTCGCTTACTGGCTTGAAAAGACCAATCTAGATGTGCCAATAAACCCTGTATAAATACAGTTTTTGCATAAGCTTTTCGGGGAAAAAAATCTTATTTGAAATTCAGTAGAAGAAAAGGTCAGTAGCAAAGTTAGGAAAATGTCAATCACAAAGTGTGTTCAAGAATACTATGACCAACTTTTCAACAAAGGTCTATCCTCATACACTGTAGTATGCAAGCTAGCACAGCTAATAAGATCAACTATGCAGATATTTTGGCAGTTTCACAGAGAAACTAAGTTCATAAACCACGATTTTGTCCTATGCAATTTTGAATATATTAATACGAGCTACCCACTTACACGGACTCGTTTCCGACAAGAATAGAATGCACATGACATTTTCACAACAAAGACAGCGTTCGGCAACAATTAACCTTCTTGAATATCATGGTCTCCTTGTGCTTGTTTTCCAATACTAACCAGCTTTGCAGGACCCAGGTAAAAGTTTACAGCATATTGTTCGTATTTCAAAGAACCCTCAGAGAGCCTTTATTCTCATCCCAATGCATACAAATTGTGAATTGTCTATGTCGTCAACATTATGATAGATAATGATGATATACATGTATGCTGTAGATTAAAAAGACTTCCTATTCTAAAACATGTACGAAGGGTAGTAAATGTGCACGAGATTCTTGGTAACCGAGAAGGAATAAATATTAACAATTTGTATGGACATGTAAGCTGTTGTGAAGGTGTGATTTGTATTTATTCAAAACTATATGTAACGAGTGTGGTTGCAGACTTGGTTGTTCTGCAAAATATTCAGAATATCGAAACTTTTATTTGATAAGTAGAATTAGCTCATATGCTTTACAGATGAGACCATTTCGACAAGTCTTAGGTAATGGTTCTGATATTTTGAAATAAAATCGTTGCCACTAATTTTTTTAAATTATAAATAAGATTAAAAACAAAAGTTACCTCCAAAACATTTGCAAAAGCGTATGTTGACAGAGTTTGTCCCCTTGCTCCATTCCAACCCCGCAAAGACTTAGCCCCTGGGTCATAAGTCGGACTTTGTTGTCATCCCCACCCTGTACAGGGTAACCATGTACACACATATTCGGCAATGCATGAAAAGACAAATTTAGATATGCAACTGAAATTAGCTCTACTGTATATTCCTACCCTACAGCGGTTTTTTGATTGCCCTTTGTCTTTTGCTAGCTTGTTAGTGGGATTCCAGAAGAAAAATCCCTTTGTCCAGAATAAGATTTGATAGGCATATTTCTTTGCAGATGTCGATAATCCTGTCTGACTGTCATGTCATTGTAGCTTTATTTGTATATCTTCGAATCTTGTAAAAATTTTCTGCGTTGCTATTTTAAGGTGAAAGCTTGTTTTCAATAAAACACAAAATCGTTTGACCTAAGAAAAGACATTTTGATTTGCATAGTATTTTTGTTTAAATGCATTTGCAAGTTAACTGATTACATTATTGATAAAATAAATTTCGAAACTTTATCACTTTTAAGTTTCAGAACTTTTATGGATTCCGACAGTTTGGGTTGAAGTTGGGAATGGGGGCTATTTCTTGTACATACTCAAATTTAGCGAATTATTTTTTATCTTAAATCATTGATTTGAAATTAAAATTGCAGTAAACAGAGTTGCAGAATAAAGAACGTATTAACATAAATAATCAAAGAGGTAGATGAATAAAAAACACAACACAAACATAAATAAATGTGTCTTAAAGCTCGGTTATATAAATGAAAACATATTACTATCAATTCATTACGATTTATGATTTAAAAAAGACGACACAAGATGTTACATTCACTTGAATATTGAAAGCCTAATTTTGAGCTTAATCGTTTTCATTTCAATATGTTGTTTACAAACATATGATATGAAATAATAATATATGCCTAATCTTTACAGAGTACCTACCATCAAAAAGAGAACAATGTTTTAACGGTTGGAGTGGGAAACAAAGAATGAGTTATTGAGTCATGATATAAAATAAACACTGGCATCAGTACGATATTTGTTACTCTTAAATACAGCACAAATAATGGCTACATTAGCAGTTTTGATTATAGGAGCAATAGCTAATGGCTTAGCATTTACAGGAAGTAAAGGTTATTTCATGTTATTTGATGCTAGCCGAGTTGATGAAGAAAAATTCAACACCACAAACTTACCAGAGTACCAGAGAAAATCTGCAGACTTCAATGCAAACTTGAATGAAAGATTTAGAAAACAAAGTTTGGTCACTCAGTACTTGAACACTTGAATGAGGTTTTCTCCCTACATGCGTCTACTCAAAATGATGATGGTAGACATAGTTTAAACGATCCTAATGATAAGGGAAAACTTTAAAGTCAAATGCACTCTAAACTGAGGGATTTATATAAACCTTTTTATGATCAAGTAAAATACAAAAACATATTCATCGTACTTGTGATTGGTATGAGCGTGTATGTTGTCTATGGATTTTTGTAAGCTCTTTGCAGCCAAATAAATAATAAAGGTGTCTATGTTCAGAAAATATACAACTCCCCACAAACAGAAGTAGCAACAGCAAGGAGTTAATACCTAAGTCCCACACATCACCATATCACACACGCACACACTCACACATAGACGCTCATTAAATAGAAGCAAATTCTGCATGATGGTATAAGAAAACTCAGCCCAAAATAGCATCATTGAACCGGGTAGTTTTTTCATGTTGTGTGATATAAAGATGAAAGGTGATGCTAACAATGCTGTGGTAAATAATTTGGAAAAAATGTTCGTGAAAGACATCACCATATTATACAGTAATGATGACCCTTTTCAAGTTAAATGACTACACACTTTTCACGAAATACAAAGATTTTTGGTAACCTGTATTTGTTAGAACAAACATGGTTGAACAACCATGGGTGAAACACCATGAAAGTTGAGATCAGGGGCTGATAACGCTGAAACTACTGGTACTGAATCTGTATGGGTTGTTGTGTATGGAAAGACAATTAAAATACTGCTTGACTTTCAGATACTCACAGATCAGTGTCCAATGTATTCACGCACACTTCCTCAGATTTCAGATTTAACATAACACTTGTTAAAGCATCTAAAGTGATAGAAAGTGACAATATCGATTACGAACAAAGATACGTTTGTTTGCAGTACAATAATATTACTTCCGAATCAATTGCGCAATCAGTTAATGATAAATATGGAAATGGGGATGCATTCTTTTACGACCACATCACGAAAGAGAGAATCATCGACATAACAGCCTATACACTTTAAGGAACTTTACCCTTGATTCTCCCAAAATGAGCTTGAATGGTGCTTTAATATTATGCAAAATGAGTCGAGGCAGTGATCCTGAAAAGTTTAACAACTCGGCAGTAGAACAAATCTTGGTGACTATAGTAAGTCTGTCAAACATAGTTTATTCTCAGGGTTTTATATTGATACAAAGAATTAGAGAAAACACTAAGTATAGTTTTGATAAGCACATATAAATTAAAAACATACGAGTTAACAATTGTTGCACTGACATTCATTGCATCTGGCTCGGTTTGAGAAGTACGCACGATAACAGAGTACATGATAGTGGTCTTAAATTAATCAATGCACAATAAGGTATTGATTTTTAAATGAACAGGAACCAAAATATAGCTGCTCACAAAATGTATGTTTATTGCGTGTTTGATGGTTAGGTCAACATTCAAAGCAATTGACTTAAACTAATTCTCTTTTAATCATCAATGAATGACGTAAAAGTTGTAGAGCGACGACGCCTTGGCGCAGAGCGACGCTGTTGGTAAGCAACAAAGCTTGTCCATTTGGTACAACGACAGCGGAGCAGTGCTGTATTTGAAAAAAAAACGCATGACATGATAATTTGTGGAAGGACTACTTGTGGAAAGACTTTGTTGGCAGTAAATCCGATTAAAACTGAATACAAAGAAATTTTAATTACATGATTATCATCTTCCAACTTCTATGTGGAACGACGTAAGACAGAAAGTGGTTGTTCAAAAATGAAAATGTGATCGTGATAGATCTAGAAGATAAACTAGATAAGTTCTTACAGTTACTGATATATATTTTAGCTCTATTTGTTGTAGATATCGTGCACCTCGGGTCCTTACCTTCCACCTTGTTCCAGCCCTTTTTTTTGGGGGGGGGATGAGCGCATGGCCGTGTGGGTTGGGGCGCTGGTGCATGAGAGCTAGGCGATTGTTGCCGTTTCTCACCGCATGGGTTCGATTCCTGCTTGAAACAAATTACAACTCTCAAACTTGTTAGATGATATTGGTGTCTTTATATATAAATTTATTTCATATAATCATGTATCTTAACATATATAATGTGGGATGCACGAATTGACGCTTTCATCTCTGTTTGGTCTAGTCTATAGGTATCGATTTATAATTTAATGTATATAACTTGCATTTCTCAAAAGAAGTTCAGTGGGTTTGTGTATATAGCTGAGTGTTAATTTCCGTTTGACTAGCAAGCTAGTGCTTGTGAAACTCGAGTCCTTACCTTCGATACACTCATAAATTGTAATTACCGCCCTCTTATTATGTATACTAATTTATGTCCTTGCCGACCTGTACATTTTAAATTAGTACGATCATCGCCATTACACAATCAATGATCACGCTGACAATTTGTGCGTGTATATATATATATATATATATATATATATATATATATATATATTCTGGGTAATATTCACAGATAGAGATATACGGTCTAACAGAAAATCAAAACGTCATGAGATCTGGATGTGTGCCAGGTCACGCGACCCCAAAGAGAAGATCAATAAATAAAGCATCAATAAAACTCTTATTGACGTGTGTTCAGTCACTGGGCCAGCCAGTTAGCAGACACACTTACAGCAGCTTAATAACTCATATAATCTTCTGTAGGTGTAAAGAGCCACTACCTTCATAATTTTTATTACGCAACACAAATTGTTTTCGTACAGGCTTTTTATCACATACACAGGCAATGATCACACTTAGAAAATCTAAATTTTCATCACACACATTATATCACAACAATACTATCGTAATATTGAAATCTTACTACTGACAATAAAATGAGGTTCTAACTTGCAGAGATCCTACAACACAAACAAAGAGACAGACGGAAAATCTTCGCTTGGGATGCTATTATAGCATAGCAATTATAGTGGAGTAAGTAAGATTTGTGGCAGAAAGAAAAAGGCGTTATATTTTAATGCCAGGCGTTTATTAAATGAATCTTCCTCGCTGAGAAAACAATTCTATATAAATTGAGAACCGCCGTACTGTCTAAGTAGGCCACATAAAAAAACATTAAATATATACTCCCCGATCTAAAAAAAATATATTCGATAAAGTGCAAAACAAGACCTGCCAAAATAAATAAATTAAGTAAATCAATAAAGAAGAAAAGAATTAAAATATAAAAATTAGAATTGAATACATTGTACGGCTAACGTACAGATGCGTTAAGCAGTCTCTCAGTGAAAATAGTTTGCACTTCGTTTTTGTCCTTGCAGTAGAAGGCAACAGAAACAATCATTTACTCCAAAATATTTGAATACAGTTTTTCTTTTGTAGTATCACCGATATCACACATGAAAGTGTCTACCACTAAAAGCTAATTAGGTTAGTTGCCTTCTCTTAGTATTTTAGGTAGTCAAGATTTCCAGTCATCAGTTAAAAACAAAGCATTTGTTCCTTGCTAGACATTTAATCAGTAGCTCTACTACTTTTGTAATTTACCCTCAGGATCTATCAATGTAACCTTTTCATATCTGAATGACTTCTTTCTATTGTAAGTCTTATTGCACAGAAACAATTATACATAATGTAACGACGTAATCGAAAAACGTTAATACAATACATTGTTGCATGATAGATACCGTAAGGCTGCTGTTATCGAGTGCACCTCTCAAATCAAGTCGGATGCAATGCTTGTCAGTGTAAAAAAGTTAACACTTACGTTACTAAATTTTGTGTATTTTTGTTGTTCGTCAAATAAATACTTAGTGGTTTTCTGTAAACATCTTTTGCATCGATTGCAAATCTTGAGAGTACACCATATTTGGAAGACCTTCTATAATCAGTGAGATTATTTGTATTGCCAAGTTGAAAAACTTTGTTGGATTACATTATGGAAGGTGTTTGCACTTTTTCAAAACACTCTTTAAAACTCATGCTGGGAGAAGCCAGTATGAGACTCGTTAAAGTTGTACTCACTGCTATATCGATGATTCTTTCCCTCGTGTTGTCGTAAAAAGAAAGCAATACCATTTCTGTATTTATCATATACGGATTGCAAAATTGACCGTGATGTAATTGTATCGTACTGCAAACAAATGTTGTGCAATTCATAGTCGTTGTTTCCGCCATCCACCACTCCAGTTGCTTTTGCAGTGTTTTGTTAAATCTGAAATGATGTGCAAAAGCACAAAGATACATTGGACAATGATCTATTAGTATCTGGAAGTCTGATAGAGTTCTAAACTTCTTTCCATACATCACACACTGCAAACTTCACTACCGTTCATTTGTGCATTACCTGCCGCAGATCGTAACGTTTCAAATTTTTCATTCCTGATTCCTTGTTTAGTCGTATTGTTCTACCTGATACAGGTAATCACAATTCTTTGTATGTCAGGAAAATGCTGTAGTCATTGAGCTTGAACAGATCATCGCTTCCGGATGATTTGGTGATGTCTCTCACGAGCATTCCGTTGAAATTATTTACTACTGCATTGTTAGCATTTCCTTGCACCTTCATATCAAACGACACAAATAAACTACTCGGTACATTGATGTTATTTGGAGTTAGCTTTGGTATTAGTATCTGTAAAGTTTGTTCAGATTTGATGCTATTTGGTATGTATGTGATACAATAATGTGTTGGACTGAGGTATGTAACTCCTTATGGCACCTCTTCTGCTTGTTTTGAGTTAAGTATTTACCGTACGTCGACATTTATACTTCTTTAATGTTTATTACGTAAACTAAAGACCATGAATACGCTATTACGTTTAAAAGAAAAAAAAAAAAAAAAAGAAAATTAAAACGGCATAGACGGTTTATTGTATAAACACGAGTAAGCAATATGCACACTTAACACTCATTACCGATGCAAGATCATTTAAATCATATCTTCATCAACACCACGAGCAGACGCAGAGAAAAAGCGACATCTAGGTTGTTTAATGTCAGTGTCACTAAACCTTGTTCTCATAAGCTTTTATTCAAGAAGCCAAGTGTCTTTGATATGTTTTCATTGAATTCTGCAGTTTTACTATGGTACTCATCTATACTCTTTCACGTCTAATTCGTTCTTCATCAATTCCATCTGAATCTAATAGATTGAACAGATAGTTGCTCCTGTAAATGCTAGAGAGTTAGCTGTTGCCTTTCCAATCATAACTGCTGATGTGGCCATTTATTGTGATATATTTATGAGAACAAATTGTGATACTGCTGCCAGTTTGTACTTTACATACTGTTTGAAAAGGAGAGATGCTTTTTATTTCAATTAGTAAAGGATATTTCTCTTCCAGGTAATATGTATTTATTTCTTTCATTCTGTACAGGTCGTGATCTATAGTCAGTTTTTTTTCTTAAAACACCTAATGAGTAAGCAACACTTTAACTTTTTACCTCTAATCCAATGTAAAAGTCAACATTAATGTCTCCACAAAAATTTAATGGTTTAGTACACAAGTCGATATAAATTGCGTATAAACCTCGTTTATTTATTTGAATTACATATTGCTCTAATTCTGCAAAATATTTTATATGGGCAAATTGTGATATAGCATAGTTCAATTCAACTGTAATAACTTATATATTGAGATACATTTCAGTTTCAATAACTAAAAGGCTCAAACACCTCTTCATAGCTTTTAATGTAGTGACAGTACTATTTGAACTTACCCTTAACCAAAACAATTCGGCTATTCTTTATTAGTACAAAGATCATAAAATAATTGATTTAGTTTCCTCGACAAACTCCTTTTTTTATCGATTTCCTCCTTTACCGAGCTATTTGTATTACAACAGGCAATATTATTTACACCCATGTCTGTCGTCAGTTCTGATGTGATTTTCCCTGTATTCTTTTATATGTCGGTTTTATCTGTGTCACTTCTACCACGTGTTTTCATCTACATCAGTTTTGAATGTTTCTTTAATATGTGGTAAACGTTTGTTCCAAATCATGGAATTCTTTTAACATTTGTTTCGTTGTTCTGTTTATTTCATAAATGATACCTTGAACCACACCGATATTATTGACAAATTCTCAATCTACATATTCTTTTGCATTTGTTTTAGCTTCTTCGACCTCATTGTGTAATTTGTTATACAATTCGGTGACTCTACCATCGTTTGCATGCGATGATTGAAATCTGCAATAGATAATTCTTAAATCATTTTCATAGATCTAATCGTGCTTTCATTGCCATTCATTTTTTGATACGTACTTTATATTTCTTTGCTATCTCGGCTAAAACATATTTTTTGTCTTCATTTCTGACAGTGTAGTGTTTGATGTTATCTTGCTGTTCAGATCAGTATTTTCTTTTGCTAAAATTATTAATCAGCTTTTTGGTCTTTTAATCATTTTGTTGGATTTCATTACTCAAACTTCGTCATTACTATTCCATTTTAAATTGTGACGTGATATTATCCGCCAGTGATCTTCTTTATTTTATATCCATGTCACTCTCCTCCAAAGCATATATTTCGGTTATCCTCTATTCAGATATCCTGTAGTTATTCTCTGTTTGATTGTCTGTAAATGTTTTTGCATGTTAGGTATACATCATTCATTTACTATTTTGCTTACTGTTGGTAGGTCTTGAAAATCAATAAAAGAATGAGATATTGAACTTTTGAAACATGTTTTCAGTTCTCATCAATCTGTTTTTGTATCTCAAAGATATTGCTGGCTCTTTCATTGCCGCTGTGTTCAATACCGGTGAATTTATTATCTGCATTTCTCACCATGTTTTGATATCTTTAAAATTGTTATCCTTTAGAGTCTTACATATCTGAGTAGCAACTCGTGTGCAACGTTTCTTTTAGCTGCGTAAATATTGTTCTACAGGACCTGCTAGATTGGTAATATGGTTATTGTTAGGGTTTAAATCACTGTTAATAGTTTGATTATAAAAGCGGCTTTATTTCTCTGGTTTTGTTTCAATGTTTAAAGGTTAGGACTCACTAGGACCTCTTAAAGTTATCTCTGTTATTTATCTAGAGATAAAACCTTCACGTGCAGTTCACATCACCACAGCTATCTGTTTTCAAGAGAAGTTACAGGCATACGGTAAATGTCTATCATGTTTCGATCATGATATTTTATGTTGATATTAAATCTGTCAATTGTAGTACTTTGTAATTGTTCATAATTATTATTAACATTGTGTCAAACAAATACTCCGTAAAAAGCATTTTGTAACATACAAAGACTCTAACCATTAGAAAAGTTTTGGTGTTATTGATATTCTCGAGATAAATGTATGATTTTTTGATTTTAAAACCATGCGAACTGTATCGGATCCAGTAGATGTCTGTAGAGTTTGTTGAAACCTAAACATTTTGCATTGTAGTTGGTTATATACACTCTGAAATTGTTACTCGGAGTGATTCTAACTTTTGAGTTGTGTTTCAAATATTCAGTGTCAATACCTCTTCCTTGTCAACATATCCAGTTATTCTCCTTTTCCCCTTTTTCATATACACATCACGGTTGTGAAATTCATCAGGGCTTAAAACAGTTCTTGTTTCATCCATCGCATTAATGTACTAGTATATACTGTTGTTGAGTTCATCAGAAATATTGTAATACCCAAGAACAAAATCTATTTTCTGCCCCCCCCCAAAAAAAAAAAAAAAAAACAACAAAAAAACAAAAATTTATTAATAAAAAATGGTAGTTTGCCATATATTCATAAATTAGATTGGTAAGATATATTTCTTTTTCAGGGAGCCCATCGATTGTAATATAATTCTGCATCTATTAGTTCTGACTGGGACTAATATAATGTATGCTTACAAGTTTTCATTTACAAGCAACGTATATTTTATTTTACATTTTGGGTAACAGTGTTATTTTACTGCCGCCTCAGAAAAAGAAACCTTTAAAATGGGCCTCAAAGATCATTGCGAACATATAAAATGCATAAAGGAAAAACTAATGAAGAAACAAATGATCGTGAACAAGTGTATTACAAAATAAACTAGACAAGTTTCATGTTGTGAGATCAGAACGAATTGTCATGATTGAACAATTTGAACATATTTACATGTTCAGTATGGCAAAAATAAAGAAATACTAATACTAATATTCAATATAAAAAAATAGTATTAGCTGATGTAGATACAGATAAAGCAGTATTAATGACAATAGGAACAGTTGTTCTGTCCATAGCTAATACTGTGAACAGTGTTGTTTTCATACTGTTGCTCCTGCTGCAAATCCTCCTCAATCTCCTTCTCCAAATTAATCATTTTCTTGACAAAACAAAAAGGCACTTAAAAAGTGCAAACAATTTGTTCCATCTATCTAAAACACCAGTATCAACATTCCCTGGACTTATTAGTAGTTGGTTGCTTAGGTGTGCTGGACAAATTGTTTCTCTACTTGCTGAGGATGCTATTTTGCTAGCTGTGGCATTAGTAGGTTTGCTATTAGCAGTTTGGATCATATGTGAAAACAAAAGCATCTAAAACAATTTTATGTTGATAACCAATTAAAAATATAACAGCTGTAACAATTATTAGTATCAATATAAATAATACTTTATTTATTACATGGTCAGATTTTTCGCTCTGCGGTTAATATTTGTTTGTGACATTTTTAAATCGTCATGTGTCATTGTGTTTGATACAACTTGTACCTGAGGTACAATCGCATTGGTAGATGTTACACTAGAAATATCGTCGCTGGAGGAACATAGTATTGGCATTGTCCTTCTTATCTACATACATTTACCCAATTTGCTATTCTTTATTGTCCACTACAATTTCAGGTCGAACTGTTACATACTGCTTATCAGCGTTTGCAGTACCGCTCTTTACTACCTTGTAAGGATTTAAATCCAGTTTAAACGAATCACTGGATTTCTGTAGGTTGTTGTTGTATCCCACGCTACTACCCATTTTCTTAACCATGTCACTAGGTAATAATAAGACGCTGTCATCACCAACAGCGAAGTTCAGTTTCAGTTTTGAATCTGTTATGCATTGTTAAAATTCGGTCATATTGTCTTCATATGAATTGTAATATCGCTGTTCTAAAGCTCCATTAACGTTTCAACAGTGTCTCTACTTCTGTCTAAACGGATTGTTTGATAGATGTTCTGTTTTGCACCTGTGCACGTGAACTACATATTACCTATGATCTTACCCTTTGATTTAATGTAGCTATTCTCTCATTTGTAAGCCCTTTACTATCTTGCAGGAAGAAGCATGTTCATCCAGTAAGTTCATCTCTGTCTGACATGTAATTAATTTCATCAGCTGCCAATGTTCTCCAATATGCAACAACTCATGCTCCACAGTTATATTTACGTTTTTAATCACATAGCATAAGGTATAGGTTCCCCATAACCTGGGTGTACTGTTTTATGTTCTTTTGGCCTATTATCGATCAAGTATTTGTTTAATTTTTCCTTTCATGTATGTGCAGTCATTCTGTAGTGGAATGTTAAAACTGTTGCAGAGGAACTTAAATTGTTTCATATCAATGGTTATTTGTTTTAATGTATCGTTACCGGGTAAAGGTGTTTTACACCCGGACAGCTGTTTTTGCATCTGGAAATAAACGTGAAATTTGTATTCTGATTTGACTAATTCCGTTCCACTTTTGTCTGTTAAAGCTCAATATGATTTACCACAATCAACTGTTGCCATCCACAATGCCCAGGTTCGTTGATTATGCGAAGAATTCATTCCATACTGAGATCTGTATCTTTTCTTATTCATCAGTGTCAAATTTTAAAGTGTATATATGAAAATGTTTTAATGGTTTGTATATAACAATTGAGTTTCAGTGTAGTAACATTTATTTCATTAAAAAGTGTTTGCAATATCAGGGTTCACTGTGGCGTTAAACTGAGTTGCAGGACAAAGTAAGGTGCTATACTTGTTAGTCCTTTGAAACTGAATTACATAGCTGGAGATTAGGTATCCTGAAGTGAAAACACATTAGCAGTAGAGTTTATTACTTTTGGACTGGACTCCTCTAATGTTTTTCAAGGGTCTACATTAGCACTGTTATAGACATATCTGGTCCAGACATAATGTCCATTATTTAAAATCAAGGCATTAGTACGAAATTAGTTGTTCTTGTGCAAATACATGGAGCTTCTATTTACAGTATTTTCACATTCACGTGCAATTCCCTGTTGATGGTTCTCTATTTTTCATTTTCCCTCTTGTAATACCAGTTTAAACTCGTTTCTTTCACACAATCTGACTATCACTTGTATTTTTTATTTCGTTTTTCTATTTCTCCTGTCAGTTTTTCTCTTTTCCATTTGTAACGTTGTATAATTACTGATTCTGCTTTGAATGAATGCATTCTGCAGAATTCGACTTCGTCAACAACGTCCAATGTTCATTGTACCATTTATTTGTCCAGTTTAATTTCAATCTCTATTAGGTCTGAAATGAAAGTTCTGCGTAAACTGATTTCAAAATCTGTATATTTACACACTGTGAAATGTGTACTGGTGTTTATGGTAAACATTATTCCCAAATCAACTGATTTTGATTTATATTGTGGTAATTCTTTGGGGATGAAGGTTTTATAGATGCGTTAAAATTGTACATTATAAATATTTTATCCAAGAAAACTCATAGTTTATTGAATAGTTGTGTGAATCGCTGCTGTTCCGCCAGTAAGCACCTTTAAAACAGTTGACAAATTTCCATGATTGCATCAATATCTATGTGATTTTCCTTACCCTTTATGTTGTCAAAGATCTCGTATCCTAGCTTGTAGTCTTGTATGTTATGTTTGTTTTTCAGCTCTAAAAAAATATAGTTAAAATCAGCTTCTCACTTTTGAATGTTGTCTCCTTTTTATTTCTTCTGTCATGTCATATATTACCCAGCTAGAACATTATATATGTTGCATTGGTCTTATCACGCTCTAAATGTGTACCGTTCTTTTCTTTAACTGTGATGTTTTTGCTGCATGTACTTTAGTTTTTACCTCTGGTGTGGAAGCAATACCAATTCGCATGTTGTGCATGTTTTAACTCCTTCATTTTATAATGCGCTGTTTTTTCCACATCTGGCATATTCTGGAAAATCGTTATCTTAAA
The DNA here is from genome assembly GCA_029931535.1 of Margaritifera margaritifera. Lineage (NCBI taxonomy): Eukaryota > Metazoa > Mollusca > Bivalvia > Unionida > Margaritiferidae > Margaritifera > Margaritifera margaritifera. The sequence continues at coordinate 75,224 of JAQPZY010001434.1, read as the reverse complement.
AAGGTCAAAGACTCCATGATTCTTAATAGAGCTATTACGTTATTGTGCTTTCTCCGTCTCCTGAACAGAGGTGTATCTTTGACACATCATTTATTTAAATGACATATTTTCAGCTGGTTCCCAGCTGTTAAACGAGTCATCATACCCTTTCTATTTCAGGAGTACAGATTTGCTAATGTTCATTCTTTGGTCTACAGGATATTATCAACGTTGTAAATGCCATCTTCTTTGTCATATACAGATATCTCTTGTCCGTAAAACATGCTATCTTCATTCAATTATTTCAGTTTGTAACCTTGCGGATCACCAAAATTTACTCGCCTGATTTGAGATATTTCCTCAGTCAAGTGGGTAAGGTAGTCAAATGCAAATAACGTTTTGTATTTTGAAATCAAACTGTTTAATTTTGAACTTAGGCGCTCCAAATGTATCCTTTGTCAATTGACCGAATACATTGATCCATACCTTTAGTCTGTTTTCTTCCTTGCTTGCTTCAACCTGAGTTATGTTTATTGGACGATGATATGTACACATTCTAGCCCTTTTCTTTCTGTTAAACCTTTCAACATTGCAGGACAACTTTTACGTTAAAATCGACAACTTAACATGGTTATTCCCTTGTAAGTTACTTTGTTCCACAACTATCTTTAGCAACACCTTTGTCCCATTCAAACTTGTAAATAAATACACATTATCGCTTGGTACCGGTAAAATTGCTTTTATGTTAAAGTCATTAAGGATTTGTATGACCTATTTGAAAACTGTTGAATATGTCACAATGTTGCTTTGTGCCATTGTAACTGAGGTGTAGCAAAATAATACAAAACTTTTAAATTATGGTGTGTTTCCTGTACTAGCTCACTGTGTGTGCTTAAGTATAAAAATATAGATACAGCTAAAAGTAAATTCATGAGAGAATCATTTATTGTGCATGGGCGAATATCGTACTAATTTAAAATTTACATGTTGGCAAACAAATTTAGTAGTTTATATACTGATAGGGCGGTACTTATAATGAATGAGAGAAACACATTTTGGTATTCATTGTTCGCGGACTTAACTAATTTAAAATGCACAGGTGGCCCAGCACTTTCATAATGTAAACTACTATATCTGCATGTAACTTGGCCAGTGTGTTCTTTGTAAAATTCACGAGTTATTTTTACAGTATCGCTGCTTTTCATATAATAATCAGTTATTTACAGGTAAACCCAAGTCTTATATATAGTTATGTCATTCTGTTACAAGTCAATATTAGTAAGAAACTAATACTTGTTTACTGGCGGGAACACCATCAGATATTCAAAATAACTTTCCGAAATATTATTATTATTATTATTATTATTATTATTATTATTATTATTATTATTATTATTATTGTTGTTGTTGTTGCTATTATTTTTGTTTACAGAAACAACCCTGGAAAGAGTAGTGACAATTGCGCACAAATTTCAACATGAAGGAATTCTGGCGAGATGCGAACAATATATCATTCAACAATTCAACGCAACAAGGAACACTAAAGACCAAATGTACGCCGAATTTTTCTTCCATCTTAAAATCGCTGACAAATACAGTCTAAAAAGAGCGTTGAGTTTAGGATTGTCATCAAAACAGGTGAAAAAGGCCTATTTTAGCTCCCCAAGGTGGCTGGGTCGGAATGGTTACACAACCAACCAATGGTTTTGCCAGCTATCGTCGGAAACAAGGATGACAATATTAACCAACAGGCTGATTGAAGCAGAGAACATGATTGACCAGGAACAACCATATTAGCATGATACATTTTATTTTTTAATTTTTATGTGCGCTTTGTGACAGCGGTGATCATATGCTGTCTCAGCAGACTATAACACCATGCGCAAACGGACCTCTGAACAAACGTGTAAAAATTCATTGAATTGATGTTAAAGAGGTATTTGTTTATATAAAAGTAGTAATATGTTGAGAGTGTTTTTTTTCAAAACCAATGAGATATGAAACCACTGAATTGTGGTGTTTCAAGTTTCAGAATTTTTTCTCCGAACAAAAGTTAAGTTTAAAACTACCCAAAATGGCAATAAATAATAATGCACTGAAATATACCTGTTTATTACGCGAAAGTTGTAATAGCAACAAGCGTTTACATTGTGCATGTTATCTGATGGACTAATACATTTGCCCCAACACCGGCATCCTGGGTGAACTTATGATGAGATACATTCTCTGTTACAACTAATAATAGAGCTCGTTTATGTTTTTTCTGAAGGAGACAAAGTTCACGTCCCTGGTAAAACTCACCAATCCTTCACTGATTTACAGTATAAATAGGAAATGATGGAAAATCTCCATGAACTGGTTTTGAAACCAGTAGAACTTTGAGAAAATATATCCTGATTACGCCCTATAAAATCTTCATCATCCCCATGGTTAGTGGAGAAGTTGGATTGTTATTCTTATGATCAGGGGTGAGGTAGGGTTGTCATGCCTGTGATTAGGGGCGAGGAAGGGTTGTCATACCCATTATTAAGGGGCAGTTAGGTAGGGTTGTCACCGCCATGATAAGGGGAGGGGTGGAGTTGTCATTCCCATGATTAAACGACGGTTAGGGTTGTCATTCCATTGCTTAGGGAGAGGTAGTGTTGCAAATATATAATTCATAATGCTGAAAATGTTTAAAATAGGAAAGAAGAACATCGGATATAAAACATGCTCACACTATATTACAAAACTGAAATAAAAGTATTTTTTAAACTTCAGTTCCTTGTTAGTTTTATTGTATTTTATCAATGTGATTGTTTCAATAGCACTATTTAAAAAACCATCTTAAGTTATAAGTTAGAGTTACATGCATCTAGAGTACACCTTTCCCACTGAAGAAATTTCTTTGACAAATTTTTATCTACAACGTTCTATCAACTTAGCCATTGACAAGGTAACAGTTAACGTTTTCTCTTGGGTAGTTTTCAATTAATAGGGTAAGATTTTAAACTTGTTTAATGCAACATGCCATGCTTCGAAATTGTACCAGAAATACGTAGCTATATATAAGACTTGGTTTTACCTGTAAATAACCTCGTGAATGCATGCAAAGAAGGTCACTGTGAACTTTTTTTCTATACGGCTGTTTTACAACGACGTAAAATAATATCCTAACTAAAGTACGCGACGATATCATGCCTACAAATTCAGTTACGCCATAAAACTAAATCTTTATAGTTTGTCTAAGCTTAAAACAATAAAATCATTAGTATAGAAAGGTTGGTCACTGGGACATACTTTTTCTGGACGAACTTCAGTTATTGGAGGAAATCTTTGACTAAGTTTCATGAGCATATAACGCCCACAGCTGGAGACATGAAAGAGAAGAAACACAGAACTTAGACTGGGGTTAACCAGTAAATATACCATTCAAGCAAGAAACGTTGGATCCTCTGACCGTTTTTATTTTCCTGCGATACTCCAGAAAACTATAACAATACCAATTTGTAAACAATAAAGCCATTTGAGTAATAAAAGTAGGTCACTGTGACCTAATATTCCCTAAAGTGGTTCTCAACGAAGCAACAAATATCCTAAGTTATGTGAAGATATCATGCATATTGTTTAGGTTGTGGTAAGAATCTGAAGCTTAAACAATGGTGATAAACAGTACACATCGAAGTCGTTGGTGTACGAAAGTAGACCACTGGAATCTACTTTCTTCTGGGGTGATTAAGAACGATAAATAAAAACACAGCCTGATCAAGTTCAATAAATATTCCTTACCTTAAGTTAAAGGTAATGGCAATTAAAAATAACTAAAACAACAGGAATGTTATCTTGGAAATAAATAATTATTGTCTCAAAAGTCGCTACCCTTGACCTATTTCCTACTTGGGTAGCTCGCAATTATTAGCAACGTTCCATGAATATTGTGACTACAGCTGAAAATGTGAGAGGGGAACAGAAAATAAAAAAACATCTTTTGCACCAGGGATAACCTGTAAATGACTAATCTATGCAGAAAAAGTTTAACACTGTGATCCACCCACCCCCTACTGAGATGGTCCCAATTAAAACATAGCAACATCATGAAAAAGTTACATTTTAAAAAATCCCAACGACTTTAATAACGCCAGGAGAGTAATACTGAAGCAGTGGTGCTAATCTGAAAGCATCAAACTTTTTGTTGTCAGAAAACGTTGTTTAATGTGACCTATTTTCCCCTGCGGTGGTTCTTGATAAAGCAAAGCAATATCTTGATCAAGTTAAAAGAAGATAAGATACCCACAACAGATATTATGCCAGGAAACTACAATTTTAACAATAAGATACACCCACAACAAAACAAAAAATCATTAGTGTCAGAAAACAAGATTGCTGTGACATGCGTGTACTTTCCCTCTGGGTGGTTAAGAATGTTACAAAGAACACAAAGGCCAGGTTACATGCAGAAATAGTAGTTTACATAACGGAGGTGCTGGGCAATTGGTACAATTTAAATTAAAGTACGATCTTTTTCAAGTCCACGAACAACAAATACAAAACAAAAGTTTGCACTCATAACCATGCATCGTCATAAAGTTTACAATTTATCTATTTATTTTTTAAAAACTATTCCTTCAAATAATCTGTGCCGTGAAATAATGATTCATGTATGATGGAGGAGGCCGAAATTGCATAAATCCAAAATAACCAACAAATGCATTGACTACATTCACTCCGTCATCAGCACCAGCAACAGACTAACGATCATTTAAATCAGACACAGGCTCTTCTTCAGGACCCATCTGGACTTGGTCACATGTACTTTTCTCTGTATGTGGCAGCTTCTCGTCGAAATGGTTTTGTGATTCTAACGATACGTCTTCTAATAACTGGTTCAAATCCTTTTCCTCCTCATCCACAGCATCAGCAAAGTCTCGGCCATCATTATCATGAGGAATATATGCTTCAGTGTCAGCATCCGCCTCTCCATCCTTTAAAAAACTAGAAATATTACTAGTATTCAAATGCAAAATTAAATATGTGCTTTACAGAAATGTTTCCTCTTCTACTTGTTATATTCAGTCCCTGTAGTGTAAATCAAATTCTTCATCCCATATGACGACTGTGACAAATGTTGCATAGGAATAAGATTTTGTATTCAAAGGTTTTCCCTTTTGCCTTGATTAAAAGTCCTACTTCTCTCATACTTTATATTAAAACATTCTTCTGTGAGTTAGCAGTGTGATGAAGTAATGTCACTTTTGTCGTTCAGGTGTATCTTTCCACACATCCACACTGCCCTTTATGAAAGATAATGATGCAATGAAGTTTCGTGATTGATAAAGAACTACATTTAATATAAACTGTATTCTGCCCCCGTTTATATGAAAAAGTAAATATTGTTAAATTTCGTGACTCTTTGTCTAATTGTGTTATTCTAGATACAAATGAAACTCTCCTACATTCATTATGTTTATAGATTTCTCTTTCATGCTGATAAACGACCTTTGAACACGGGTTGGTGTTGGAAATTGCAGAATAAATGCTGCATTTTGGCAACTTCACAATCCAAATTAGATATGAGTGCAGTATTTCTACATTGTAAGCCAATATACCCGTTGAACCTAAACTTCGGTAAAGTGTCCGACAGCCACACGGTAGAACCAGGTTCGAATTTTGGAAGGATATTTTTTTTCTTGTTTATTTTACTAACTTTTAGAATGTGACAAATACTAGATAATAGTAATAGATTTTTTTCCGCACTTGTAGCACATTATTGGCTATATTAAACCCGCGATAATCGCAAAGACCAGCCTCAGTGTGTCCTTGGGAAAGTCATTTAGCTCACATTTCCCACCGTGATATAGACAATACTGTGTTAACAATGTCGTTAAAAGCAACAAAAAACAGCAGAAACAACCCTATCTTTATTACAACGCTAATCCTTTACCTGGCATGACGTCCCTGTATCTAATAGTGAATATATATCTTCGACATATGCTAAATTGAGCCCGCAGTATCTGCCATAATATTTACGTGTAGATGCATGAATAAAATACATGTAACTCTGTTTGGATACAATATGTCTGTTTAATAAATATCGGTATATCAGCTCCCCAACAGTCCTGGAAAAAGCTACGATATTTGTTATTGTACATACTCATAAGCGAATTTCATGCCCCTCTTATAACAGAAGCACACATCTTTATCTTCACTGACTGGCTCTCTCTCTTTCTTTCTCTCTCTCTCTCTCTCTCTCTCTATCTCTCTCTCTCTCTCTCTCTCTCTCAGTAATAATGAAACAAAGGTGATATGTGCTATTTAGAACCCCATTTTGCAACGGTTTTAAGTTTAAAGGAATAATCATGCTGTCAAAAATGAAGACAAAGATTTTTTCCTGGACAAGTTTCTAAACCTTCGTCCACACAATTAAGAAATTTTTAGTAGCGTCGATAACATGAAATGGGTGTAGAGTTGGATATCGATAATGTTTTGCACTCTGCATATTAGAATTTAGGTTTATACCTGTTTAGATATGATCAGACCTTAAGTGTTTCTTCTTTATGGAAACCAACACTACTTGCAGGTGGAAGATTACAAATCGATCTTTAATGTACGGTTTTTATCTCTCAAGTCAAAAATGTATAGATTCCTTTGTCACATGGCAAAGATGTCAACCTGGGCTTGATAAAACCATATGTATTGTGGGTACTAGTACTTGTTTCATTTTATTTTATTGATCCAACCTAGAGTCCCTGTAATGTACCACATTAAACCTCAATCAAAATCGCTTGTTTTTCTGATAAGAGAAGCAAAGAAGTCTAGTCCCCGTATTTTTGAAACTTGTTAAGCAAGAAATTCAAGAATAAGCTCAAAACACCAAACTCAGATTTTATACGTGGAGGAAATCATCGTAATCAATATTTAGCAGGCTAATAGAGGAATCTAAGTTTAGAAGATCCTGTAGATCTTGAAAGTTCTAATAATCTAATTTCATTTGAATCAAAGCTATAATACATAATAAGATTGAGTTTGAATTTTATTTAAAACGCTTCAAGAATACCGGGCCAGGAATTTAAGTATGACAGACTTCCAATCATCTTTTTGCAAGGTAGAATCCAAGAGTAATCTCTAATATTACCAGTTTAAAGGGTTACAAAATTTAATTACATTTTATTGATCAGTGTCATCATATTATTCCGATACAAATCCTTTATTTTGGTCGTTAAGTACAAACTAAAGAATTAATTTTAACGCTATATAAGAAACTATTATTTAAATCATGGTTGAGCCATGTGCTATTTGCTCTTCGAGTTTTATAGATTAATATGTGAAATGTGTTCGACTGTTGCACAAAATAAAGTTTATTTTAGATACTATTTATAACATTATAAATTATTGTAACCATATAATTCAAAATTAAATATACAAAGATAACTTAAGACAAAGCTAGTGTTTCTTTCTTTTCTTATCTTATTGTGCGGGCACCTTTATATGGGTAGAAACTATTTGCGGTCCACATATATCTTCAGTACGAGATGACATTGCTTCGTGAAGGAGGAAACGCGACTTATGAAATCAATAAATACGTATTCTCACGATACCCGCTTTAAAACTAGACAAGTATTGATACATTTTGGATAAGGAAGACAAAATAAACCCGCATGACTCAACCCGGTTTTAAATTGTTCAAAGGCTTAGGTCTTATGTTATACAGTGTGTGTGGGTTTGCGTGCGTGGGTGTGCGTGCGTGCATATGTGTCTGTGTGTGTGTTGCCACGAATGTAAGGAAAATATTGAAAAAGAAAATCTTTCATTTCGAGGAACAAGGGGACAAACACCAATATTTTTCAGTGAACAGGAGATCTCAGAAGCCTCTAGAAAGGCCTCATAATCAATTATATCACCCAACAATACTAAACAATGTTTCAAACGTACAGTTTTGAATGTTATCAGTGACTGACTTATTTTTACAACGAACTTAAAACAGTTTCATCTTGATTTTGTAAGTTAGATTTATTCATCATGGGGTTACTCAGATTTATTTCAGGTCATTTAAAAAAAATTAAAACCTTGTTTTGTGCAACTTTATACCAGAAAAAAAATCAGAATACATGTCATTTTAAATTTAGTGAATAGTTTATGAATAGGCAGTGTCGACGAGGACTACATGAAAAAGATGAAAAATTTGCATATCGTCGTTGATAATTTCTTAAGACAGTTTCCATGGCAACAAGCACGTGAACACAAACTTATGTCAGAAATTAATCAAACCACCACATACTTGTAATATTGATCATACGAAGAAACTTGTAGAGGGGACAGAAAATTACCCTTATTCAATATAATCGTTATCTTAAAGTTTTTTGGGGAGGAATTTGTGCAACAATTGCTAATACCTGCACTTATTTCTCTTCTTGAAATTCCAACTCTAATACAGTGAAGTTGCTGTCTGATTATTCTTCGGACTCCGTTGCAGTTGAAATGTCAACTGTTTCATCTAGAGACATTGTTTGGACTGATTCTTCAAGTTCAAGAAGTGGCATGCTATCATCACTTAGATCTGCTTGATCTGCTTTGAAGTACCAACAGGTAGCATTTCAGAAGTTATGTCATCCCTCTCCTTGTGATCCCTAGCAGGAAATTGTGTTGATCGGTGCAGTCCACATATTTCTGAAAGTGTTAAGGACGAGCAAATAATGCATATTATATTTGGCATTTTCGAATCAATTTCGGAAGTAATGATAAATAAATCAACTCATGCTCTTTTTCCATTTTCTGAAAACTTGGCTAAATCAAATGAGATCGAGTTTTTAATACCTTTTTTTACAATGGAGATCAATCCTTCTTCTAAATTGCAGGTAATCTTATGCAGTTTCATTTTTAATTTTCATGTTCATTTTTATAGTTGTCACTTTTTATAAATTGAAGATAACATGATTAATATAATAACAATATTATTACAACTTGAGCTAATAATGAGTGATATTATTTCGTTCTGAAATCTTGGACCAACAAGGTATAAACGACCATCTTCGCAACCCCTCATGCCTCTGTCTAACGCCTGACTAATCTGGAAATTCTTCTAAAATGTACATCTATCCCTCATCTTTTGTCAGCTTAATTTCTTTTATGCAGCTGCATACAAGGGCATTTTTGTGTCTGCATTCAGCAGCTTGCCAAGTTCTTACAAGTGCAGCATCTCGTGGTATTCCCTTTAAGGTGAGTGACAATGTGCACAACTGAAGTGATCTGCTTTCACCAGGATTGGGATCACTTTTGTGGTTCAATCTTACAAGGTTGTCTATCATCAAGATCAGCAGCTAATCTCTTATCCTGTTTATCTTCTGGTGCACCCCATTTTCTGTTTCATAGAAAATTGAGTAGCGCTTAATACAGGAGTTGTGCTAGAAAAGATAAGGTTCAGCTTTTGCTTTCAACAATCTCTCTTCCTCTCTTAAGCTTCTTGTTGATCCTGCTTCAGCTGTTATGTCCAATGCGGTTTTTCTACTGTAATAATGCATTATATGGCCAGGGTAGTAGAGATCTGCTTTTGTCAACACTGCAGCCTCTATTACCTCTGCATAGTGGTCCTGGGCTGTAAAAAATGTGCACTCCATCCAGTCTCCCTGCAACCGACTTGCTCTGCTTGCGTTCGGAAATTACTCTGTTTGCCTCAGTCACAATTGCATTGTTTAGTCCATGAGCTAATTGTATTTCCTCATAGAACCTCCATCTTTGTTTTTCTTGATCTTCATATGTATTTGAAATGTCTTGATCTCTGCTACTAAAATGGTACTCAAAGCGACCAATTTTATTCCATTCCGTTGCAGAAAACTGAGTTCTATATACACTATAGAGGGTTGTAAATCTTCATCGACTCTAAATTCTGACAATAGATGTTCTTCAAGGTATGTAACCTTCCAATGACCATAAACCACAGTTTGTATAAATTTATAATTGTATTATCACATTTTTTACTTTCTGTTTGTAAAACAAAGTTTTGCACAGTTTCTACAATATTTTTGCAAATGACTCTATCGTATTCAAGAGCAAAGCAATAATGTAATATTGCTGATAATATAAAATATCTTTTGCCATCTACTACTTTGTTGGAGTGTTTGTATCCTTTTATTTCTCCCAGAACATTTGCAACGCAATTCCTTGTCAACGGTCCTAGTATGGTTGTCGTTTAAAAAGTCTTCATATGGATCGTAGTACACTCAATCAAGGATTGAAGACTGCAGGTCGTTCAACGAGGCCATTTTGACAGACATAGTGCAGGAGTAATTTCGGAAAAGAATCAATTTATGTAAATAAGAAATTCAGTGGCTTCGTATGAAATATTTCACTAATACTTATTATTCCCACACTACGGTACATTTCATGAATCATGGATTCATTCCGAGCATTTCGATTTGATTACAAAATTGTATATGATACTACCAAGCAATACCAATTTACGCACACCAACTGGTTTTATTAATATTTGAACATCTTATGTTGAGAAATGTGTAAATATGGTTTAAAATAGATATCTTAATTCTATCAAAGGCTTGATCAGATACTTTAGATCTAAAATACTATACATTTAATGTCAAGCCTCAATACAAATGCACATACGATCTTTGATATTTTCTAGCCGGTAAGCTTGAAGACCGTTAATGTATTTGCACCACTATACTGACATACCCTACAGAGGGACCACATAGTGTTGTCCATATCTGTTCCATGCAGGATAAATTTAATTTTAGCTCATTTGTAAAGAACTTTGTGATTGTAATGAAATTCAGTGTGAGTTTAGCATTCAGGAGAACTAGATCAAGTTTTATTTTAAGATTTTATGTGAAAATGTGACTAAGAAATGGCTTGTTGACTTAGAAGATTATCTTTGCATCACAAATTTTGCTTCGGGACAAACTTGTATTGTGATTATAGATTTACATAATCTATGTCAAGTTAAATGTTCACCTTTTGTTTCTTTATGCTCCTCAACTGGCCTAAAAATTTAACGTTACATCTTTAATTTTTGTTTTAATTTGACCATATTGGCATCGGCATGTTTGTTATCTGAACTAATTAAAAAAACACAAAAAATCCAAGTGCTGCAGACATTCCATGATCTTTATTTGATAATATAAGTAAATATAATTTATTGTACTTCTGTAAGTTTTAGGTCTGCATCTTACGTGATATCGGATGTTACATGTAGATGTATAAATTAAAGACAATAGGTGATAAAAACATGACTAATGATACCTACCAATGCGCGAATGTTATTATGGTTAAAAAGAGTGTCAGATTCAGTTTGAATTTACCATGCCTACCAATGGGGATGTTGTAAAAATATACTATATATAAATTAATTTTAATAATTTTAAATTACTCTGACAGAGTAATTTTAAATTTAGGACACTTTATTATGATATATACGGAATAAAAGAGGCGACGAAGTGTCAAGTTCTATGTACTGTTATACACATACAATCAAAAAGTGTAAAAAGAAAACAGAAAATTAATAATAATGTAAAAATATATATTTTTAATATTACAATGATACAGAATAACAAATAATTACCTTGTGTAAACTCATGCTTTTTAGTCTTCTGGCATCAGTGTGGAACAAAATAGCGACAAAATATATATGGTGTATGTATATATACATATGATTATACAAATACACTGAAAATGTGAATGACCAAAACAATCATGCTATGCAATGTATGTACCTCCAGCCCTAACATTGCAGGTATCTTATTACAGAACTGGTGGAGAAAAATGTTTAGATTAACAGTATTGTGTAATTTATTTAACAAGGTGATACTAACAGAGCCTGAATCAGTTTGCTCAGTTAGAATCGACCAAACTACCTTTGTCATAGGAGTGAAGTATACATTTTGATGGTCTGTACCGATGATCATTTGGTGAGTTTATTATTGATTTTGTGGCATACTAAAACATTTATCACTGTTCCAATTTTGAACGTTGATATAAGAATTTGTGTTTTGTTCCCATTCTAGTAATTCAATAAATGATTTGCCTTTCTTTAGCTTATTTGTAATATTCAGTACTCTATATCTTCAAAACTCCAATGTGTATCTAGAGCTATTTATTGACTAACGTTTGTGCTTAAAGTTTCAAACATCCTATCAATTATGCTTTGCATTTAAGTTATGCTCATTTTGATTAAGGACTTTGTTCTGTGATATCAGTTCATAAATTCTAATCTGTCTAATCCATAAACATAGCTGAACTTTTACAGAACCAAACTGATTAAGATTTACACTTATTATGATTTAAAGTCTGCCTCGCCATAGTTAAATAAATAAAAAATCCTTATAGTTTCCAGCCTCATCATCATCATCTTTATTTCCTTCCGTAGAAGATTGCATGATATAACAATAAATCATCTGAATACAATCAATAAATAAGTACTAAAATAAAGAAATGAATACAAAACAAACAAACACGAGTTTAAAAAAAAAATTAAAAAAAAAAAGCAAACTGTGAATCCGGGGCGCCGTAGAACCAACATCAATTACTTCGTGCATACAATAATGTCAAGAGATCTATAGTGTGAATATCATAACATTGTTCGTCTATGATATAAAATAGAATACTAGAATACAAATTCTTACAGTATATCCATCATTAAAGTGTTCCTCAGCTGCATAAGTTGCAAGTTTAAGTACCTTATTTGCAGAAGATAGCTGCACACTGCATGACAAAGTATGCTGCATACAGGGCGAATAACTTGGAGTTTTCTTTGTCGATTACACCTGCTGGTAACCTTTTACCTAGAAGATATTGCAGTAGCAGCTCATCTTCTGCATTACATAACGTAATATGCAGGCTCAGTGGAAATTTATCAGTAAGGAAATCACAGAAAGAGTTTCTGAAATTCGACATATAAGGACAAGCAACACAACAATGAAGTATCAAGTCTGTATAAACATTCCCACATCGAATACACACATCGAGCTGTGTTTGAGGAACAGCAGCCCATAGTTTAGCTACATATGTAAATACCTTAGTGTGCTGTCTGGTTTTAGCCGACTGCCATACTGAGGCAGGTCGCAAGGATTCGTGTATCGAAGAGAATCTATCAAAATCTGCTTGATTAGACATACGAACTCTCCAGAGGCTATTTTCAAGGCCAGCAATTTTTGACCTTACAATTTCTTTCCAATTTTGTTTATCTGGAATTTCGGAATGCTGCATATAATCAGTTAGATACTCAAGCAAGTCAAACTTCTTTAACGTATAATATAGATTTGAAATTAACCCGTAGCTTGACATGCATCCGCTCAAAATGAAATGAAATAACGCAACGTTAAACACACGTTTAGTATGTACGTTATTAGGCATCAAACACAATCTGTGTAAAAACATCAATTTTCTTCTATCAATTTCGGACTGAGCTGATGTCCATCCTAACATTCCCAGAGCGATGTTTGATCTTGTATGTGTTGGTAAGCCTTGTAAATGTTTGGCAAAATACCTCAGAGTTTTATCCAATGAAGAGAGGTCACTTTTTGAAATATTAAACCATAATTCACTTCCATAAAACATTGAAGGAAAACTTACCTTTTTGATCACATTTGCAGCAACCAAAGGATTTAAACCATTAGGTTTAATGCCAATACCAAACAGACCGTGAAAAGATTTTTTCCCTTTCTTGCATGCATCGAGTATTGCGTCATGCAACGTCAGCTTTGTGTTAATCCGGTGTCCCAGGTGTGTTGCCGAATCAGTAACCGGCAAACATGATGGCCCAAGATACCATTTCATATTGACATAATTCTTGTATTGGGGACCGAAAATGATAATGTATGACTTTGTGACACTAAGCTCAAATCGCCACTTATTACTGTAGGCGTATGCTATATCTAACAGCTTTTGTAGATTGCTAGGATATATAGCCAAAAGTGAAATGTCATCAGCTAGGGTTGGATTTCCCACAGCTAAGGATCCAATCTTTGCTCCAAATCCACTATTCTCTAACTGGAGCAGCAAGTCATTTATAAATATTGTGTACATCAAGGTTGATAAAACACACACTTGTCACACTCATTGCCCACTTGAGAACCAGTCCGAAAATTGCCCATTGACAATATGTACACGTTGAAAACCCTTCCAAACGAATTCTGGAGCCTTCTAGTGATACTTCTGTTTCTATTCTGTCTGATAATTCGATTTATTTCCCATTCATCAGGGGGTCTAATTAAAGGTGGCTGTAATGTTTATATTTCAGATTTTGATGTAATTAGTATAAATTTACTTTTCCTGTGATTGTACATTGACAGTGTTTCCACACTAGCACGTAACTCTTTTCTGATTATTTTCTGTGGTCTTAATATTGTCTTCATTACAATGCCAGTTTTATTTCAGGAAGTTAACGCACTGCATGCACCTTTGATATTGTATTTCGATGTTAGATCTGGTCTACAGACTATTGTTTTGTTTTGGGGTTTTTGTCACCACATAAAAAATATTTAATATTCTATATGATTTTATACTACCTGATTTCTTTAACATATGAACCTGACTTTGTTATTGCTCTCTGAAATTATTGTTCCATACACACCATTTAAAATGTGTAAGTTCTCAGTAATTCTATTTATTTTGGTCTGTTCAGACCCATTAAAATAAACTGGTAAAATAATGAACCTATTTTCTTTGACAGTATTTATAATGATCTTTCACAAATCTATCTTTATCGGCTTGTACATTTCTGAGCAGAATATCCAATATTATTGGTGGTGATAATGGAAACATTAATTTCGTATAAAAATTTGGTTACAATATCACCAGACATCTTGAGGTCATTTAAGGGGTACTATTTTATCATGCAAGATGTCACAATATCTGTGCTTAAGAATAATTTGTTTGATTTATTCTGAGGTGGTTCTTAGTATTTTGTGGTAACCAATTTTGTATGTTCCAATTCTTTTAGTGACACAATATTTTCTTTCTCATAACTGTTAAAAGCATCATCATATCTTTTTCATTTTACTAGTACATATTTATTACCGTTCATTTATTGTTTGTCGTCAAAGTTTTCTCCACCTTCAACTCGGCATCTTGTGTGTTGTATAGAGATAGCTCCTCCTCGTAAAATATCCCCTCAATATTCTCTCTCATAAATTCTTAAAGTTATACACGACAGTTCACCTATATGTACTTGTCTGATTTGAAAACTCTCTTCGGTAAAATTAAAAAGATAGTGTTTTGCAAACTTACATTTATATTTTGAGATTCTAACCTTTTCACCTATTTTATATTAAGGTGTTCTATAGGTATCCGTTGTCAGATAACAAATAACCTGATCCATACTTTAAATCTAACTTCTTCCTTGCTGGCTTTAATCGGACTTGTGTCTATTGACCTTTGATAATTATTATTATATTCATACAGCTACCCATTTTGTGGCTTCGTTTTGAGTGCAATATGTCTACATTCTTGTCTCCAGAGCTCTATTAACCTTTCCACCTCAGACGCTTTTTTTGCTTAAGTAAGTGGAAAAGTATTTGATATTTTTCCCAATAGATCCTTAGTCTTTCGGTTATAAAACACTTTCCATTGATCGAACTGCATCTTTTTCTTTGAATATTAAAGATTTTTCTGCAAGCATCGAAGATGCCGTCTCCGTTTTTTAAAACTTTCTTAGCCCAAGCGTATTTTGAGAATATATATATCACTGTCAAAATGTACTGGTATTCATTGTTGCACTTATCGAATGCTTGCATGTCAACAATATATGCCTGTCACTGTTCATCCACGTGACTAGCTTGCTTGTTCAATGTGTTGGTAGATTGTTCTGTCAACCATTCTTTTAATTGAGAGTATTTGATTTTCTTTTTGTCAGGCTTATAGTATTCCCACTCTTGGATCGATATTTGTGAAAGCAACCGGTCTTGCAAGCTTGTAACAAATATGTCTTAAATATTGTTCTCCGTCATTAGTCATTTATCTTAAATTATTGTCACCTTTAACAAAATGAGCTCCATTATAAAAAAGTCTAAGGTATTTAAGAATTAGTATGTATATTTTCTGACTTTTGCAGTAATGCACTGATGTCAGTAACTGAAAGTAACGTTTTGTTTATTTTCAAGTTTGGATGGTTTAAAGACATGATCTAACATAGTTGTCTAAAATAAATAACGTCCTAATAAAAATTCTTTTTATAAAAAACAATCAATCTACCCATCTCTAACATCAAGGGAAATATTCTTCCATGCTATAAGAAAGCAGGAGATATGAGCATCATACTGAAATTACCAGTGTGAAAAAGAGCCTCAAGACATTTTATCTTTGCCAGCTCTCTCTATAATGACTGCGGAAAAACAAAATATGGGTAGCAATTATATGGAACGAGAAAATTTACCGAACCAATTAGTGTATCATTAAATAGCTCGATGGTGGATATCTGGCAGCCCATAAGTTTTCATTCTAAGTGAATAGAATATGCAGATTTATATAATATTAGAAGTATCTATTTGGAATCAGAAACTGGTGACTGCAGAACAACTTTGGCTGCTTTATCTGCCCTTAACACCAATATTAGTAGGCAACCAACAGTGAAGAATACTTTCCCCCCCAATTTTATAAGCAAATCATGTTTATAATTTGGAATATTAACGTGCAGAAAAGGAATTCAAAAAGATGGTGAAATTTTATCGTGTGAGAATTTTAGATGTAGATTAAATATCTGAGTATGGCTGTAATGTCTGCGACAAAAATGGACTCTCTATGCGGTAACCGGCTTGAATTCGTGCTATTTGGTGTTGCAACGGCAGCTGAAACGTTATGTACATCTCTCGTGCAGTCTGTATACAGGGACGTATGGCCACCATAATGCGCTCTAATTTCATTGAATCTACCCCGAAGAGAGAGTGGTTAGACAACGGATTTGTTAGCAACGGCAAAGATCAAATATCAATTTTGAAGGGTTTATTAACTAGCGGTAATTGGGAATGTAGAATTCTGAATTTATTAGCAGGAGTGTTTTTTATTTCTCTGCTTCTAGATGAGGACGAAGTCGTTGCCGAATTTTGGTGTGAAAAGGTTTGTTTTCAATTGTACAAGGTTTGGTATTCAGGCGTATAGACAACTTGGTTTGTGGGCTTAGATGGATTGGAAGATAATTTGGTAGTAGAAGAGCCAGTTTCCTTACTGAAAGATACTGATGACACCTAAAGACACTTGTTGACGCATAATGTATTATATGGATGTTTATATTTCGAATAGACATGACTCAGGATAAAAAAGCAAGGCGAAAAACAGATGATAAGTATGGATTAATTCGTTCGTTTGCTTGATAACTGATACATTTGGATCCGTTAAATTAAAACTGTGTGAAAAGAATTTCAAACTTAAGAAACAATCTTTACAAAGGGTTAAATTCCTAACTTTACTGAGAAAATATTTAAAATACGGCAAGTAATTATGTTTAATCAAGTCGTTTTAACATACGAAGACGCGAAGGCAATATTTAAAGTCAGGCAAGTAATTATGTTTAATCAAGTCGTTTAAACACACGAAGACGCGAAGGCAATATTTAAAGTCAGGCAAGTAATTATGTTTAATCAAGTCGTTTAAACACACGAGGACACGAAGGCATGTTTACGAATAAGAGTTCCCTCCATACGACACACAAGATGACATATATCAAGTTGAAAAGTTTTCAAAAACAAAATGGATGAATGGTAAAAAGTATTACCCGAGAAATGGAACCGATATGATGAATCGCTCAACAGTTAGAAACCAGTGGGAAAAAAAGTGTGCCCTAATATAAATGGAGGAATCACAATACATAAATAGCAGTATAAAAAAACATGAACACTTTGCGTTTTTTAAAGCTAATGAGTTTCAAAAATGGGACAAATGTGGAAAAGAGTGCAATAGAAAATGAAGGAATTAAAACTTGCCTAATGTGTGAAATATCAAACTGAAAAAGTCCACAAGTAACCAATAAAATGGTAAACATGAAAAAAGTATATGGCAGCTACAATTTAGATAGTGTCCAAGAAACTAAATAAATAATTTAGAACCGAATAAATAAGAAAAGATAACATTGGGAATTAAAAAGAAGAAGCTGATTTAAACTACATATGCAAAAGGTTGAAAAATAAATACAATATAAAAGACAAGAAGCTGGTCTTGGGATTTTTTTTTTATAAGGGAATAACGAAAATCATATAAATGTTGATGCTGTCATTGGCGGCATTTGAAGTTGTTTTAAGTTTAATTCCGACAAGGTACGCTACAGCAATTGTACCATTTGAGGGAATAACTAGATTTAATCAAAGTATAAGGTCTTATGTAACCAGCATATTTGGTGCACAAGTACAAATAGAACATATATTACCACCTGTTTTGTCAGTATTATTCAGAGTTAATTAGTTAATGCTGCTATTCATTTTAGAACAGCATTATAACGACAAAGATGAAAACATTATGGTCAAATGTCAACAATACGTAATAGGTTCAAACGTGAAATTGGAATATGCTGTTGGTGGAGACGGTGTAGTTTTGCTACCGAATGACATGGTTATACAAATGGGTAGTTTCGTCGGATATAACAATTTATACGAATCTAGCGACTCGTTTAAACTAGGGCTAAAGCGCGCCATTAATACCGATGTAGAAAAGAGCGGTATTCCAAAGGCTGATATCCAATCTGTAACAGTAAACAAGAAATCGTAGAGGACAAAAGGAACAAGAAGTGCGTAACAATTATTTAGAGATAATGATTATGATCAAGGTAGTCCTACTGTAAGAATGTCGAAAACCTTGCAGAGCATGATTAGATACTTGAACTTTCAAACAATACATCGCCATCACTAAGTGTGGGCAAAGTCCAGTTTTGAAAGGACCAAAAAAACAAAACCAATACTGACCATGAAATAAACAGACGAACATAATCTTTGCATGAGCTACAATAGCTTATTTTTTCATATAGATTATGCGCCTCTAAATCTGCAAGATGTGTTGTTTACAACCTTCATCGACAATGCAAATAAGGAACCTACAAATGTCGAAATGTAATATGGTATGATCAGCTAGAAAAAAGCAACAATTTGGCCAGCACTCTTAAAAACTGATGTATCCGATGACCAATATTACCAGGTAATGTTACTTTTTTCGCTAATTCAAAGAAATAATTTATGATTTTGTCAAAAATGCAGTTGCAAAATCCACTGTAGTTTTGATATTTAATGTTTGTGTTCTTGACCGCTACAGGTGAGTTACCTCAAGTGAATTGACATTCCGCGAGGCCCTATGTATTGTTGGAGTTTAGTTGACTGGGTCAGTGAATATATTTGTCGGATGAATATTTGTCGTTTATGCGATACGGACTGTGTATTGCACACATATAATGGACGCTTAACACCTTAGTTATAATTAATTATTGTCGGAATTTGTATCACGTAAAAAAAAAAGCAACTAGATAAACCAAACTAGCTTCTAATATCTTTGTGGGTTATAAGATAATTATCGTACAAAAGTACAACACTGTAATTAAAGATTTCAGAGGAGATGTTTTGTGTTTTACGGCAACAACAAAAAGGCAATCGAAACTCTCATCACTGAAAATAATTGCATTACAGATGATGTACAAAGAGAGATTATAGATAAAATAAATATGGGGGTGGGGGGGGGGACTTTCATTGCGCTTACAATTTCCCCGTAACTATCGAGTCCATAAGGAAATGTATTTATGTTGCCTAACGAAAAGCGCTCGATGGATATAGACAATGCTACAGTATTCATGTTGATGCTACTCAATTCTTGATGAATATAGACAATGCTACTGTATTCATGTTGATGCTATTCAATTCTTGATGGATATAGACAATGCTACTGTATTCATGTTGATGCTATTCAATTCTTGATGGATATAGACAATGCTACTGTATTCATGTTGATGCTATTCAATTCTTGATGGATATAGACAATGCTACTGTATTCATGTTGATGCTATTCAATTCTTGATGGATATAGACAATGCTACAGTATTCATGTTGATGCTATTCAATTCTTGATGGATATAGACAATGCTACAGTATTCATGTTGATGCTATTCAATTCTTGATGGATATAGACAATGCTACAGTATTCATGTTGATGCTATTCAATTCTTGATGGATATAGACAATGCTACTGTATTCATGTTGATGCTATTCAATTCTTGATGGATATAGACAATGCTACAGTATTCATGTTGATGCTATTCAATTCTTGATGGATATAGACAATGCTACTGTATTCATGTTGATGCTATTCAATTCTTGATGGATATAGACAATGCTACTGTATTCATGTTGATGCTATTCAATTCTTGATGGATATAGACAATGCTACAGTATTCATGTTGATGCTATTCAATTCTTGATGGATATAGACAATGCTACTGTATTCATGTTGATGCTATTCAATTCTTAATGGATATAGACAATGCTACTGTATTCATGTTGATGCTATTCAATTCTTGATGGATATAGACAATGCTACAGTATTCATGTTGATGCTATTCAATTCTTGATGGATATAGACAATGCTACTGTATTCATGTTGATGCTATTCAATTCTTGATGGATATAGACAATGCTACTGTATTCATGTTGATGCTATTCAATTCTTGATGGATATAGACAATGCTACTGTATTCATGTTGATGCTATTCAATTCTTGATGGATATAGACAATGCTACAGTATTCATGTTGATGCTATTCAATTCTTGATGGATATAGACAATGCTACTGTATTCATGTTGATGCTATTCAATTCTTGATGGATATAGACAATGCTACTGTATTCATGTTGATGCTATTCAATTCTTGATGGATATAGACAATGCTACAGTATTCATGTTGATGCTATTCAATTCTTGATGGATATAGACAATGCTACTGTATTCATGTTGATGCTATTCAATTCTTGATGGATATAGACAATGCTACTGTATTCATGTTGATGCTATTCAATTCTTGATGGATATAGACAATGCTACTGTATTCATGTTGATGCTATTCAATTCTTGATGGATATAGACAATGCTACTGTATTCATGTTGATGCTATTCAATTCTTGATTGTACGGTCTGAGCAAATTAATTATTCTTTGTGATCAAACAGACAATGATTTTACATTATGCGTTTTATATTTTGTTTGATTACACATCTTTTTATTATTTTTTACCAACTGTCTTTTCATTTGTTTGTTGTGAACGAATACACATTTTAGCCCTAATCCACACAACTCTTTAATGGGAATGCCATTCGACCCATCTTTGAAATGTCCAGGCACTTACTTATGCGTTTGTGGAAATCGGAAACTGGTATCCTTTGGATAGTCAATAAGTGTCATAAAACGTGATGTAATCTTTCGTGCCATTTCAAAAGTTTTCTGTCTCAACATAGATACACAAGGTATCATTATCAGTCACTAACGATCCAAATTTGTTACGGTATATGTTTGGCAAGTATTGTATCAATATTCGAACATTAGCCAGTCAGATAATTATAACACTATAAAGTCTCTGTAATTGATTTTATTAATCTGAATTTCTTGTTTTTTTAGACTAAGCACTCTGTCCTCCTTGAAAATGATAGAACTTTCTGAGTTTTTTTCATCTGGACTAATTTTTACTGTTGTTGTCTTTCCGATATTTTTCATGTTTATCTATTATGGCGATGTTAATTAGTTTGAAGAAGTTTAATTTTTTAAAAATCATTTATTGCCTTTTGTCTAAAATTTGTATTCATTTCTATGTAAGATTGTTACCATGGTTATTGTTAAAAAAAAAAAACACCTCTGCGTATATTTTTCAAGTTCGCGTCCAATTGTATGCAAAGCGTCTGAATCAAGCGGTGAATGGTATATTTCTCCTTGCTTCCCAATATACTTAATACTCTTTGCACATGTGGTGTTGTTCTCTTGTAATCATTTATCATCTTATTTTTCAAGGGAGACGAACATTTTTATTTTTATCCTGAATTGAAGCTAATGAGTAGCTCCTTAAATATTCAGACAAGTGTAATGTAATATCGAAATCCAAGTCTAAAATGCAACTAGTATCAGAATCATCGCCATGATGATTGAGTAAATAGTTTCTTGTCACTTTAATTTGTCCTTCCGTTACACAATTTGTTTATTTATTTATTTATTTTTTATGTTGGCACGTAGTGACTAATTGCTCATGTTATGAATTGTTGGCTTCCAATGACCGTGACCTTTTGTACTCACTATCATTTATTATCTAGCCACATTTGCCCAAGTAGTATTAATGATTTGTTAAGTCATAACTATGTGTTATGGTGCTAATTCGACCTCGTGTTCCGTGTCATAAGCTATTAAAAATTAAAGGTCCACACCTAATATCTTTAAATTTTCATCATGTCATAATCCTGTAGAACTGTAATAATAAGCAGGATATAGTTTGTAATTTTTCACAGACATTCCAAAATTCCTCCAAAATGTCACTTAGCAACGATTAATCTGTCTTTACGTAATAGTCATGTAGATCTCCAAGTAAATTCAGGATAAAATAAAATATGGTCATGGTCTTAAATTGTATCTACACTTCGTACTCGTGTTCCTGTGACACAATTTCTATCTCACAGATATGGAACATATTTGTTGAGTTGAAATGTTATTCATTTTGGTCCCTGAATACCATATGATTTTGCATATTTCGGTATTAAGTCATATACACTAGTTTATTAACCTTACCCAACGTTTCCCAGAATACTTTGATATGGTATGTTCCTCTGTAAACTATTGGCTTGTAATTCTTATGGATCGATTTAACATGCAAACATAGCCCTAATGGTACGTGTTTGGCTGTTTTGATTGTCCAAATTATTGCATCTCCATAGATGATGTGTTTCAAAGGAACATCGTAAATTGTTGTGTGCAAATTTGTTCCTCTGACACGATGATACTTTCAAAATCACAATAGATAAAATACAGAACCTTTCATTGGTACTGATAGTTACGACCAAGATTTCTTGAGACGTTATATCTAGTGAGTTAAAAACTTTCACCAAGGGAAAAAACTCGTAATATCATAAATGTCCCCCAAAACACACTAAGAGATTTATTTCCATTGGCCATTTCACTCGTCCCATTGTGCCATTTTCTATGATGTGTGCAGATATTCAAATAATTATTTTATGTTCGCTTCACTGATTGTCATCATAGTCTGAGTGGTCTTGTAATTTTAAATTTGTGAACGAATAGGCTCGAGTCTGACTGGTCCAGTAATTTTTTAGAGTAGTGGGTAAATTAAGAGCACTGGAATTTTAATTTCTGGTAATTTCTCTATTGTGAATTAGCCGCACTCTATCTAGATAATCAATAATGTCTGAATAATCAAGCATTGTTTATTAAATATTCTTTGACTGGGGGAAGTGTCGACAATTGAGTCTGTTGGGAACATTTCTGATATTTTGGTTAAACAACTTCAAGCTGGAGAGTTTATTCAAAACTGGCAATCTAGAATCAGATAATCGTTAAGAGGCAGATTATATGGAAACTTGTCATCAAAAATCCATGTCAAAACTAAGAATGTCTGAATTTACTTTACATATTGCATCAGGAAAATGGAAGAGATCACAATCTACTCCACTAGATCATGGGACATTTATTTTGTTTTTTTGTAATGTGCTGGAGGATGAGGATCCATTTGTATTTGAATGCCAATGTTATTTGTCGCTAAGAAAGAGGTATAAGAACTCTTATTTCTGGAAAAGTAAGAGTACGTTGATCAAATTGCTAAATTCCACGAAATCGGCCGAGGTTAGAAATCTCGGAAATTATATCCACAGAGTACTAATTGAGCGCAATAATATGATGAGTTCTAGTTAAAATTACATAAAATTACATGATTTATTTACTTATTTATTTATTGATTATTATTATTATTAGTAGTAGTAGTAGTAGTCGTATTATTATTATTATTATTATTATTATTATTATTATTATTATGCTCTTGCATTCGCTGTTTCTTTCTAGTCTGTATCATGTCCATTTTGTTGTTTAATACATGTGATACTGTGTATCATAGATCATGAATAATGTTCTTATTTATACAACCAGGAAAAGCGTTTTGAATGCTGCTTATACATTGATGACACTTTTGTGTTTTCTCCCCAAAGAGTTGAATTTGTATTTAATAATACATGTGAATTAAGAAATATATTATGGTGTATTTTTCGGTAAAATATTCAAATGTGTTTTATAACTATGCTGTATGATACTCCATATATATATATATATATATATATATATATATATATGTATGTATGTATGTATGTATGTATGTATGTATGTATGTATGTATGTATGTATGTATGTATGTATGTATGTATGTATGTATGTATGTATGTATGTATATAAGCGTCTACGTCATTGGCAGTTGGACGTACGCTATACAGGAGCATGAGGTAGCTGACTACCAATATAATGTTCCAGGGATCGCTTTAACCAGAGCAACTCTTTCAGACGATGAAAAGTGAATTTTACTATGGACTAACTTTATCAACGGTAGATCGATTTACCTCCCCTGGAAATAGTACCAGCCATATTTTGAGTCAACATTCCTCAGCAATGTTATTAACAAAAATGGTTATTTTCTTGCATGTTACGAGATACCATAAACTTCCAATATAAAGCCGACCTCAAAAATAGGCCGTTCCTTTCGTAGGATGTTTTGCTGTCACAAGTAACCCAGCCTCGATAATGAGCCGTCTCATATATTTAATGCATGTCTTGTTTAGGTGCAAAGTTAACATGTAAAGCAGTTGTTCCCAAACTGTTTTGATCGCACCCTAAACACCATCTTTTGCAACCCGAAATGCAGTTCCAGTATAGGGTCATTTGCGTCGCGACCCGGGGTTTGGGAAACACTGATGTAAAGTATGAAAGCCAATAACATCATCTAAAAACTACTATGTTTCTCCATGAACGTGGTTGGATTCTCTTGGGCACGGAAGTATTCACTAATATCACATCATATATTTGTGTTCTCACGAGAAGTTACTATTAATATCCGAATAAATTTAACTATAATAAGAGAGAGAGAGAGAGAGAGAGAGAGAGAATACAATTGCAGTCCCAAATTATCAAAAGTTTTCATCATGCTGCCTGATCACCAATGCTTTTGTAAGTGTGTTTCAAGCATACAAAGGGATCGTAAATTTCCATTACAAAGACTTTTGGTTTTAAAAACGGTAGTCTTCACCCTTCCAAACCACGGACTCCTCAGCAACAGGAAATGAATATAATCAGCAAGATATTGATTTGAAATATTCGATAGGATAAACTGCATTGTGTGTGTGTGTGTTTGTGTGTGTGTGTGTTCATGTTTTAGTGAGTGTGTTAAGTGTTACTAATACTTTTCTTTATCATGTTAATTCACCAAGAGATAAAACACAGCTTATGGATCAATGATCTTGGTCCGTCTGTCCTTATTTTGACGTGAACTGCTTAAAAAACTGTACGAGGACGTACCACCCGAGAAAATCTTGGACTTTTCAAGGGAATGCGGTTTATGCGACAAATTTTAATAATGTTCTAAGCATTTTATACATGTTGCCTTAATCTGGAATATATGTATAGTATGTACTCTGTATCATCGATATACCACGAGATGAATAAATGTTTCATTAAAAGGAAACGAGGCTTGCCATTTATACAACGAGTTGTATATCAAAGATACAGAGTACATACTATACATATATGTTATTTATATCACATACACATACAGATACTTGCATTTCCAACGGAATTAAGATTGACTACAGGAAACTGTGTATTGACCGAGTGAGTCAACTCTTCATATCCCTGCCCAGTGTGTCCGCTACAAAATGTAGTTCTGTACCAATCGCGGCAATTCACAATTCTCTTTGCAAATTGATAAGTTGCTTCTATTTTTTTTTTTTTTTTTTTTTTTTATAGCTTCTATTTTCATTCATATTGATTAAATAGATATAAGACACACTTATGATTTAAACATGAAATATGGTTTAAGTGAAGAAAGTAGAGCACTACAAACACAGCATGGCTAGCTTCTTGAACACTGAACGCGGAGCCATTCAGTCACCGGTCGAGTATATTAAAACGAGTGTGGAATATAGACTAAGCTAAATGACGAGCCATCAAGAGGTAATTCAACATTTTAATTTATTTACAGTTGATCTAAGTCATTATTATGCTTTAATTAACATTGCTACCGACTATAAGATTATTTTTTATCCTCCATCTCTCTCTTTCTCCTTTCCGTTGGTCGATTTATCTGTAAATTTTACCATCATTTATAGGTCCAGAGACATCGTCGCATGACAGGCGAAAATCCTCTACGATCGTTTTTTCACAGATTTTCGCCCCGTAGCTTGCGACGATGATCAAGAGAGAGAGAGAGAGAGAGATTTTTTGTATTGTCCATCTCTATATTTCTCTGTGAGTAGATTAGTCTGCTGCCTGACTAACCAACAAAGAGAGAGAGAGAGAGAGAGAGAGAGAGAGAGAGAGAGAGAGAAGAGGGGGGTAAGGGGAGCGGCCTTCGGACATTTTAATATTTAAAAATAATGTTTTTAGAACCCTAATTTTTTTTTTTTTTTTTAAATAATTAAAAAATGCATTAAATAGATTACAGTATGTGTGTGCCTCCTAACCAAGAAATTTACCGTACAGTCTCGACAAGCTATTGCAGCTTTGTATCATTGGTGTTGTGAACACTGTATATAAATTCCTAGAAAAGTGTAAGCATACCATTACAACGACACAGGTTCTTGTGGGCTACTTGGTGTAAGTTCAAGTTCAAGGGTTTCATCCAGCTCACATTCTTTTTTTCTCTCTCTCTCTCTCTCCATAGAGGTCCACGTATGTGTGTCCCTTATGCATGAGAGAGAGAGTGGGGGAAAAATGGAGAGCAGAGGGATTTCAATGAAATTGTGTACTATGTTTGCTTCATTTAGAAAACGGGGATTATTAATATTTTTTCTCGTTATTTTCTTATGTCAATAATGATTAATAAGTGGAAATTCATCACTGATCTAGAGAGTGTAGAAGCAACACCCTACTGTTGAAACCATGTTTATATATGCGTATTCATACGCCATGGGCGGATTACAATTTGATATACCAATAGTATTGGTATATCAAATTGCTTTATACATATATATATATATATATATATATATATATATATATATATATATATATATATATATTACATAATTACATAATTTTAACATCTTTACGCTTTATATTTATCTTGTTTTCCTGAATTTTAAATTTTTTGGAAGGGTTTAACTGCCTAAATTTTGTGCAATTCATGTTTAAATTTTTCGAACTTAACCTTTTGTTAGCACTACATAACAACTGAGGTACCTTTAAACACAACTACATACATACATACTGTCCTTCTGGCGTCAGCACTAAGGTTAGGGCTTGCGTTGAGGTCACTTTTGCTGGTAGGGTCACACGACTTGGTGTGTAAATGTTTCATGAACAATACTACTGGCAAAAGTGAAAACTAGGTTACTGTGACGTATTTTCTTGATGCAGTGATATGTACTTACTTTTACGTAACATTCAGTTTCTCTAGGCTATGGTTTGCATTTAGGTCATTTCTCAGACACTATTGTAAAGTCACATAAGTTGATATGTAGATGCTTCATGAGGAGTGTTACACCCTTCAGTCAAAACTAGGTCACTGTGACCTATATGTTATGTTCCAGTGACCTTCGTTAACCTTTGCATTTAGATCAGTTTCTCTGACATCCTGACACTATTACACTAATCATGTAACTTGGTATGTAAATGCATCATCATATGTATGACGCCTTTCAGTCAATCCTAGGTCACTGTGACCTTTATTTTATGCTCGAGTGACCTGCATTAACTTTTGCACTTAGCTCAGTTTCGTGGACATTATTCCAATCTGATCAATGTAGCATGGTACATACATGCATCATAAACAGCACTACACCATTTAGACGGAAGGCAAAGTTTTGTATCCAGACCACGCCGCATTACAAAGTTTTCTTGTTCAAACAAATAACTATAAAAGAAAGAAAAAAAAAAGAAAAAAAAAAAATCCGCAATACCCTTTACGTTTTACGTACAACAAACATCTTGGTGACAAAAAAGAAAAAAAAGAAAACTAGCTCAAAATGATAAAAAAAACCCAACTAACCTCATTGTTGCTGTCTTATCATCAGATGGCTGAGTGGTTAGCGTGCTGTACTAGTATGCATAATGGTGCGGGTTCGAATTCTGCCTGAAAGAGGCTGACCTGTATAGATTACCACGCACACAATGTTTGTTAACAGTCATATAAGTACAAAACACATATATATCATACTGAAATGATTTTAAGAACGTTTATTAAAATATCACTGTCATTCAGATAACAGAAATTGGTTTCCTTTACTTGATGTACAAAATATTTTGATCTTTACTAACAGCCAACAATATGTATATATTTTTGAATACGTACAACAATTTGGACCCGTAATCATGAACATTCTTGAGCATAAACTTCGAATTGAGACACAAAATGAAGAAATTATGCCTTTCAAGAAAAAATGCAGATTCAGCAAATTTAAGAATTATCATAATATTGTGTGTTCTACAGATCTGTACAGTCAATGTGAATTCAAAATAATATAAGGTATGTTTTCTAATTTTAGATTCCTGAATATACATTTAATTCGTGCTCAGACAGTTTCAGGACTTCTATTATTAACAATGTTGTTTTTTTTTACATTTGTCTGAATTTATATCCCAAATAATGAGGTTTTTTGCTAATGATGTAGCTGCATTTCTAGAAGAGTTTTGTATATGTATACGTGAAAACTAGGTTTGATTCAACCCAAACCAAAACAAATGTGAAGGACAAAAACAATTGTCTTAACTAAAATGATATGAAAAGTGATTTTCTATACTTAAAAATACTGTTAAAATATAATATTCATTGGAAGAACAAATGAGTACATAAATCAAAGCATTAATTCAATCTCCTGTCTAAAGAATTGTTTTAAACGTTTCCCCACGATAGCTGTACCTTTATAATAAATTTTGCCTTTACATGCATTTCTATTCAGTACGGAAATGCTATAAACTACATGGGGGGGGGGGGGAGAGATGAGGGGCAACTGAATTTCGAAGTTTTCAGGTTTTCAGATATTAAACAATTCCAAAGCGAAAATTGACTAAAAACTTTAAATCAAACATATCTTCCATTAGAGACAACATGTAAAAGATCGTGGTACAAATGAAAATAACATAGAACTGCTTGTATACATATATATATATATATTACAAAATAAAAATGTAAGTTCTAATCCCAGCACATCAGTTGACATGATGAATAATATATTATTTGAACTAACATACTAACATATATTATATAAATAAAATAACTGAAGATAGGTGCCTTGTAGATTTTTCTTTGTATTGACTTAGAAATTATCTGTGATATGACTTAGAAAAGACTATCAAAATGAAATTGTGAACCAGTCTGACTTTTTATTTCCTAATTAAAACTATATGACTCCAGCGACGAAAAGAAATTTTACATAAACTTGGCAATTTTTCATTGTATTAGCCGTGCTTATTGCTAAATTTCATAATGCGTTGAGAGTAATTTCCAAATTAAGGTTTAATTTATGTTTGTAGATAACCGTGGAAACAAAGTACAAACAGATGCTCCCCAAAATCACAGGATGCTGGCTTTCAAGTTTTCATTCGAAAATCATCATCGAGAAAGGAAAAATGCCTTCAATTCCTGAATATTTTGTGCACATTCTGCGCTTCGAGCTCCATTGGTTTTCACACAAGTCCAACTGAAATAATAATAATAAAATAATAATAATAATAATAGCGAGATCGGTGCCGATTGCGAAGCGAAATCAAAGGTAAAGATGGTGTACTTTTTGGACAGATGGACAGAAACAAAAAAAAATATAAAGAAGTTAGCAACACCTATCGGTAATTTTTGATTCTACAGACCTTGACTAGATTCTAGGTCGGCGAAGATCTCCCAGAGTCACGCGATTCTCTGGTTGATCGAGATTATCAGCTCAATAGTCCAGTTGGAAAACCTTCGTTTTCCACTTTTCTGTTTCCTGTTTTTCTAATGATTTACTCAGTTGGAATACTTCAGCAGAGAATGCAAAATTCAGAATAAAAAGCAAAGAAGGCATAATTTTTTTTTTACCTAATTCAAATACGTAACTTAAATATGTTTTAGATGTTCATCGAAGAAATTAATATACCACTCAAAATAACAACGTTTCCTTTGCACAGGGAAAGAATGGAAGCGTGTCCCAGTGCGAAATATTTACATGACGTCGCGCAAAACGAATATAAGTTACATGAATATTTCATGTAAAGGACAATTTCAGTGGTCAAAACTGTGACCATGTGACCATTATTCAGCTGTTAATATTTACAAGGAAACTGTTCAATGAATACTTTCTACTAACAGAAGTAGAGTCGAGCGACCAGATAACCGACATGAACATTAATAAACTGGCGATGATCGTTGTTTGTGATCGAAACACGTACATTCTTCTTTTTCAAATGAATATAAAATGACAAATTTAAGTTTTGCATTCTACCATTCTACCCTCCACTCAGGAAATCATACCGAAGGTGTATTTAGGGTATTAACATGGTACATGTATCTTTTTAAAATCGGAGTGTTGACACTGTGACCAAGACTGTGACAGTTTCGAGAAGTCAAGTTCTATGGATCTCAGTGCTGAGTCCAAAACGGCTCTCAACAATACCGCTTAGAATAAACTCACTCTTAGCAGGGCGTTTTTCTTTTGGTGTTTGCGTGTGTGTGTGTGTGTGAGAGAGAGAGAGAGAGAGAGAGAGAGAGAGAGAGAGAGAGAGAGAGAGAAAGGAGCTGGGGTGGGAGAGAGTTGAAGGGGTATGAAGTTACCGGATTGACAAACTCAGACATCACCTTGGCTGACGTTCAACTGAGGTTGGGATTGACAACCATTAAACAAGACTAACCTTCATTCTCGTATATCCAGTTTCTCCACAAGTTTCCTGGAGCAGTGTAAGATTCAAACAAGGAATTTTCAAGAGAATCATACGATCAGATATACCTTTTACAGCTTTAAACATGCCGGTCCTTTGTGTTTCGATAATTGCTAATTCATTATGATAAAGAGATGGTTCTGCGCACAATCTTATTTGAAAGGCTATCAAAACAAAAATCTCATAATGACCGATGTGGCAACTGAGCAAAACAAGCATCAAAAGAATTTGTGTCCCTTTTAAAGTTCACGACCAGAGCACTTCTGTACCTCTCGGACTCTTTGAAGGTGTCTGTCCCTTCGATTTCTGCACGGAGTATGACCCTAGCTCAGTTCAATGACAAGGATTGGAATGTCGTGAAAAATTTCAAAATTCTCTCTCTCTCTCTCTCTCTCTCTCTCTCTCTCTCTCTCTCTCTCTCTCTCTCTCTCTCTCTCTCTCTCTCCCCCCAGAACGCTGACTGCAGGCATTCCTCGAATTAATATGAGCAGGTCACTTGCCCATTGCTAGTATAAACTTTTGAAACTGTCACACGTACTGGCGTGCTATCAGTTCTCGTCAATAATACAAACATTATTTCACTTTTTAAAAATCAGCTTTCATCGTATTTTCAATACTTAAACAATAAAATTGGCTTACTTCTTTACCTGAAAAACAACAACAATAACAACAAACTGTTACTTAAATCATTTTATCACGGATAGCTTGCGTTCAAGCAGCTTCTAAAAAAATAGCCTGATTCAAGCAGCGGTCCTCAACCAACTGAAACAGTTTTCATCATCCAGCTCTACGGCAGTGGTGTACTGCCCGTTGGGCATACCGGGAGAAATCCCGGTGGGCCGCCGCAAAAAAATCCGTTTTTACCGGTGTTTTACTGGTGTAAGCAAAACCCCGGGCCTGTCACGGCAGACCGCCGCATCGGTTGGCCGGTGGGCCGTCAAAAAAAATCCGTTTTTACCGGTGTTGTACTGGTGTGAGCAAAACCCGGGCCTGTCCCGGCAGATAAGTCCAGGGCCGAGTTGCTTATCCAGTACACTCCTGCTTTACGGCGTTGTAATCTAATTATCTGAGTGATTTGTTTCATTGCAAGTGCATTTCTTTTACAATTTTATACCTATTATCGTGGTAGTGATAATCATTTCAAGATACACCGTTGATCCAGGGATAGCATCGCACCTTGCATCAATGGCCGTTAAATATTATCCGAAACATTTGGATCTAAATTAACGTTAAGTCGTTGCTATCTATGGAATAGATGCTATTGTTACGCATAATTTATCGCTCATTTAATTATTAAATCCGTACATTTATTTAGCCCTCAATGAATTGTACATGTAATAAAATATGAATCAGTGATATTTTCTCCTTATTGGTCTCTTGCTGCACACGTTAGGATTCAGTCTTGATTTTTTTTTTTTTTTTTTTTTTTTTTGAATAAACGCATTTACAAGTTGATGTTGATTTATTCTTGTCAAGCTTAATTTGAAAACGATCAAAGGCTAAGAGACCACATATGTAATTATGACCTCAAAATCCAAGCTTTTTGAGAACCATGACGAGAACTGGTTGCTAACAAGAACTGGTAGGACGCCGGTAGAATTTCGAAAAAAAAGCTGATGTCTGAAAGGTCTGAAAGGTCGTATTACAATGTACCTGAAATGTTTTCCTGTTAAACCAATGGAATTAAATCAGATTTTTATTTTTTTTTGTGTGTAAAAAATGGAGTGTTGACATCCGTTTCTTACTAGACTATACATATATCGCAATTGTCCAGATGCATACTAGTTTCTTACCATATGAATTTCGCTCTGACCTTCGCTCTGGAGCGAACAATCGTGCTCTGTATGAGTTACCTTCCTCTCAATCGTGATCACCGCACCGTGACAGAGAGAGAGAGAGAGAGAGAGAGAGAGAGAGAGAGAGAGAGAGAGAGAGAGAGAGAGAGAGAGAGAGAGAGATGTATGTCCAAGATCTTACAAAATAAAATTGTAATAATTGTATGGCCTTTCTTTGACCTTGTATACATTCCAAATATATGAGCCTACTCTCTTATGTTTTGGAAACCGTCATTCGTTTACAAACATTTGGATTTGTTGAGTTTTTACCAATGTGTTCTTCATGTAAAGCCTCCTGCCAAATTAGGTTTCATTGCATGAAGTACCTGAATTCAAAAGTAAACAGAGAAGCCGCGGTAGCTCAGTTGGTAGAGCGTCGAAATCGTAATCCAATGGTCGCGGGTTCTATACCCGTCCAGGTCAGCCCAGTTCGGTTGTCTCAGTGTACTTGGAAAAGGCACTTAGCTCCTATTTCCTCGGCATGATATGTTAAAGTTGCCATTTTTAAAAAATTCAGAAGAAACAAAATTATGATGCAATAGATGGGCAAGGTTCTACCTCACAAGTCCAATAAATTCATATGGGAAATTGTAAAAATCAATTTTGACCTAGGCCTTCTTAAAGTAAAGCCTCATACCAAAACTGATTTGAATCCAGCAAGTCCTTCACAAGACACTGAGCGGAAATTAAATTGCAATTCAGGCAAACCTCCAAATCAAACAGAGGCCATATTCCGTTAAATGTATGTGAGAAATGGTTAAAATTGAACTCAAACTAGGTCTTCTTAACATAAAGCTCATTCCAAATTTGCTTTGAATCCATGAAGTCCTTCAGAAGCTATCGCGCGGAAAGAAAATTATAATGCAGTAGAAATGTCTATTTAAACAGGCCATAACCCCGTGAAATTTGGCTGAAAAATGTTGAAAATCAAACCTGATCGTTATTTTCTTAACGTAAAGCATCATACCAAATACTGTTTGAATCCACGAAGTTCTTCAAAAGTTATTGAGCGGAAATGAAATTTGCGTCGGACGTGACTCGACCAGATGTGACATGACGGATGGACATAAGGACATGACGTGACTTGACGTGACATGACAGACGGATATAGGTTACACTATATGCTCCCTCTATATATGGCAGGAGCATACGACATTATTGGCATGTGGCACACATGTACATTCATCAGGCAATATATAAATGAGAATCTAATTCAGTACGGATATGGACAAAACGATAGGCAGACAGATAGATAGATAAATAGATAAACAGACAGACATTTAGATAAATAGATAATTAACAACACGGTACACACCTTGATTTCCATCACTTCTACCATGTTGTCTGCCACCTCCAAGGTGGATGTCGACAGCTGTATTTCCTCCTGTTTTGCTACCTGGTCCATGTCCGAAGTCCAGAATTCCTCCAACCCCGTGTCCATCTACTCCAATACCGCCAAGACCCCCACCCACACCGTGTCCGGCAAGATCAATACTCACTCCGTTCTGACCCACTCCAACACCCTGTCCACCTCCATTAACATCAATTCCTAACCCTCCGTGACCACCGCCGATACCATGTCCTCCCAGATCAAAACCTACTCCACCGCCGTTTCCGTGACCAATACCAAGATCAATAAAGTTACCCGAAAAGGCACCATCAGGCAGTCCGTTTGCAGCGTCAAAACTGATCACCGCCACTTGAGGAACGAAAAATAGCAAGACACATAGTCATTACTACTACAAATAATAATAATAATAATATGTAATTATAAACCCTGTTGACGTGAGTATTAAATTTAAAGCTTTTTTATATCCTTCTAAGATCCTGGTAGAGTCAAAAACTATTTTACAGTTCATGATAAAGCTTTAAACCTCAATAAGTGACATTCTTATGAGATGTAGGCTGGCAGTAAGATTTCCAAATATGAGTGCAACCTCAGCCTCCCTTTAGCACCACCATCGAACTCTTGTCCCCACCCTCTAGGAGCCTCAGGTCAGGCTTATAAAATCAAAATTACACCTCTGCTCTTTTTTTTCGCTGTTTATGAAGCTTTTCATTTTCCTATTGGTATAGTTCAGAAATAACTCTAGACATTGTGTAAGGCCTTTTTTGACCCTATGGGCCATGGGAAGACGTCGTGTAAGGCCCTATTAGACCCTATGGGCCATGGGGAGACATCGTGTAAGGCCTTTTTTACCCTATAGGCCATGGGAAGACATTGTATAAGGCTTTTTTATGGGAAGACATTGTGTAAGGCCTTTATTGACCCTATGGACAATGGGATAGCTTGCTTTTTGAATTGACAAATAAACGGGATATCCCCAAAGCAAGTCAACATGGGTGTCACATCAAAGCACTTTATCATGAAATGAATTTAATCTTCGACATTCTAAAAAGGTGAAAGGCAGAGAATGTGACAGATTTAAAGAATTGGTTATAATACTGTATTTAGATGGTTTGAAGAATGACATTTATTTTCGGTATTTTTTAAACTAAACTTTGTATATGGGGTCTAAAAAGAAAGGTATATCATATATGTAATGGACTTTGGATCCTGGACCTTTCGTTTGGTTACCGTCCAGGGGAATGGTGAGGAGAGGGATGTGGGTCCATTGTTGGGAAGGAGATGTGTGATGTATATTCAAAATTTTCCCAAGAAAACATAAAAACTCAATCCTTATTCAGTTTTGTCAGTCTTATATTGGCTCTTCTGTGCTCGATGATTATATTGTAAAAGATCACATGACATGTGCTACGGAAGAAGTAAAATATGTACACAATTCACTTGGTGGAAGTAGTATAAGTAAAAATAAAACAATCTGGCTGCATAATTCGTAATCGATTATAAAGTAGTTGTGGTATAGATCAAGCGACCTACTAATTGTTTACTCAATGGGAAATTTTGTGCCTGACGTTAAACAACGGAAGTCCTCAACCGAGAGACAATTCACAAAGTGGTTGATAGATCCAGCCTACATCTCTCCATATATACCTCTAGTGTCATTTGTTATGATCTTTGTGCATGGTAGACTGAACCTTATTCAAGTATCTAAAATAAACATTGATACGTAAGTTTACAGCTCTGTCGCTACTGGTCTGCCAAAAACTGTTCTTCAACTAATTGGGGGTCAGTGATTTAAAATATTACCACATTGATCCGTATATAATACGCACCAATTTTGGGAACTGCTTAGACCCAAATCTGCCAGCGCGATATGCAAAGACAAAAGTGAGTTTTTATTGTTCTCAGCTAGGTACGTCTTATCCACGAGCAATATCGGTAGCAATGGACAACAAGCAGGTAAAAAGTGATGTCTTCAGTTATGTCATGGCCATTTAGAAGATTAAAACGCACATACGGACGGAAAGTCTGAAATCATTGATTTCAGTGGCATATAAACAAACTCTCCGTTTTGTTGTAACAGTATACAAAGATCTCTTAAAAGCTTACGTGGACTTCCGACTAGAGCGCCATTTTGTTGCCCTGCCTGAGCTTGTATCGCCAAATTGCCACCACCGAAGTTGATACCTGGGATTGAGCCGGCTGCGGCACCGTGTCCGCTGTTTATATTAATCCCGGCCAGACCAGATAAATCCACGCCTTCGGTATTACCTAGATTAGCAATACCAGCCGCAGAAGAGCCGTGATTGATACCACGGCCGGTCGAAGGGTTGTCAAAGGTGACTATTGAAATGAGAAAAGAAATGAATTTAAATTATTTTTCTACATCTGGCTTATCTTCTGTGGGACTATAGCTAAATAAAACAACACTTTTCACAACGGAAAAAAATATCAGAATGAAATAAAAAATATCTGAAATTAGTGCATAACGTTTCGCCTCACAGAGTTACATTAGCATCTATAGTAATTTACGGTTGTATTCAAGAGCTGAAAAACAAAAACTTTATTTTCGTTTTTGTATTACTACGCTAATTCTTAAAAGAGACGTATAATGCAGTATAAATTTGAGAAGAAAAAAAAAAAGAGAAGAATACAAACAGATTAAAGAGCTTCGATTACTGAAAATTAATTACTCATTCATTAATAATCAGACGTTTTCCAGATAATTTGACACGCGCGGCATTGTGAAGTCAGCCGTTTCAAATAAAGGACTTTCCTGTAAACATTGCGCATACTTAAAGACTGAAGAATGCTGACTCTTGTTTACCAAGGTGCTTGGACGGCTCTGTTCGTTTTAAATATTTTTCATATATTTTATAAAGTGTGATAATATTGCATCAAAATGACTTCATACAAATATAATATAAATATGTTTAATCCATAGTGTATCCTGACGCGTAAATATTACAGTAACCTTCTGACTCAGACCTGGCTGAGAGAGAGAAAGAGAGACAGAGAGAGAGAGAGAGAGAGAGAGAGAGAGAGAGAGAGAGAGAGAGAGAGAGAGAGAGAGAGAGAGAGAGAGAGAGAGAGAGAGAGTGTGTGTGTGTGTGTGTTTTCGGGTACTCACCGTGGTCCGCATCAGCTGTGAAATCGAAACAGAAAAAATGTCGTGACTACAGAAATATTTATCAAGATCAATCTTAGAAAAAGACAACATTTATGGCTATTATCTGTTAAATTGTTAATTCATTTCTGGCATTCCAATAATTTGGTGACATGCACTATGTGATTTCAAATGTTGTGCGTGTGTGTGTGTGTATGTGTGTGTGTGTGTTCTCGGTTAAATTAGATTTTAATACAGCTATTGTTGTTTATACGTGAAAAAGAAAACTATTTACCATGGAATGTTTGTTTTGCATTGCATCAAGTATAAAGAATTTAAAGTACCAAATGGTACTATGAGGCTGACATATTACGAAATATAAATAATACAAATATATATCAGATAATCGCTATTAATTACATATTGGGGAGTATTGCTTCAATTTACTTTGATACCAGTAATGTTACTTCACTGATACTCACAGATTAATACGTTCGAGGCTGAAACAGAAAGTAAGCAAACTTTTCAGATATGTTAGACACGTTACTAGTTTTTTTTTTAAGTCAGAGCAAAGTGACATGATAAAGCAATAAATCACGCTTTGTTATATAGTTTCTTTATGTGGTAAATCGTTTGCTGAAGGCAATTACCTTGAATCCAGTCAAACTGGGAGGTTTTAATTCATGTTAAAAATGGCTTTTACTTCCAACGAAAGTTTTCTCAGATATAAGAAAATATAAGGACACATTTTAAAGCAAGTTTTTCGATATATATCTAAAGTAGTATTTGAAACTTAAATATGACTTGTACATCGAATTAGAAAGTGCTTCACATATACAATATAATTCCCAGGTTTTCGCTTACCTTGTGAGTCCATGACTACACTCGTTGCCACGTTCACTGCATAAAAAAGAGGTAGCAGTTTCAATTGAGTGACAAGATTGCATATGGCAACATACAATTTGAGAAGAGGCCGCACATGCAATTTCAAAATAATGTGGTGCAGGCAACTGTCATTAAAGAGATTTTATAGATATCTTGATTCGCTTTATTTGAAATATAGTAACTTCGGAAACATTCAAATCTGTGGGCCTGAAATATTTGTTCCAGTTTTCGGTTGTGTCGATTTTTGAAGCCACTGGCAATACAAGGCAAGTCCCTCGAGTTATGTCAAGTATTTCAGTGATGTCAATTATTCGAGTGACTGATGTTTGAGTTATCGAAGTTTTAAATTATTTTATTTGTTAAGAGAACTCTTTTTTATCCACAGAACATGTCCAAATATTACATAAAGCGATAGAAAAATCTATATATTTACAATTGTGCTTGCAGAATCACATCAAGTTCCACAGTAAAGGAACAATTGCCAACACGTGAAAGTCTTATTGTGCAATCTGCCTTTTTGTTACTGTTGTTATTTTATTGACTGGAAATAATAGAATCGAGCTATTCTAGTAAAAATCAGCATTGATATATATGCTGTCCACTATAGTTTGATTATGCTGGCGTTCGTAACTCCTCTTAGACTCATTGCTAATTGTGATGCTAGTGCATTTGTAGTAACGTTTAGACATTACATTATTAGAAAGTTATTGCTCTTTTTACCTTCTTTCCGTCGAAAGTGGGGTGACTTTTGTGATTAACTGGTTCCTATATTCTTAATCTTTGAGTTCAAGTATTATTGACTTCTCTTCTCTTAAAATAAATGCCAAGGACTGGAATGTTTTTTAGTGAGGCATGATGGAATGAACTTAGAAATGCAGTATGCAGTACATGTATCTTTGGTCACAAATACACGAGCGACATTGGCTCCTGGAAATCATTAAATCTTGTTCGAATTGACTTATACAATATTTTTTTAAGCAGATTAAACCAAAGGAGGCTTACAATTACTGCAAGGAAGTATTCTATGATATATTCTGACGTCAAATGAAAAAAAAAAAAAAAAACGTCCGAAATGTGTGTGCACGTGAATTGTGTGTAAATTTCATTTCAATACTCACCATGATCCGCATCACCTAAGGACAAAGAAGAAAAACTTTTTCATAGCAATTGAGCGTTGCAAGAGAAATATTATCGTTTCTAGTAGATGCCAAACATTCGGTGTACTTGGTTCCTATCGTTATTCCTATTCTAAACTCTCAAACGCTATAATCATAGATTCTGTCCAAATGTATCTTAGACATTCATGGATATAAAAGCTAACGTGCAATTTAAGTTAAATACATTTTTAAAAAAGAACTTGTACACGACAAGAATTGTAATTTTGTAAATCAAAGGATCTGACAGTACAAAATATGAAAACAACTTCTACAAGTACACAAGTGAAACACTAATGTAATTATAATAATAAGGTTACGTGTGCTAATGCATAGGGATGTTGTAAACTCATAGAATATATAGGAAAAATGAGACTATGGTAAAATATAAAATATAAGTGAATGCATATATGCATATATATATATATATATATATATATATATATATATATATATATATATATATATATATATATATATATATATATATATATTAAAAGAACACAACACCCACATAGCAACGACCTAAGATTTTATACATGCCGGTTTCCAATAAGTTTGAGAGAAATAAAATAAAGTTTTAATGCAAACCATCAACACAAATATTATATAATGACACAAAAACTGGAAATAGTTGCGTGAAAAATAACAAACTTTCCCTAAATTTGGACATAAAGCAGGGTTATCCCTAAAGATAATAAAGAGCACTCACACAGACACACACACAAAAGTGACACACGAATGACAATAAATATTTACATTTAGGCACATAGGAGAAAATCTATCAAGAATAATGATTAGGGTTAAACTAATTTTTTTTTTTAAATACAAGAATATACATGTCTTTAAAGGGATCTATTATCTATATACTTACTGACGATGATATCGTTTGCTGAAATGGAGAAAACACGTCTTTTAAAATTTCTCAATTATTAACCATAGTTTCAATAGCTTACATTAGGAAATACAACAAAATATAAAATATATTTTCTTTCATTGTTTGAAGGTACAATTACA
The DNA here is from genome assembly GCA_029931535.1 of Margaritifera margaritifera. Classification (NCBI taxonomy): domain Eukaryota; kingdom Metazoa; phylum Mollusca; class Bivalvia; order Unionida; family Margaritiferidae; genus Margaritifera; species Margaritifera margaritifera. Next base: position 34,864 of record JAQPZY010001434.1, on the reverse strand, counting down.
GATATTTCTGTAGCATTTGTTCTTTTTGTGTGTGTGTGGGTGGGGGGTGGGGTCCTTAAAACTACTGTTTCCCGGTATCGATATGTATATGTTATGTAAATAAAATCATTGCATTTTGAAGGAGAGGGGGATGCATCTTGCAACAAGAACTGTTTTATGAATAGATCTCGAGAAATATTGACCCCTGCATGGATTTCTAACTTCCAACAGTGCCAGTTTAGACAGAAACATACAGGTACCCACTTGTATCACAACATTGAAACTTCATCGCAGATCTCAGTGCACTCGATCAAGTATTTCATCCGTTGATTATCTTTGTTTTTAATTTTTATTTGTTATTTTTTTAGTTTGTATTTATTTATTTCTTTTAACCGCACTTTCAGCATTTTATTCGTTATATCATGTCGAAGAAATGGGAACTAAGTGCCTGTCCAAAGATCAAACTTGGGCTGGGTTGTTATCGAACCCGCGACCCATGGATCGCGAGTCTGACGTTCTACCAACTGAGCTAGCGGGGCTCCTCGATCAAGAAGAAAACGACAGTAATTGACTGAAGAAAGGAAAAGAGGAGAACGACAAAGACATCGACAAGAAAGAAAGAAGATAAAGCAAAGAGAGAGTACTCACTTTTTGCGCCTCCAGCAACGGCCCCTGGTCCGGGTGCGACTTGGACTGAGGTACAGAAAAAAACAAGAACAAATAATAGTAATAGCAACAACAACAGCAGCAGCAGCATCAACAACAACAACAACAACAACAACAACAACAACAGCAGCAACAACAACAACAACAAAAACACAATAATAATAATAATAATAATAATAATAATAATAATAATAATAATAATAATATAATTCACTTTGTGAATAGTTCAAAAGTATTCAAATTACAGGTGACACACCATGAATAGTAGTTCTACGTTGGCGTCGTTATCATCTTAGTTCATGGATAGGAAATTATGATCAGGATAAATATGGTTTAAATTTTTTATGGCTTAGGCAACGGTCCAAGTTTATGACCTGTCCGTAACTTAAACATGTGAATTACAGCTAGATTTCGGTATGTAAAATCATCCTGTTTGCTCTGACCTTTTCCATAGCCCCGTGTTAAAATGTGTTTTATTATGAATTTGTCAATCATTGAAATGTTTACGTTGCTTTTTTATGACATATATTTATCTACAAACAAGAAGTTGTGGAATTATATTCATCACTGAAGTCAAAGCAGCCGGTCAAGGCCATACTTGTAAATTTACATAAGGGTGCCAGCTCTTCTTTTCCAAATGTTGACTTAGCTTAGCACCATGTTTATGTTTTGAAATGTTTGAAGATAAATATATTTCAAGCAAAATGCGAGTAACTAATATCATCAAATGAACGAAGAAAGACTTCTGATTGGTCAATACCTGGAATGACGTCAATGATAAAGTCATGGATCAATTCACTCTGTATGCACTTCAGAGTTTCCAAGATGTAGTGTTAAATTAAAAAACTTGCAGAGATAATATTAGACCGTTTCGAGGTCTGTGTTGCCGTTATTTCTAATTAAAACACATACTAGTATGTAAGAAAAGATCAGAGCCGAAATCGTGAATTCCGCAGTATGTTATTAGCGGGGCCAATTGCAGCAAACCTAACAGTTTCAACTGAATTGTGTTCCTTTCGGAAATTAGAAACCTTTGTCTGAGGGTATGATTATCGTTTATACTCGCGTATAAATAGGATCCAAATGCAAACAACATAGACTCTGATCTGCCGTTGCATAATGCGCCTTCAGATCAGGGTCTATGTTGTTTGTTCTACTGATTACTCCTTACAAACTGCATAGACCCAGATCTGCCGGCACATTATCGCAGTCTATGCAGTTTGCAATTGGTATCGGATTTTTACGCGAGTATATACGGTATACAACAGAAAACCGAAACACATTGTCTCCGTTACTGTAAAAGATCGATGAAGAATCTATATATTTTCTATTATCACCCGTAAGAAGACTGCAAACCACGAACCATCGTTATTTGTCTTTACCTCTTTGATCATGGACCCGCAAAGGGACTGAAAAGGAGACAAAATTATGAGTCTCATATTTTCAGAAATATTGTAGTTAGGCTTATCGAATTAAACAAGAACGAAATATTCTCACACAAACCCAAGCAATGTGAATTACAAAAATTCTTTAACTTCCTTATTTCGAGCTCTGATAATTCATTCAAACAATTTGCAGTATTCTTTATTAGTGTGTTCCCCTTTTTCTGGTAAATCATACTTTTTTCATCACTTGAATTCATTGTTACACTCTGAGCCGGTTTTATTTCAAGCTAGGAATATTATTATTATTATTATTAGTAGTAGAAGTCGTCGTATTAAAATAAGGGGTACTGTGATGGAAAGATAATTACCTGGATGTGGGATAGGAACGGGTCTTGGAACGGGCTTTGGCACTTGAACTGTAAAGAAAATTATACATTAAACCCGTTAAGTTGATGTTGGTTTTTATATCTTAGTTCTGTATGCAACTTCGTTCTTTCTATATTGTCAACTTCGTGTTGCGAGCTACCATTTTAAAATTATGAGGTATGGTCCAGAAATTAATTTCAAGGCTTTTCTACCCTACATATTTCTATGAGTGCAGCCTTTCAAATTGGATAAAAATTGTATCAAAGTTGTTTTTGTGTACATCTGAATGGTCAATTAGTGCACTGTACTTATTAGTTATGATATTCTTACGAACAAATTAAGGAAAGATAAATTTGTAGTTCATTATATTGTTATCATGTTTGGTTTATTATCATTATTATTATTATTATTACTATTGGTGTTACTGTGTTGCTGTGGAAGGTTAAAAGTGTGATTTTTCATACAAAATATGCAGAAAGTTCTCTAACCTTCTTTAACAATTGGTACCATCACTGAAAAGAAAGAAAGAAAGAAACATCTCAGAAATTATTAGTTACTAAGACTATACATGCGCTCTTCATGCTAGTTTTCTCTGATCAAAACCTGGGTCAATAATAGAATTCAAAGTTTGCAGTGTTTTTATTTATCGATAAATAGTGCTTGCTAGAGTTAATAATTATCATGTATACGTTCGCGCTTTATAGCATATTTGTTAATGACAACTGTAAGTTATTCTTCATCATAGAACTCTTTTAATGAAATAATTCATTTTTAAAGAGTTTGAACAATAAATGTATTTGCTCTTTCAGAGTAGATATATGCCTCTGATAGCTACTTTGTTACATTTAACTTTAACACGTTCGAATTGCCGCCAATATGGAGAATATGAATTTGAAACAAATCCGAACTAATATTACCATCATATTAAAAGAGAAAGAAATCATCAATAAAAGACAAGCCATCTCGCGTATTCCACATTAAAAATTAGTAACTTTAATTAGAGTTATATACTGAGAATCTAGATTAAAGGACTTACCTGAAACCACTGAGACTAAAGCAATGGTACATAGTGTAAAGCAAAATTGCCCTTCCCTAGTTGTTTAAAGTCGATGAGTACGTGAGATCCTAAACGTGAACTTTACATTGTTCCAGAAATACATAAAACCACATTCGTGTTTTGTTCCGAGTCGGTGGATCGAATGAGTTTGATATGGAGTAGGGATACGTCAAGGGCGTCAGGCGGTTTATTTATTAAATACCCCCTTGTTGACGCTTTCCAATGCTTGACTGACAGCTAGTGGCATGCGGAGTTTGGGGATTTGTCAATTGAGGTGTTGGCCCAAACACAGCGAAGTTCCGTGTGTTTCTTTGCGATATTAATACTTATTAAATTTTTCAGATTCGAAGGATTTCGATAATTATACAAATATAATCAATTTTGCCGTCTAATTTTGTCTCACTGCTACCTTGTATGTTTACTCACCTGGTTTAGGAACAACGATTTGCCTGAATACTGGGTCTGAAATATAAATAGAATATTTAAGAGTGTAAGAACTTTATTGCCTGCTTACAATATTATAAAAGAAAATTTTAATGAGTAAATTTAATTAATTCAAGTTTAAATATTTATGTGCTTATTACAAAAAAGATAAAATAAAAAAGACATAATTGACTCATTAATCTTAAGTCAAATCATATACTTCATTGTAAAACGCTTGACTAGAATTATATGCTCATTCCATCCTCGCTCTGTTGCTATTAACAGTTTGTGTTGCAAAGGACAATGAATTAAGTACAAAAATATATCAACGATTATTTTTTATATATTGATTAGGTATTTTTTTGTTTAAAAGCTGCATGCAATAATAATAATAGAAATGTGAAATAAAAATGAGATTAAAATTACCATGCTTCATTTCAAAAGAATTAACTTGTTGTAAAAGAGATAATCTGTTTTGTAAAAAGGTTGAAGTTTCATATTTAAATGCGTAAATGCGTGTGTGTGTGTGTGTGTATATATATATATATATATATATATATATATATATATATATATATACACATATATATAATTATAATGAGTAAGCTTGTATGAAATTAGGTTAAAAGTGTGTTATAAACGGAAGCCGGTCGGAAATCAATGTCATTGAATTGTATATATATAATTGAAAACTTTATGATATAAATGTATGACAATCTGTATGTAATTGAATCGTTTAAGATATTAATGCATGACACTGTATATGTAATTGAATACTTGATGATATTAATGTATGACACTGTATATGTAATTGAATACTTGATATTAATGTATGACACTATATGTAATTGAATACTTGATGATATTAATGTATGACACTGTATATGTAATTGAATACTTGATGATATTAATGTATGACACTGTATATGTAATTGAATACTTGATGATATTAATTTATGACACTGTATATGTAATTGAATACTTGATATTAATGTATGACACTTTAATACAAAAACAAGAAAGAAAGTGTATGCATAGGCAATACCGTAAACATCAAGTGTTAAAAACACGTAGAAACTACACACTAAATCCACAGCGAAGTTCAAATAATAACATTTTGAAACATGTGACTTTTGCAATGCTCTCGGAATGAATTTCAGCAGGAAAGAAATGTTTACTTACATGGCCTTACAACTGGAACTGTAAAAAATGAATGAAAATATTTTAATGTAAGAAAGTGTTAACACAAATATGTAAGTATATAATCACATGATAAACAGCGAAACCCCCTTGATGTTTGACTCAAAACCCCGGAGTATCTAATTAATCGAACTGTTCAACTATTTGCTCCTAAATAGTAAGTCCTTCGTGTGTCATGGAAATTCCAGTTTGTGTTACTGGATGATTTGCAAATATACCTCATTTAATGCTGAGCACCTGTCTCTGTAAAAAGTAATGGCAAGATAACTGCTATGAAAGAAATATGTAGATAAAACATTGTAGCATATGCTAGCTATAACATAGAGTATGGAGTTGTTAACTACACAGGAACAAAGTCGTTTTTACCTGTTATATTAGAACTAAATTGTAATGCTACCACAACATCATGCCGTTATGAAGATACAAATAATTGCAAGATACATCATAGACAATCTACGAAATCAATCTTTAAAAATATTTGTTTTCACGCAAGAAGTGGGTCATTCATTTTATTAACTCATGTTTACTCCAATGAGCTTTATTTGATAATGCGTGCATTCAGTAGAATACTCATTTTCTAAATGTTTTTCTTAGCTTTTTTTGTGTTGTACTTCAGTCTACAGATAAAAAAAATTATACCATATCTTTTAGGCACGTATATTTTCAATCACTGCCTTGAACACATAGGTCCATACCTCTGTAAATCCATGTATTGAAATATGCACTTTTTTTTTTTTTTTTTACAAAATCGTAGAAAAATAGAATTTTGATATCAAATTATTGGTAGATTTAGAAAAGATTTATAAGTAGTGTTTTTCCATATATCATTCATTTTTTGATATCCTACTTGTTATCAACGTGTGTTTTTTGTGTAACATCGATGCACTTACGGTTCTGGACGAGAGGGACTGCAATGAAATAATAAAATAGATGACAGAAAGTCTAAAACTAGGACGCACACATGCATCCATCCCTCCAGCTATACATCCATTCATCCATCAATTTGTCTTTCCATCTAAATCTAATATACTTATATGTAGATACATGCAGCTATATCTATCAACGTATATATATATATATATATATATATATATATATATATATATATATATATATATATATATATATATATATATATATACATACACACATATACATATATATAATGACACAAAAATTTATAACGGCGCAAATACAAAACAGTTTCCCAACGTTTCGTGTTAAACAAGCTCTTCGTCAGGGGAAGAAACAATGTACATCCACAAAACAAACACCAAACACAAAAGACAATATAATTCTTGACTCCTACATGTTTAAATTACGGGGAAATGAACAAACAAAGGATAAAAATAGAAGAAAGAAAGAAGACAAAATTAAAAAACGGTCTAAAATGGGTAAACTACATATCTATGTTATGCTGCCATCAGCCCAACAAAGTTGCGTACAAACAATTCAAATTGTTTATCGTGCGTATCACGCAGAGGACCAAAGTGTTTTGACCTAATTCTAGACTTTGAACAAAGGACTGACACCATGCGCAGCAATAAATCAATGCCATCATCAAAATGTGCAAATGCGTATATATGTATATATATATATATATATATATATATATATATATATATATATATATATATATATATATATATATATATATATACACACACACACAAGGGTTTATACTCATCAATTTATTTATTCATTTACTTTTACTTATTTATCGGACTGGAACTTTGCAAATTGTGTTAATCTACTCAGTCCTACTCACATTAGTTATTCCATGTAATAACACACACGATACTCATCAACACAAACTCATTTGATCAATGGCGTAGAAACTGCCCAAATAGCCCCCTCAAATGCAGAAGCGGGGGGTGGGGGGTAGGGAGGCCTAGTGGGAGCCTAAAATTCCCATCAAACAACTTTTTTCAGTGGGAGAGGGCCCCAGAATTAGGTTGGAGGGGGGTGGGGGGTGGCGAATGTGTTTCTACGCCACTGCTTTTAATAATTATATTCTGTAATGTAAAAGAATATCAATGAAAATATTAAGATCATTAGTGGTTATCATCCATTGTCTTAGTAGTTTAAAGCCATGAGTACATTTAATGAGTTTTGTATGGATTCGTTTTGTTCTGAATTACAAAACTGCTCAGGCTTGATAAACTGCCCAGGATTGATAATATCTGTTCGCCTGTATGTCCATCCGCCAGCTAATAGTTCGTCTAGCGTCAAGACTCTGGTTAAAATTTCAACTGATGTTTACAGAGTAATGTTAGTCGAAATATCGACACATCTTGTGAAGTACCACACCATTCATACAAATTAAGGTCACTTGGATCTGTATTGCACGCACCATTTAGATAAAATGTGCCGTGCAACCCGTGGCGGTTTTCTTATAACCTATTTCACCGATAACTATACGCACTTACCTCGCTTCACGAATGGAACTGAAAGCAGAACAAAGAAAAGAATATGTTTAAAACTGTAATAAAACCCAGAAGATATCTTTAGAAGATAAATTTGATAAATAAATTATTATTATAACATAAAACAAGACCTCCAAATTTTCAATTTTACCCCCCCCCCCCCTTGCAAAAAAAAAACCAAAAAAAAAAAACCAACAAAACAATGAATAAATTGTAATAATAATGGCTGAATCCATATTAGAGGTTGGTGAAACATCGCACAGTAAGCAGGATGAATCGCTGGGAGAATTAAATATGTATTACAACTCATAACTGTATGGCAAACGAACTAGTGTAATTAGAATTGAGGATTTGCCTTGGTGATGAATGGTAATTGTTTGAGTCATAATGTTTTACATTTACATGTACTATTCAAACTTTTTATCCTTCGATTGCACGAGACAGACAAACACACAGACACACACGCACACAAGGCAAAATGAGGAAGAAATTCGTATATTGAAATGAGAATATCCTTGTAGCTCTTACACAGCTTTGTGGAAAATATGGTTTGCATGTCAAAAGTGCCGTCTATACTCGCTTATAAGTTGAGTCCTACTGCAAACAATATAGACCCTGATCTGCCGTCGCATAATGCGCCTGCAGATCAAAGTCTATGTTGTTTGTTCTACTGATTACTCCGAACAAAACAGCAAAGACTTAGATCTGCCGGCGCATTATGCGACGGCAGATCTGAGTCTGTGCAGTTCAGTTTGTTGTTGGACTCGACTTATAAGAGAGTACATACGGTAATATATTTGTTGTAGTACACAGTACTAATAAAAGTGTGAGACTTGAGGTAATTCTTTAGTTATGTAAGAAGTTAGGTTGATAGGTAGCTAGGTAGGAAGGTAGGTAGGAAGGAGAAACTGGGACTTACCAGGTTTAAGCACCGGAACTGGAATAAAAAGTGTCAGTCAGTTTCAGATTAAAATACATGCGTTTAATGTAATTAATCAACATAATTATTCTAAGCTCCTAGCTCAGAATGTGAATTATTGTGTACGGTAATACAATTTATTCATATTGCGTACCAGTTTGCTACTCACACATCTCACCTCTGCCCGCGTGAGTTCGAGTCTCGGCTCGACCAACGTGGGTACGTGAGAAACCTTGCCAGAAGACCCCTGTGGGTCGATGGTTCTTCTCGGAGTCTTCCCTAAGTTCTTCCTCCATCAAATATACTGGCCGCCATGAAAAATGGCGTTAAACCCCACAAAGCAAAACACTATAACCATTGCTGTATTCATACATTTTAATTTGTCAAAAACATGTACTTCGTCATGTATTGCGTCATGTATTATTATATAATTCATAGTGAGATACTGAAATATATCAGTGGGAGAAAAATTATATCGCCACAGTGGCGATACCACTTTTATCCCGACAGTGGCCATATCACTTTTGGAACTACTTTCTTTTTCCATTTAGAAAGTACATCTGCCCTTATGTATGTTATTCAGACTCATATTTCCATACTTAGGCCTATTTCATTTTGTTCTTCTTCTTCTTCTTCTTCTTTTCTCTCTCTCTCTCTCTCTCTCTCTCTCTCTCTCTCTCTCTCTCTCTCCCTCCCTCCCTCTCTCTCTCTCTCTCTCTCTCTCTCTCTCTCTCTCTCTCCACATCAGGACGTTTGTAGAGCATACAAATGTGCCCAAATGTAGGCCCTCAAGTGTACATTTATGCAATCAACGATGTGCCATCAAGAAATGCCCCAAAATGAACTCCAAACAGTAAAAAGTAGATTTGAAGTATTGACTTTTTTTAATCAGTTTTCTACACGAATCATGGAAACTATCAGTGACTGAACTTACTCTATATACTATGGACGGCTATTTAATCATACTTCATGTCAATTTTGACTCACATATTATCATCGTGTTCCTTTTAATTTGTGATGTTGATGAGATTACCGAATCATTACTTGCAACATAGGCTATTTAACTAGGCTAAGATCAGAAGATGATCATCGACAGATTTAGTCCAATCAAACTTGACAAGATCGACTCTTAGTCCAAACAAACTTGACAAGATCGGCACGCGTTGCACCGTTCAGCAGTGATCAAACCGTACATTATTTGAGGTTTATAACTTAAAACCAACAGCTAGCATAATATATTCATCTCAGAATCTACGCCTTTACATTGAAATAATAGAAAGAACTAACAGAATAGACCCCAATTTCCTGGTGCTGTAATGAGACGGTGGTCTATGCTGTTTGCCGTTTGGCGAGTCAAACACTTGCTATATACGGTATTTTGGGACGTCAAACACTTAACTTAGTACTTCATATTCACTTCGTCTTAACGAGGTGCAAAGTAGTGATGTATTATTATTATTATTAGATGAGCACATGTTCGAGTGGTGGATTAGGTTGCTGATGGATGAGAGCTAGGCGATAATGCAGTGCATAGTACGGGTTTACTGGTTCGATCTCTGCTTGGGACTATAATAATTCTCCAACCTGTTTCTTTGTTTATATCGATGGCATTATTTTTATATATATATATATATATATATATATATATATATATATATATATATATATATATATATATATATATATATATATATATATATATATATATATGAACGCACGAGGGATGTTTTGCCAATGCGTCTCATAAATATCTAAATTTAGTTGAAAGGTCCCGTGTTTATTTGTATATCATCGAATTCTCATTTACAACATAGCAACCATTTATGCATTAAATTTAATTTTATATAAATTCATATCACAAACAATATTTTAGTACTAAGATGAACGGTGGAATGTTCACGTGTATTTTACTTACATGTTTTGAGGACTGGGACAGCTGGAAAGGAAAGAAAAGTTTGATATATTTTTTTTTCGTCTGCTGCATACACGTTAAATATTTTCTTTACCTATATCAGTTGTGATTTTATTCCATTCTTTTATAATTAACATTCTGAACACACTTTATAAATTGTAACAAATTTTCTTCAGGTCAGAACACATTAAGCATGCAATATATTGAAAGGTATATACAAAGATACTTGATGTATAAAAGCATGGGTAGCATAAATTAATGAAATGAGGGCACATATTTTGTTATGCAAATGATTTTTCATAATCTTTTTTTAAAATTAGAAATATATTCAAAGCTTAACCCTATCAATCATCAATTCTACGAATGCACACTTCAGTCTATTAAAAGAAACCATACGTAGGCTGTAAGCATGATCTAGCTCGAAGCAATCATATACTACATGTATCACATTTCAAGGTCCCGTATAGAGAGATTTTGTCACGAACGTAAACGTTAGCGAGTTAGTCCAAAAATGTGGTTAAAAAGTTTGGCTTTTTAAATACTCGCGTCTAAGCCAGATCCAAATGCAAACAACATAGACCTGGTCTGTCGTAGCATAATGCGCCGGCAGATCAGGGTCTATGTTGTTTGTTCTACTGATTAGTCCTTACAAACTGCATAGACCCAGATCTGCCGGCGCATTATGCGACGACAGATCTGGATCTATGCAGTTTGCAGTTGGTATGTGCTTTTATTATACACCTAGCAATTTTCTACCCAAGAAAGAGCCTGTATTTTACCGTCATTTCCTACAAGCAGGAAAACGATACTTATCGTTTTCCAAACCCGTATCACCATACTCTCAAACGAGGCTGAGACTACTTTATCCTCGAGGTTTAATTGTGACAATAGCAGCGCCCCTAGCGATGGAATGCCAACACTAGCAGTAAACAAAGCTCTCACAGCGACGTTAGTTAAGAAACCTTGCGTTATATGTAAAATATCTGAAAGGTCTAAACCATGTTTTTGTCACAACAACAATAAAAAAGCATTTTCCCTTTATTTTGAAGTAGTAAAATATTGCCAAAATGTTCGTATGAAACAAAATCATATTCGGAAATCGCGTACCAAAACATTATAGTTGTACGGTACAACCCATTTACGGAAATTCATAAATGGTAACGTTGGTGTGTTTCACTCATAATGGATGATTTTGAAATTATAAATGAGTAATATTCTCTGCAACAAATTTGTACCATCAAGTTCCAACAATATATCCAATCCTGTTGTAAATAACTGTCAAAATAATGTTGTCATTCCCGTATATACAAAGATACTTGATGTATAAAAGCATGGGTAGCATAAATTAATGAAATGAGAGCACATATCGGAGCCTCTCACAATGTCCCGCCCGAAACAGTTTAACCGCATTTGATCTGGCCTAAAAAAGAAACTTCCAGTCATTCAGCTGGTGAAAACTTCCGTGATGCAAAATTTCAGTTCTGAACAATGACTGTGAATCACATATATGAGTAGTCTGCCCTCAAGCGTCGAAGAATTCGTGTTATTGACAGTGATGGTAGTCAAACTGAGCGAGCGTTGTTTCACAAGCTTTATTCTTAAAACTAATATTCATGCGCATATCAGTCTTTCAAAAAGTAATTCGGTTTATGCTTTAAGATGAAGTTCGTACTATAGTGGTTGAAATGTTTAGCAATTTCTTGTGTTTTTCAACTACATATAGTGATTTTATTAAATTATCTGAAAATTGAAAGGTATATAACAAAAATATCATTATCACAGTAATGCGATTTTGATTGCTAGATCACGTCTCGTTGTCAGCATAAAAATCCGGATCATGCATGACTCGACGCTTCGCGTCTCGTAATGATCCGGATTTTCAAATGCTGACAACTCGACGTGATCTAGCAATCAAGATCGCGTTACTGTGATAATACTATATATATATATACGCGAGTGTAGACGGTATATAGAATCATTTTAACGGAATTTATTTTGCGATCTCACTATGAGATCGCTAATTCGCTAAAAGTTTTCCATCGAGGAAAATACCAGATATGCGGTAGATTGTACATATTATTACTACTCAGGTATGAAATTACACTTAAGTTAAATACATATACATCAAAAGGCTGGGTTACAGTGCTTATAGCGGTGCAGAAGGCTTTGACCAGATGGAAAACGGCTTGACCAAGTAACAAAACAAAGACCGCTGTATATCACCATAGTCCGTGACGGTCATGTGCGGTCATAAAATGGACAAAGTGACAGAGACATCGCTGGAAGCAGAAGGAATGCCCGATATTCACACTAAAGCTTTGTCAGCCTGCAGCTGTCACTGCTTTACGCGTTGTAGATTGTTCATTTGTCAGTAACGTTATTGATAAAGATTTCTATCTCAAAGCTGTCAACCACTGACAACATTTCCGTCATATATGGAATTAATATACACTTGTACGTTAGTCACAGGTCATAAAGCATTTTCACTACCAACAAATGTCAATAAATCTAATTAATGCCTCATTTAATCATCTACAACGCAAAATTATAAAGGTTGTATGGATAAGTTATATACATTTTACTACGAGATACATTTGTTTTTGGCAATAGTCGTGACTAACGCAAAATCTTCTCTTTTAGTGAAAGAAATAATTAAGTTCAATAAGTAAAAACGTATGACAAAGGATATATGTAGTCCATAATTTAATAAATATAATACCAAACACAAACTTTAGACTTCTTTAATGTTTGGCAAATGTGCGACGTAAAGTTCGGGAATATATTGTTTGGTAAAATAAAAGATATTAGTCGCTATAACCGCTATTGTTTGTTAACACACTATTTCTGTTTTGAAAGACAATATTAATTTTCAGACGGAAAATTATAAAGTAAGACTCAAAGAGTGCTAAATCCAGTACGGAGGACATTGTTATGTACCCATTTAGCTCAAATGCCAGCATAATTACACTAGACAGGGATAGAGACGCACTCAATAATTTTAGTATGATCCATGTTTGATAGATGTCGTGCACACATTCGCGCGAGTGGTCATAGCATAATTTAATTGCATATCTGCTATGAAAGGGGTGGGGGATAACGTCAAAATCGAGCGGAAATTACTAAGTTATACTCGTACGTATTGGTTGATATTGTTTAGTTAGCACTACCTAGGGGTCCAATTCCCATGCCAGAGGGTTGTGACCAACATCCGCTACCTAGGTTATTGCGATTTGATTCTCGCATAGCTCGCAAATTACCTCAATACAATTGGTCAACGAACCCCTGCAATCATTTATAAGCAGTAATTGATTGATTGATTGACAGGTGTTGGTAAGTGAATTATTGCAAATAGTAATTTCTGGTTTAGTAAGTGGACGATTTTTAATTTACAGTATTAATTCGAGAAGAATTCTGTTTTTTGAGAAGCTGTAGCATGTATTCAGAAAACGTTGGATTAGCATATTGAAAAACGTGCAATAGGCTTAATTGTCGCCTTAGTATGGAACTACCTGAGTACTGACAGAAGTAATTTTGCAGCCTAGTATACCTACTTATATATGTCTTTTTGATTCAACTGCATGAAAGTATTTTCGTTATTCAAGGGTTTAAAATATGTAAATAAAATAAAAACGTCCTTCTTTATATAATAGACCAACTAGGGCAGTATGAAGCGACATCGAATGTGGTCGAAGCTCGCATGGATCAAAATAGCATTTTAAGCGCCACAGGAATAAAGCACACACACGGAGGAGGGGGGGGGGCTTTTGGATATACTCACGCACAGGAAAGAAAGCTACAAAACAGTTCATTTTTATGAAAAGCTTATTTTCAGTATAATTACCAATTAGCGTAGTCGATAAAATAAAATCGTTCATGTTGAGAAATAGCTGTTCAAGGAAAGATGACAGTTGTCCAGTCTAGCTAGCTGCTTCATATATGACATTCCTTGCGTATAAGATTTATTTTTGTTATTATCCAACCGAGCGCAAAAATAACAATCTATTTAGTAATTATTTCTTGATGTAGTTAATACATTGTATGTTTTTATCGTAAATTAATAGTTTCTTTAAGAAAATAGAATACATTGAAATTGTATAAAGAGCTCAGCAAATGTCATGGAGAAAAGAGAATATGAATTGAATTTGAAGAAATACTGAAGGACTATATGCCAAAGCCATATTTATTTGTAACACAAATAACAGCACGAAAAGCGAATTTTGTATACTTACGACGATGAAAGATTGCTATAAAATAAAAAATTTTGTCGAATATAAAAATCTAGGATAAAAGTAAATCTATTATATGGCTGATCAAACAAGTCCAATTAAAATTATAGAATCGAACAAAGTAGCATATTAGCTTGAAAGAATAAAAAAAGAAAAAGATATAACTTATTTAAGCACAGCTGAAGTAGCCCGCGGTTTTAAACGTTTTGCCATCTGATCATTATTTGTTTGATTAAACAATCGCCAGTCAAAACATGAGAGAGATTATATATTTAAAATTACGATAGTTACTTCTGATATTTATTTGATGCATTATTATTTATTTTACAAGCAATAGATGAAATAATGAAATATATGGAGAATAATTCCGTCAGTATAAATTTGGGGCAATATTTAAGTGTAACTCGGATATATTTGGCAAAATATCTGGTACACGTCTTGAGTGTTAAAAACAACAAATATCAAATTCCATAATTGCAATAATTGCGTATGAGACAATCAACTAATTTAATATACTGGTAATATAAAATCGTGACGGGTTTTTCAAACTGCATATTTTCAACAATATATTTATCATTAGCTTTGGTACCAGTGAAAATCGGCGTCTTATTCACGGTTATTTTACATTCTATTTACATGCAATCTTATCGACAGATCATTTTACATTGCGTAATTTTGCAAACTTTATGCAGTGGATAAAAAAAAAATCTACGGTTCATACCTACCTACCAACCTACATACATACATACATACATACATACATACATACATACATACATACATACATACATACATACATACATACATACATACATACATCATAGATACATACATGCATACATATATACATACATATGTGTTTAAAACCTTTGTGTCTCAAGCAAAGCTAATCAAGCTGTTCTGATCTAATACTCAAATCACCGAGTAATTGACAATCAAGGGCCTGAGTTTTCCATGATAAATAATGTCATTATTTCGAAAGGAAAATGTAGTGATAAAGATTTTCAGACAGATTCCCATAAAACGTGTTAATGGACTCTTTCTAAGTTGGAGAAAAAGACAAATTTGCGAAAAATTGAAAGAGTTAGCTTCTAAGACTATGTCATTATCACAGCGTGTCAATTACAGCGTATCAATTATTATTAGGTGCTATATCTAATTCTAAGTTGGTTTTCTGTGGGGTTTTTTATCAGCTACAAAGCAATGAAGCGCTATTTTGTTAGGTCAATATAGCACTTGCATTCTAAAAACATTCCAATTAGTTAAAAAAAAAATTTAAAAAACTGTATGGTAATGTGTACGTCTGTACAAACGGACTTCATAAATAAAATAAAAGCCTCATATTATGAAGGTTATTGTAAGCTACAGCTGCTTAGATGGTTCGTGAGAGTTTTCACTAATGAAGAAAATAAAATAGATGTCATTATAAAGATGGTTGACGGAGACTGATATGAAATGAGAGAACCGGCCACTCGTATATTCACTCCACTGTTTTAAGATTATACGTGACTATTTCGTTTGGGGTATCTTTGTCAAAACTTTGTGTTCACAAACCTGGTACATACTGCAACTTGAATGTATTATGTATTTAGTCATAGTTATATACATAAAATACGGATGCATGTGATATGTACATAAAATACGGATGCATGTGATATGTACATAAAATACGGATCCATGTGATACGTACATAAAATACGGATCCATGTGATATGTACATAAAATACGGATGCATGTGATATGTACATAAAATATGGATGCATGTGATATGTATATAAAATACGGATCCATGTGATATGTACATAAAATACGGATGCATGTGATATGTGAGATGGCGAGGGTATTGGCTGAAGAAATAGTGTTATGTGTACAGTACACTCAACACAGTTCTAATCCATTCAAAGCAACGCGACAAAATTTGTCTATATACAACTTTATCTGACAAGCGAATAAGCATTAATGAATTTAAACTCTGGTCTATTAATTGAATTTTCTGTCAATAGTATGTATGACTAACAATTTAGTAATAATACTTACGCTTTTGTATGATGGGCCCTTGAAATAAATTGGGAGGAAATACTACAAGAGAAAGAGACAGTATGAAACTGACCAGAAGAACATCAAATAACAATACACGTATTATGAGTAAAATGGTGACCACAGACATTTTTCAAAAATCCTTACTTTTATATACAGTGAAAGAAGATAATATGCATTTAAAATAAGGCTTGAACAATATAAACAATGCACAAAAAAATTTGAGATACCAATCATTTTCACGGTATTATCCCGTAATTCGTTTCTCAACTTCAATTACTACAAATATATTTCTTAGAAACTTACGCAGTAAAATTCGAATATAACGACAGGGACACAATGTCGTACCCATACAATGTAAATGAATCCTCACTGTTGCTTTATCCGTCTTTACATTCGCAACTTGAAGAACAATCCTAATGGTGCGAACCAGTCTCGATATGTGTCCAGACTACTGCAGTCTTGGAACAGGAGCATTTCACAACCATGCAGAAGAGGAGTGGGTGAGGGTGGGAATGGGGGGGGGGGGGGGCAACGAATGGGGGGGGGGGGCGGTTAATCTACTGATTCTTGAAGATACTTCTGACCTGACCGAAAATCTGTACAATTTTCTATAATCTGTTCATACATTGTGTTATGTATGATGTTTATATAATATTGTGGATATTTTAGGAAATTATAAATGTTTCTTCACTTTGATATTTGCTTAAATCTTAATGTTATCAGGAAAAACATGTTTAACTAGTGTCCTTGAATTAGGTTGTTTTGATCAATATGTTTTCTCAATTTGAAGGTCAAGGTTGAATTTTGTTTACAGTTAGAATTCCATTAAGATGACTCATATTCTAGAACATTCTGTCATGTGACCAATCTTTATATATACCATGTTTGGTGGACATTTTTTCAGTTTTGACATTACCATCAGTCTTGTAAAGAGCTATTACAGTTGTGAAAATTCATTCCAAATTCTAAGAGAGGAAATTATTTTGAATATTCATTGGATTATAACAGTGCTCATAAACTTTTGGATTTTGGATTTTTAATTGATGATTTTGGAATTTAACTGAACTTATTCAGAGATTTTGGAATACTTCATTTTGACATCAGCACATCAAGATTTCTAGTACATCAGGACTTTGGAGACCATTAGCACATCATAACATTCAAGGACACAGCCGTGAATTCGGAACATTCTATATTTAGGACTTGTGATTAGAACAATCATTCTTATTGGATTATTAGGATTTCAAAACACATTACTGTAAGTGACTTTTTGATTTTTCATTTTAATTATCTAGTAATAAATTGCTTGTTGATTTTTACTTGATTTGTTGGTTTCACTTTCTTTCTGTTACATTTTTCTTAGACCATAGAGTCGTAACAGAAATTGGGGGCTCGTCCGGGATCTGAATTTCTTTAAAGCATATTAGAGATATTAAATTTATCTTTGAAATTCATATTGATTTTGTCTCTGAATTTTTTTTGTCTTTGGCAAAGATTTTTAAATAGAGAAATTTTTTGTGTGAAACCAGCAAGCATTTACAATGGCATCTAATGTTCAGAATTTCATTTCAAAACCTACCCAGGAGGGGTTAGAGTGCATGAGAAAGGATGAGTTGCTCGAGCTTGCCAGAAAATACAGTCTATCTGAGGCAAAAGTATCATTGACAAAACAGGAAATAAAGATTATTTTAATTCAGTATTTAGTAGGAAAGGGAATTTTTGAAAATAGTGCTTTAAGTTCGAAGAGAAAGCCTGTATCTGGTTCTGACAGGAAATTAAGGGAATTAGAGAGTTAAAGAACCAGATGGATTTAGAGTTAGCAAAGCTTCAGATTCAGAGAGAGAGAGAGAGAGAGAGAGAGAGAGAGAGAGAGAGAGAGAGAGAGAGAGAGAGAGAGAGAGAGAGAGAGAAAGAAGAGAGGCAGATACAGATGGAGAGAGAGAAAGAAGAGAGGCAGATACAAATGCAAAAAGAAGAGAGGCAGATGGAGAGGGAGAGAGAGAAAGAGGAGAGACAGATGCAGATGCAAAGAGAAGAAAGGGAAATGCAATTTAAATTAAGAGAATTAGAACTGGCAAACAGAGCACACTCCACTCCTTTAAACACAAGTCCAGGTTTTGATGTTACTAGATATATTAGGTTAGTACCCCCTTTTCAGGAAAAAGAAGTAGATAAATACTTTCTTCATTTCGAGAAAATAGCTGAAAACTTGAAATGGCCCAGAGAGCATTGGACTTTGTTATTACAAAGTGTACTTATTGGCAAAGCTCGTGAAGTCTACACTTCACTGTCAGTACAACAAAGCATTGATTATGATGTGGTTAAGGAGTACATCTTGAAAGCTTATGAGTTGGTACCAGAGGCATATCGACAAAGGTTTAGGAATTGTAGAAAAGAAACTGAACAAACTCATGTCGAATTTGCAAGGGATAAAGAACAACTATTTGATAGGTGGTGCTCAGCCAAGAAAGTTGATCAAGGTTATGATAACCTCAGACAGCTCGTATTAATTGAAGAGTTCAAGAGGTGCATCCATAGTGATGTTAAAACCTATCTTGACGAGCAGAATGTGGAAACTTTGGAAAATGCTGCTCGTATGGCTGATGATTATTCCTTGACTCACAAAATTTCATTTGGCAATAAGTCGTCCTCTCAGCAGTTTTCTGGTAAAAAACCATTTCAATCTCATTCGAGTACTTCCAAATTTCACAACAGTACAACTGTTAGGAATCAAATATCTGATAAGACTGATCAGAAATCCTTATCTCTTCCTACGTGCACTTATTGTAAAACGAAAGGGCACGTTATTTCTGATTGCTTCAAGTTGAAAAATAAGCAACAGAGTAAAGACAGAGCTTTTCCAAATGCTCTTATTTCTACGAGGTCAAGGTCACGGTCTTGTATTGAAAGCAATACATTTGTTGGGTCAAACAAACCCCAGTCTGATTCTATTTTGAAGGCTTATGAACCATTCATGTCAGAAGGTTCTATATCACTTATTGGTGATTCTGCCAAACCTATCCCAATTAAAATATTAAGGGACACTGGAGCTTCTCAGAGTCTTTTATTATCAGGTACTTTGCCTTTGTCTGAGGAGTCTTCTTCAAGTGAAAGTGTTCTTGTTCAGGGAGTAGAGTGCGGCTTTGTAAATGTTCCTCTCCATTGTGTAAATTTGGCATCAGACTTAGTTTCTGGACCTGTGACTGTTGGGGCAGTGACTTCTTTACCCATAGAGAGTGTTCATTTATTACTAGGCAATGACCTAGCTGGAGATAAGGTTGTGGTTAATCCACTTGTAACTGACAAGCCTTGTTTGGATCAGAAAGTTGATCCTGTCGAAACTGAAATCCCTGATTTGTACCCTGCTTGTGCAGTTACTAGAGCTATGGCAAAAAGAGCTCTTGAGAGTGATGTTGATCAGGATATTATTCCTTTAGCTGACACATGTATTGGTCAGTCTTTTGATGAGGTCACTTTTTCCTCAGGTATTGATCAATTAAATGGTATTGATCACAGTGATCCTCTATTGGCAACTCATTCTCTTTGTTCTAATCAGGATGACAAACGACAATCCCTTGTCGTTGAACAGGAGCAAGATCCCGAGATATCTTGTTTGTTTCAGAGGGCTATTAGTGAAACTGAAGCCACACAAGTTCCA
Organism: Margaritifera margaritifera; assembly: GCA_029931535.1. Lineage (NCBI taxonomy): Eukaryota > Metazoa > Mollusca > Bivalvia > Unionida > Margaritiferidae > Margaritifera > Margaritifera margaritifera. Next base: position 14,607 of record JAQPZY010001434.1, on the reverse strand, counting down.
GTGTGTTACTTTGTGAAAAATGGGGTTCTTATGAGGAAATGGAGACCACCTGATGTACCCGCTGGTGACGAGTGGTCGGTGAGCTATCAAATTGTTGTTCCTAAGTCATATCGACAGGAAATTCTTAATTTAGCCCATGAAACTCCTTTGTCTGGTCATTTAGGAGTCCGTAAGGCTTATCACAAGATCTTAAATCATTTTTATTGGCCGAAACTCAAAAGTGATGTTTCTAAATACTGCAGATCTTGTCACACTTGTCAAATGGTAGGAAAACCCAATCAGAAGATACCTAAGGCTCATCTGCAACCTATTCCTGCATTTGATGAACCATTTAGTAGAATAATAGTAGACTGTGTTGGTCCTTTACCTAAAACCAAGTCAGGCAACCAATACTTGTTGACCATCATGTGTGCATCTACAAGATTTCCAGAGGCAATTCCTTTGAGAAATATAAAAACTAAAACTATTGTGAAAGCTTTGGTGAAGTTTTTTACACTTGTTGGCCTTCCCAAATCTGTCCAGTCGGATCAAGGGTCAAATTTTATGTCTGGAATTTTCCAACAAGTTATGATTGAATTAGGCATCCAACAGTTTAAATCTTCTGCCTATCACCCTGAAAGTCAAGGTGCTTTGGAAAGATTTCATCAAACTTTGAAGAATATGATTCGATCATATTGCTTTGATACAGAAAAGGATTGGGATGAGGGTGTTCATTTGTTGTTGTTTGCTGTTAGGGAATCAGTTCAAGAGTCGTTGGGTTTTAGTCCCTTTGAACTAGTTTTTGGTCATACTGTCCGTGGACCATTGAAATTATTGAAAGAGAAACTTCTTTCAAATGAAAATTCAAAGATTAATCTTCTTGATTATGTCTCTGATTTCAAATACAAGTTGTCAAAGGCCTGTGAAGTAGCAAGAACTAATCTTCACACTACCCAGTCAAAAATGAAATTAAGGTATGACAGAAATTCACAGGAAAGGAGTTTTAAACCTGGTGACAAAGTTCTGGCTCTCTTTCCCATACCTCAGAATCCTCTTCAGGCTAAATTTTATGGTCCTTATACCGTTGAAAAGAAAGTAAATGACTTAAATTATATCATTAACACTCCTGGGAGACGGAAACAAAAACAACTTTGTCATATAAATATGTTAAAGGAATATTTTGACAGAGATAGCCCAGCTAATTATTCTGTTAATTTAGTTGTACCTGTCCCACAGAGTGAAGATATCAACGATGGAATACGATCAGACTATAGTGACTCTGGTATAACCAATCTTCGGAATTCAGAAATATTGAACAACCTAGACCATAAACTTTCACATCTACAACAACAGGAAAGAAATGAACTAAAACAGCTATTACATGACTATGAGCACTTGTTTCCTGATGTTCCAACACGAACAAGTAAAATTTATCATGACGTTGACATTGTAGATTCTGCGCCTGTGAAACAGCATCCTTATAGGATGAATCCTCTCAAACAGAACTATCTGAAGAAAGAAATTCAGTATTTACTGGAGAATGATTTCATAGAACCAAGTAAAAGTAACTGGAGTTCACCATGTATTCTTGTTCCCAAGCCAGATAATACATTCCGTATGTGTACTGACTATAGAAAAGTCAACAGTGTCACCAAAACTGATTCATTTCCAATCCCAAGAATGGACGATTGCATTGATAAAATTGGAAATGCGGAATATGTCACCAAGTTTGACCTTTTAAAAGGATTCTGGTAAATTCCACTGACGGAAAGGGCAAAAGAAATTTCAACATTTGTAACTCCAGATGGACTTTATCAATATAAAGTCATGCCGTTTGGAATGAAAAATTCGCCTGCAACGTTTCAACGTCTGATGAACATGATAACATTTGGTCTTGATAATTGTGACGTTTATATCGATGACGTCATTATCTACAACAACACCTGGGAAGATCATTTGGAAACCATTCGAAAATTCTTTGATCGACTCAGCGATGCGAATCTGACAATTAATTTGAGCAAAAGTGAGTTTTGCCATGCTTGTGTCACATTTTTAGGACATAATATGGGACAAGGTCAAGTTAAACCTATAGAAGCTAAGGTCAAAGCTATCTCTGAATTTCAAGTTCCAATTTGTAAAAAGCAACTGATGCGATTTCTAGGTATGGCTGGATATTATCGGAAATTTTGTTCCAGTTTTTCCAAAATTGCTGAACCTTTGACAAGTTTATTGAGTAAGAAAACCAAATTTTTTTGGTCTGACAAGTGTCAGGAATCTTTTGACAAGTTAAAGGCCATGCTTAAGAATGCACCAGTTCTTTCTGCACCAAATTTTAGCCAATCATTTAAATTATCTGTTGATGCAAGTGATGTAGGGGTTGGTGGAGTATTGATTCAGGAAGACAAAAGTGGTGTGGATCACCCTGTGTGTTATTTTTCTAAAAAACTAAACAAGCACCAGAAAAATTATTCCACAATTGAGAAGGAATGTTTGGCTTTGATATTGGCTTTACAGCATTTTGAAGTGTATGTCACCTCAGCTCTTTCTCCAATTATTGTGTACAGTGATCACAATCCCCTTACTTTCATCAACAAAATGAAAGATAAATATCGGAGATTGTTGAGATGGAGTTTGATATTGCAGGAATATAACATTGACATCAAACACATCAGGGGAAAAGACAATGTGATTGCAGATGCACTCTCACGTGCCTAGAAATGTAATATTGCTTGATGTAATTAAGTCCAGTATCATAAAACATGTTCTTATGTAATTTTGGTTATTGTAGTATTAGATGTATATTCAAAAGAAAGCTTTATTATATAAATCTTTCTTTTTCTTTATGAGGGGAGGTCTTATGTATGATGTTTATATAATATTGTGGATATTTTAGGAAATTATAAATGTTTCTTCACTTTGATATTTGCTTAAATCTTAATGTTATCAGGAAAAACATGTTTAACTAGTGTCCTTGAATTAGGTTGTTTTGATCAATATGTTTTCTCAATTTGAAGGTCAAGGTTGAATTTTGTTTACAGTTAGAATTCCATTAAGATGACTCATATTCTAGAACATTCTGTCATGTGACCAATCTTTATATATACCATGTTTGGTGGACATTTTTTCAGTTTTGACATTACCATCAGTCTTGTAAAGAGCTATTACAGTTGTGAAAATTCATTCCAAATTCTAAGAGAGGAAATTATTTTGAATATTCATTGGATTATAACAGTGCTCATAAACTTTTGGATTTTGGATTTTTAATTGATGATTTTGGAATTTAACTGAACTTATTCAGAGATTTTGGAATACTTCATTTTGACATCAGCACATCAAGATTTCTAGTACATCAGGACTTTGGAGACCATTAGCACATCATAACATTCAAGGACACAGCCGTGAATTCGGAACATTCTATATTTAGGACTTGTGATTAGAACAATCATTCTTATTGGATTATTAGGATTTCAAAACACATTACTGTAAGTGACTTTTTGATTTTTCATTTTAATTATCTAGTAATAAATTGCTTGTTGATTTTTACTTGATTTGTTGGTTTCACTTTCTTTCTGTTACATTTTTCTTAGACCATAGAGTCGTAACAGAAATTGGGGGCTCGTCCGGGATCTGAATTTCTTTAAAGCATATTAGAGATATTAAATTTATCTTTGAAATTCATATTGATTTTGTCTCTGAATTTTTTTTGTCTTTGGCAAAGATTTTTAAATAGAGAAATTTTTTGTGTGAAACCAGCAAGCATTTACAATGGCATCTAATGTTCAGAATTTCATTTCAAAACCTACCCAGGAGGGGTTAGAGTGCATGAGAAAGGATGAGTTGCTCGAGCTTGCCAGAAAATACAGTCTATCTGAGGCAAAAGTATCATTGACAAAACAGGAAATAAAGATTATTTTAATTCAGTATTTAGTAGGAAAGGGAATTTTTGAAAATAGTGCTTTAAGTTCGAAGAGAAAGCCTGTATCTGGTTCTGACAGGAAATTAAGGGAATTAGAGAGTTAAAGAACCAGATGGATTTAGAGTTAGCAAAGCTTCAGATTCAGAGAGAGAGAGAGAGAGAGAGAGAGAGAGAGAGAGAGAGAGAAAGAAGAGAGGCAGATACAGATGGAGAGAGAGAAAGAAGAGAGGCAGATACAAATGCAAAAAGAAGAGAGGCAGATGGAGAGGGAGAGAGAAAAAGAGGAGAGACAGATGCAGATGCAAAGAGAAGAAAGGGAAATGCAATTTAAATTAAGAGAATTAGAACTGGCAAACAGAGCACACTCCACTCCTTTAAACACAAGTCCAGGTTTTGATGTTACTAGATATATTAGGTTAGTACCCCCTTTTCAGGAAAAAGAAGTAGATAAATACTTTCTTCATTTCGAGAAAATAGCTGAAAACTTGAAATGGCCCAGAGAGCATTGGACTTTGTTATTACAAAGTGTACTTATTGGCAAAGCTCGTGAAGTCTACACTTCACTGTCAGTACAACAAAGCATTGATTATGATGTGGTTAAGGAGTACATCTTGAAAGCTTATGAGTTGGTACCAGAGGCATATCGACAAAGGTTTAGGAATTGTAGAAAAGAAACTGAACAAACTCATGTCGAATTTGCAAGGGATAAAGAACAACTATTTGATAGGTGGTGCTCAGCCAAGAAAGTTGATCAAGGTTATGATAACCTCAGACAGCTCGTATTAATTGAAGAGTTCAAGAGGTGCATCCATAGTGATGTTAAAACCTATCTTGACGAGCAGAATGTGGAAACTTTGGAAAATGCTGCTCGTATGGCTGATGATTATTCCTTGACTCACAAAATTTCATTTGGCAATAAGTCGTCCTCTCAGCAGTTTTCTGGTAAAAAACCATTTCAATCTCATTCGAGTACTTCCAAATTTCACAACAGTACAACTGTTAGGAATCAAATATCTGATAAGACTGATCAGAAATCCTTATCTCTTCCTACGTGCACTTATTGTAAAACGAAAGGGCACGTTATTTCTGATTGCTTCAAGTTGAAAAATAAGCAACAGAGTAAAGACAGAGCTTTTCCAAATGCTCTTATTTCTACGAGGTCAAGGTCACGGTCTTGTATTGAAAGCAATACATTTGTTGGGTCAAACAAACCCCAGTCTGATTCTATTTTGAAGGCTTATGAACCATTCATGTCAGAAGGTTCTATATCACTTATTGGTGATTCTGCCAAACCTATCCCAATTAAAATATTAAGGGACACTGGAGCTTCTCAGAGTCTTTTATTATCAGGTACTTTGCCTTTGTCTGAGGAGTCTTCTTCAAGTGAAAGTGTTCTTGTTCAGGGAGTAGAGTGCGGCTTTGTAAATGTTCCTCTCCATTGTGTAAATTTGGCATCAGACTTAGTTTCTGGACCTGTGACTGTTGGGGCAGTGACTTCTTTACCCATAGAGAGTGTTCATTTATTACTAGGCAATGACCTAGCTGGAGATAAGGTTGTGGTTAATCCACTTGTAACTGACAAGCCTTGTTTGGATCAGAAAGTTGATCCTGTCGAAACTGAAATCCCTGATTTGTACCCTGCTTGTGCAGTTACTAGAGCTATGGCAAAAAGAGCTCTTGAGAGTGATGTTGATCAGATATTATTCCTTTAGCTGACACATGTATTGGTCAGTCTTTTGATGAGGTCACTTTTTCCTCAGGTATTGATCAATTAAATGGTATTGATCACAGTGATCCTCTATTGGCAACTCATTCTCTTTGTTCTAATCAGGATGACAAACGACAATCCCTTGTCGTTGAACAGGAGCAAGATCCCGAGATATCTTGTTTGTTTCAGAGGGCTATTAGTGAAACTGAAGCCACACAAGTTCCAGTGTGTTACTTTGTGAAAAATGGGGTTCTTATGAGGAAATGGAGACCACCTGATGTACCCGCTGGTGACGAGTGGTCGGTGAGCTATCAAATTGTTGTTCCTAAGTCATATCGACAGGAAATTCTTAATTTAGCCCATGAAACTCCTTTGTCTGGTCATTTAGGAGTCCGTAAGGCTTATCACAAGATCTTAAATCATTTTTATTGGCCGAAACTCAAAAGTGATGTTTCTAAATACTGCAGATCTTGTCACACTTGTCAAATGGTAGGAAAACCCAATCAGAAGATACCTAAGGCTCATCTGCAACCTATTCCTGCATTTGATGAACCATTTAGTAGAATAATAGTAGACTGTGTTGGTCCTTTACCTAAAACCAAGTCAGGCAACCAATACTTGTTGACCATCATGTGTGCATCTACAAGATTTCCAGAGGCAATTCCTTTGAGAAATATAAAAACTAAAACTATTGTGAAAGCTTTGGTGAAGTTTTTTACACTTGTTGGCCTTCCCAAATCTGTCCAGTCGGATCAAGGGTCAAATTTTATGTCTGGAATTTTCCAACAAGTTATGATTGAATTAGGCATCCAACAGTTTAAATCTTCTGCCTATCACCCTGAAAGTCAAGGTGCTTTGGAAAGATTTCATCAAACTTTGAAGAATATGATTCGATCATATTGCTTTGATACAGAAAAGGATTGGGATGAGGGTGTTCATTTGTTGTTGTTTGCTGTTAGGGAATCAGTTCAAGAGTCGTTGGGTTTTAGTCCCTTTGAACTAGTTTTTGGTCATACTGTCCGTGGACCATTGAAATTATTGAAAGAGAAACTTCTTTCAAATGAAAATTCAAAGATTAATCTTCTTGATTATGTCTCTGATTTCAAATACAAGTTGTCAAAGGCCTGTGAAGTAGCAAGAACTAATCTTCACACTACCCAGTCAAAAATGAAATTAAGGTATGACAGAAATTCACAGGAAAGGAGTTTTAAACCTGGTGACAAAGTTCTGGCTCTCTTTCCCATACCTCAGAATCCTCTTCAGGCTAAATTTTATGGTCCTTTATACCGTTGAAAAGAAAGTAAATGACTTAAATTATATCATTAACACTCCTGGGAGACGGAAACAAAAACAACTTTGTCATATAAATATGTTAAAGGAATATTTTGACAGAGATAGCCCAGCTAATTATTCTGTTAATTTAGTTGTACCTGTCCCACAGAGTGAAGATATCAACGATGGAATACGATCAGACTATAGTGACTCTGGTATAACCAATCTTCGGAATTCAGAAATATTGAACAACCTAGACCATAAACTTTCACATCTACAACAACAGGAAAGAAATGAACTAAAACAGCTATTACATGACTATGAGCACTTGTTTCCTGATGTTCCAACACGAACAAGTAAAATTTATCATGACGTTGACATTGTAGATTCTGCGCCTGTGAAACAGCATCCTTATAGGATGAATCCTCTCAAACAGAACTATCTGAAGAAAGAAATTCAGTATTTACTGGAGAATGATTTCATAGAACCAAGTAAAAGTAACTGGAGTTCACCATGTATTCTTGTTCCCAAGCCAGATAATACATTCCGTATGTGTACTGACTATAGAAAAGTCCAACAGTGTCACCAAAACTGATTCATTTCCAATCCCAAGAATGGACGATTGCATTGATAAAAATTGGAAATGCGAATATGTCACCAAGTTTGACCTTTAAAAGGATTCTGGTAACTTCCAACTGACGGAAAGGGCAAAAGAAATTTCAACATTTGTAACTCCAGAGGACTTTATCAATATAAAGTCATGCCGTTTGGAATGAAAAATTCGCCTGCAAACGTTTCAACGTCTGATGAACATGATAAACATTTGGTCTTGATAATTGTGACGTTTTATATCGATGACGTCAATTATCGTACAACAACACCTGGGAAGATCATTTGGAAACCATTCGAAAATTCTGTTGATCGACTCAGCGATGCGAATCTGACAATTAATTTGAGCAAAAGTGAGTTTTGCATGCTTGTGTCACATTTTTAGGACATAATATGGGACAAGGTCAAGTTAAAACCTATAGAAGCTAAGGTCAAAGCTATCTCTGAATTTCAAGTTCCCAATTTGTAAAAAGCAACTGATGCGATTTCTAGGTATGGCTGGATATTATCGGAAATTTTGTTCCAGTTTTTCCAAAATTGCTGAACCTTTGACAAGTTTATTGAGTAAGAAAACCAAATTTTTTTGGTCTGACAAGTGGCTAGGAATCTTTTGACAAGTTAAAGGCCATGCTTAAGAATGCACCAGTTCTTTCTGCACCAAATTGTAGCCAATCATTTAAATTATCTGTTGATGCAAGTGATGTAGGGGTTGGTGGAGTATTGATTCAGGAAGACCAAAAGATGGTGTGGATCACCCAGTGTGTTATTTTTCTAAAAAACAAAAACAAGCACCAGAAAAAGTATTCCACAATTGAGAAGGAATGTTTGGCTTTGATATGGCTTTACAGCATTTTGAAGTGGTATGTCACCTCAGCTCTTTCTCTCCAATTATTGTGTACAGTGATCACAATCCCCTTACTTTCATCAACAAAATGAAAGATAAATATCGGAGATTGTTGAGATGGATGTTTGATATTGCAGGAATATAAACTTGACATCAAAACACATCAGGGGAAAAGACATGTGATTGCAGATGCACTCTCACGTGCCTAGAAATGTAATATTGCTTGATGTAATTAAGTCCAGTATCATAAAACATGTTCTTATGTAATTTTGGTTATTGTAGTATAGATGTATATTCAAAAGAAAGCTTTATTATATAAATCTTTCTTTTTCTTTATGAGGGAGGTCTTATGTATGATGTTTATATAATATTGTGGATATTTTAGGAAAGTATAAATGTTTTCTTCACTTTGATATTTGCTTAAATCTTAATGTTATCAGGAAAAACATTTTAACTGTGTCCTTGAATTAGGTTGTTTTGATCAATATGTTTTCTCAATTTGAAGGTCAAGGTTGAATTTTGTTTACAGTTAGAATTCCATTAAGATGACCTCATATTCTAGAACATTCTGTCATGTGACCAATCTTTATATATACCATGTTTGGTGGACATTTTTCAGTTTTGACATTACCATCAGTCTTGTAAAGAGCTATTACAGGTTGTGAAAATTCATTCCAAATTCTAAGAGAGGAAATTATTTTGAATATTCATTGATTATAACAGTGCTCATAAACTTTGGATTTGGATTTTTAATTGATGATTTTGGAATTTACTGAACTTATTCAGAGATTTTGGAATACTTCATTTTGAACATCAGCACATCAAGATTTCTAGTACATCAGGACTTTGGAGACCATTAGCACATCATAACATTCAAGGACACAGCCGTGAATTCGGAACATTCTATATTTAGGACTTGTGATTAGAACAATCATTCTTATTGGATTATTAGGATTTCAAAACACATTACTGTAAGATGACTTTTTGATTTTCATTTTAATTATCTAGTAATAAAATTGCTTGTTGATTTTTACCTTGATTTGTTGGTTTCACTTTCTTTCTGTTACATTTTTCTTAGACCATAGAGGTCGTAACAGAAATTGGGGGGGCTCGTCCGGGATCTGAATTTCTTTAAAGCATATTAGAGATATAATTTATCTTTGAAATTCATATTGATTTTGTCTCTGAATTTTTTTTGTCTTTGGCAAAGATTTTTTAAATAGAGAAATTTTTTGTGTGAACCAGCAAGGCATTTACAATGGCATCTATTGTTCAGATATTTCATTTCAAATCAAAACCTACCCAGGAGGGGTTAGAGTGCATGAGAAAGGATGAGTTGCTCGAGCTTGCCAGAAAATACAGTCTATCTGAGGCAAAAGTATCATTGACAAAACAGGAAATAAAGATTATTTTAATTCAGTATTAGTAGGAAAGGGGAATTTTTGAAAATAGTGCTTTAAGTTCGAAGAGAAAGCCTGTATCTGGTTCTGACAGGAAATTAAGGGAATTAGAGAGTTAAAGAACCAGATGGATTTAGAGTTAGCAAAGCTTCAGATTCAGAGAGAGAGAGAGAGAGAGAGAGAGAGAGAGAGAGAGAGAGAGAGAGAAAGAAGAGAGGCAGATACAGATGGAGAGAGAGAAAGAAGAGAGGCAGATACAAATGCAAAAAGAAGAGAGGCAGATGGAGAGGGAGAGAGAGAAAGAGGAGAGACAGATGCAGATGCAAAGAGAAGAAAGGGAAATGCAATTTAAATTAAGAGAATTAGAACTGGCAAACAGAGCACACTTCTTTAAACACAAGTCCAGGTTTTGATGTTACTAGATATATTAGGTTAGTACCCCCTTTTCAGGAAAAAGAAGTAGATAAATACTTTCTTCATTTCGAGAAAATAGCTGAAAACTTTAAATGGCCCAGAGAGCATTGGACTTTGTTATTACAAAGTGTACTTATTAGCAAAGCTCGTGAAGTCTTCACTTCACTGTCAGTACAACAAAGCATTGATTATGATGTGGTTAAGGAGTACATCTTGAAAGCTTATGAGTTGGTACCAGAGGCATATCGACAAAGGTTTAGGAATTGTAGAAAAAGAAACTGGACAAACTCATGTCGAATTTGCAAGGGATAAAGAACAACTATTTGATAGGTGGTGCTCAGCCAAGAAAGTTGATCAAGGTTATGATAACCTCAGACAGCTCGTATTAATTGAAGAGTTCAAGAGGTGCATCCATAGTGATGTTAAAACCTATCTTGACGAGCAGAATGTGGAAACTTTGGAAAGATGGCTGATGATTATTCCTTGACTCACAAAAATTTCATTTGGCAATAAGTCGTTCCTCTCAGCAGTTTTCTGGTAAAAAACCTTTTCAATCTCATTCGAGTACTTCCAAATTTCACAACAGTACAACTGTTAGGAATCAAATATCCTGATAAGACTGATCAGAAATCCTTAATCCTCATCCTACGTGCACTTATTGTATAACGAAAGGGCACGTTATTCTGATTGCTTCAAGTTGAAAAATAAGCAACAGAGTAAAGACAGAGCTTTTCCAAATGCTCTTATTTCTATCGAGGTCAAGGGTCACGGCTTGTATTGAAGAGCAATACATTTGTTGGGTCAAACAAACCCCAGCTGATTCTATTTTGAAGGCTTATGAACCATTCATGTCAGAAGGTTTCTATATCACTTATTGGTGATTCTGCCAAACCTATCCCAAATAAAATATTAAGGGACACTGGAGCTTCTCAGAGTCTTTTATTATCAGGTACTTTGCCTTTGTGGAGTACTTCTTCAAGTGAAAGTGTTCTTGTTCAGGGAGTAGAGTGCGGCTTTGTAAATGTTCCTCTTCATTGTGTAAATTTGGCATCAGACTTAGTTTCTGGACCTGTGACTGTTGGGGCAGTGACTTCTTTACCCATAGAGGGTGTTCATTTATTACTAGGCAATGACCTAGCTGGAGATAAGGTTGTGGTTAATCCACTTGTAACTGACAAGCCTTGTTTGGATCAGAAAGTTGATCCTGTCGAAACTGAAATCCCTGATTTGTACCCTGCTTGTGCAGTTACTAGAGCTATGGCAAAAAGAGCTCTTGAGAGTGATGTTGATCAGGATATTATTCCTTTAGCTGACACATGTATTGGTCAGTCTTTTGATGAGGTCACTTTTTCCTCAGGTATTGATCAATCAAATGGTATTGATCACAGTGATCCTCTTTTGGCAACTCATTCTCTTTGTTCTAATCAGGATGACAAACGACAATCCCTTGTCGTTGAACAGGAGCAAGATCCCGAGATATCTTGTTTGTTTCAGAGGGCTATTAGTGAAACTGAAGCCACACAAGTTCCAGTGTGTTACTTTGTGAAAAATGGGGTCCTTATGAGGAAATGGAGACCACCTGATGTACCCGCTGGTGACGAGTGGTCAGTGAGCTATCAAATTGTTGTTCCTAAGTCATATCGACAGGAAATTCTTAATTTAGCCCATGAAACTCCTTTGGCTGGTCATTTAGGAGTCCGTAAGACTTATCACAAGATCTTGAATCATTTTTATTGGCCGAAACTCAAAAGTGATGTTTCTAAATACTGCAGATCTTGTCACACTTGTCAAATGGTAGGAAAACCCAATCAGAAGATACCTAAGGCTCATCTGCAACCTATTCCTGCATTTGATGAACCATTTAGTAGAATAATGGTAGACTGTGTTGGTCCTTTACCTAAAACCAAGTCAGGCAACCAATACTTGTTGACCATCATGTGTGCATCTACAAGATTTCCAGAGGCAATTCCTCTGAGAAATATAAAAACTAAAACTATTGTGAAAGCTTTGGTGAAGTTTTTTACACTTGTTGGCCTTCCCAAATCTGTCCAGTCGGATCAAGGGTCAAATTTTATGTCTGGAATTTTCCAACAAGTTATGCATGAATTAGGCATCCAACAGTTTAAATCTTCTGCCTATCACCCTGAAAGTCAAGGTGCTTTGGAAAGATTTCATCAAACTTTGAAGAATATGATTCGATCATATTGCTTTGATACAGAAAAGGATTGGGATGAGGGTGTTCATTTGTTGTTGTTTGCTGTTAGGGAATCAGTTCAAGAGTCGTTGGGTTTTAGTCCCTTTGAACTAGTTTTTGGTCATACTGTCCGTGGACCATTGAAATTATTGAAAGAGAAACTTCTTTCAAATGAAGATTCAAAGATTAATCTTCTTGATTATGTCTCTGATTTCAAATACAAGTTGTCAAAGGCCTGTGAAGTAGCAAGAACTAATCTTCACACTACCCAGTCAAAAATGAAATTAAGGTATGACAGAAATTCACAGGAAAGGAGTTTTAAACCTGGTGACAAAGTTCTGGCTCTCTTTCCCATACCTCAGAATCCTCTTCAGGCTAAATTTTATGGTCCTTATACCGTTGAAAAGAAAGTAAATGACTTAAATTATATCATTAACACTCCTGGGAGACGGAAACAGAAACAACTTTGTCATATAAATATGTTAAAGGAATATTTTGACAGAGATAGCTCAGCTAATTATTCTGTTAATTTAGTTGTACCTGTCCCACACAGTGAAGATATCAACGATGGAATACGATCAGACTATAGTGACTCTGGTATAACCAATCTTCGGAATTCAGAAATATTGAACAACCTAGACCAGAAACTTTCACATCTACAACAACAGGAAAGAAATGAACTAAAACAGCTATTACATGACTATGAGCACTTGTTTCCTGATGTTCCAACACGAACAAGTAAAATTTATCATGACGTTGACATTGTAGATTCTGCGCCTGTGAAACAGCATCCTTATAGGATGAATCCTCTCAAACAGAACTATCTGAAGAAAGAAATTCAGTATTTACTGGAGAATGATTTCATAGAACCAAGTAAAAGTAACTGGAGTTCACCATGTATTCTTGTTCCCAAGCCAGATAATACATTCCGTATGTGTACTGACTATAGAAAAGTCAACAGTGTCACCAAAACTGATTCATTTCCAATCCCAAGAATGGACGATTGCATTGATAAAATTGGAAATGCGGAATATGTCACCAAGTTTGACCTTTTAAAAGGATTCTGGCAAATTCCACTGACGGAAAGGGCAAAAGAAATTTCAGCATTTGTAACTCCAGATGGACTTTATCAATATAAAGTCATGCCGTTTGGAATGAAAAATTCGCCTGCAACGTTTCAACGTCTGATGAACATGATAACATTTGGTCTTGATAATTGTGACGCTTATATCGATGACGTCATTATCTACAACAACACCTGGGAAGATCATTTGGAAACCATTCGAAAATTCTTTGATCGACTCAGCGATGCGAATCTGACAATTAATTTGAGCAAAAGTGAGTTTTGCCATGCTTGTGTCACATTTTTAGGACATATTGTGGGACAAGGTCAAGTTAAACCTATAGAAGCTAAGGTCAAAGCTATCTCTGAATTTCAAGTTCCAATTTGTAAAAAGCAACTGATGCGATTTCTAGGTATGGCTGGATATTATCGGAAATTTTGTTCCAATTTTTCCAAAATTGCTGAACCTTTGACAAGTTTATTGAGTAAGAAAACCAAATTTCATTGGTCTGACAAGTGTCAGGAATCTTTTGACAAGTTAAAGGCCATGCTTAAGAATGCACCAGTTCTTTCTGCACCAAATTTTAGCCAATCATTTAAATTATCTGTTGATGCAAGTGATGTAGGGGTTGGTGGAGTATTGATTCAGGAAGACAAAAGTGGTGTGGATCACCCTGTGTGTTATTTTTCTAAAAAACTAAACAAGCACCAGAAAAATTATTCCACAATTGAGAAGGAATGTTTGGCTTTGATATTGGCTTTACAGCATTTTGAAGTGTATGTTACCTCAGCTCTTTCTCCAATTATTGTGTACAGTGATCACAATCCCCTTACTTTCATCAACAAAATGAAAGATAAAAATCGGAGATTGTTGAGATGGAGTTTGATATTGCAAGAATATAACATTGACATCAAACATCAGGGGAAAAGACAATGTGATTGCAGATGCACTCTCACGTGCCTAGAAATGTAATATTGCTTGATGTAATTAAGTCCAGTATCATAAAACATGTTCTTATGTAATTTTGGTTATTGTAGTATTAGATGTATATTCAAAAGAAAGCTTTATTATATAAATCTTTCTTTTTCTTTATGAGGGGAGGTGTTATGTATGATGTTTATATAATATTATAAAATTTTAGGAAATTATAAATGTTTCTTCACTTTGATATTTGCTTAAATCTTAATGTTATCAGGTAAAAAACATG
>JAQPZY010000388.1:0-145489 GCA_029931535.1 Margaritifera margaritifera | reverse complement strand
CACTTGAGCAGATGCAGCACTGGAACTTGGTAGAGTATCATCAGTCAGAAATCTGACCCCTTTGTTATGTGGAATATTTCCTGGTTTAAAAAAAGTTTTCTTCTTCTTGGTGTACCCTTTCATGGTTTCAGATAAAATAACTGCATATAAAAGTACAAGAATTATCCTCTCTCCCCCTTATATAACTGGGAAAAGGTGTGCTGCCCTGGTATCATATAACTTCAGGAACTCTTCAATACCATTGGATCCCTAGCATCTAACAGCTCCTCCCCTTAAGGGGTGAAAATTACATCACTACCTTAGTTACTACCCCTAACTAGCGTATTCAGATGCTACCAGATTTCAGGTGCTACCTATTATTGACAGGCCCTGGTTTAATTACTTCACACCTGATAAGGAAAACCATTGATGTTTGTGATAAAGGATTGGAGACATGTTGCAAAAGAACAAAATTTGTCAACTTGAGTTTTTAAATTTTCATGATAGTTTAATTTAAATTCAAATTTTTAACTAAAAATATGTATCATATTTTAAAATTGACTCTCCACAGAGAGTTTAGCAGCCAGGTTTAATTTCTAGTAATTTCCAGATTTGTATGAGGACTAAAAACTAACTACAGTTTATTTCAAGTGTTTATCTTAATTAATAAATGAACCATTCAACTTTAAGTTTTGTGCATTGTTCACAGTTGGCCATTTTGAAACTCATACTGTTTGTAATACAATGGTGTCCGATAAAATTGATATGCATGCATCAAATTCATTGAAACTTTGCAGCAGTATTTCAGACACATTTATTTGAGTTTTTTTCCATTCAGGTGAAAATGTCTGACCCTGATAGGAATCAGGACACAATTAATACTTCCGGTTCAGTACCTACGAATGTAGTCCGAGTCTATTTTTAGATCCTTTTTTCCTCTCTCATTTTGGTGGTGATGTATGCATTAGATTTAGTCATTCTTAGTATTGATTTAAAGGAAATTGGTTATTATTTAGAATATGAGCATTATAGTGTGGTTGTCTGTGTGTATTTTGGCGACAGTGCACAGTGAGTAATGAGGCATTGGTGCTGATCCGGAAGTGAAATCTGTGACTCATTGCACGTTGCTTTGTTTACAGTCCAGCCATTCACAAGAATGCCGGTTAACCTTTGACAAGAACTTCAGCGTGAGTTGATGTTTGAAGATACTTTACAGCAACATATGATTTATTAGGATTTGGACACAGTGGAAAGTTCAGTACTGACAAACAAATGTCGAGACTATATAGGAAAATTAATTGTGGTCTGGTAGATAGGTTATAAAAGTTTAAATTGTTTTCCTGAGTTTATTATTGAAGGTAGATGCATGAAATTTGGACATTTTGTGTATATAACTTTTAAAAATAGAACTATGAAATGAAAAATTAAAAAATGTAAATATTTGTAAAAATTTCAATTTAAATTAATTTTTAATTTTTTTTTTTTTTTTTTTAATGCACCTTGTGGGGTTGATGCTCATTATTATCAGCATGTATGTATTTCTACATCTTATACAAGTTACAAAGGCGGATATTTTTGAAATTCTGTCAGAGAAAATCTTGTTCAAATCTGTGCCAGCACCTAACAGTATTTGTATACTTTGGACAGGCAATGTAACATCAAATAGGTTATATGGGCTATTGTCATATAGGGACCCTGAGACTAACATTTGGAAAAAGAAACATGTCCATAGACTGGCATTCACAATAAAGATGAGAAGTGTAAACATTTCAAAAGAGTTAGATGCATCGTATTTATGCCACAATAGTTTGTGTGTGTGAATGCGGATCACCTCAGCCTGGCACCCCATCATATCAACAACAAATAGGCAGTACTGCATAGGATATGGGAATTATTTTGGACATGGTGAATTTCCAAACTGCATGCTACAGTTGAAATTGTGATATGGAAAAATTACAGGTATAATGATATGCCCTGAAACCCACCCACCTACCTACATCCTTATAGAAATGTACATTAGCATGACATGGCTGGCTTGCTGGTTGCATGGTTAAATGGGATTAGTTTATTGATTGATTGATTGATTGATTGATTGATTGATTGATTGATTTATGCATTGATGATTGTTTGTTATGAGTAAGGAGGATATAAGGAAGAAAGAGAGACTGGTCTTTATTTTATTTCACTATTCTGGTATGACAGTTTTATCTTAAATCATACATACACTATTCCATTCATTCATTCATTCAATGCTACATTCATTCATTACTTCATTAATTCATTCAGTCAGACAGTCAGTCAGTCAGTCAGTTCATGTTATTATAGAATATGTTTGTTTGTTTGTTTGTTTGTTTGTTTGTTTATTTCTTTATTTATGTCTTGATATTCTGAGAAAACTGTTTCGACCTCTCCATAGGTCTCATCAGGTGGTAGCAGGTAACACAACTGCACATAACATGCGTTGTGTTACCTACGGATTTCCCCACGACAGTTTTCCTTTCTGTATTATGTGTTTTTCATTGTCTTTTGGGCACTGTCCTTTTGTACATGGACTAAGATCCTCTTTTCTGTCTGCAGTGTCATTGGCTCCTGGTGAACCTGTGCATAGGAGTGATCACCCTTGGAATGACTGTGCAGCATGACTTCCTGTTCTGGGCTGAGTTCTGTACCTTAGATGAGCCTGTATCATATATCCCTGTCTTTCCAGTACACATTTCCTGTTTTCCGGATACTTTGGATACAAATGATGGTAAGTACAGTGTTTTATCCATTTGATCCAGTGATCTCAGAGTACTTGGTGAAAGTATACCCCCAAGTGTTTTACTTTTGTTTTCAGAGATGATCCAAGTCTGTTATTGAGTCTGTGTATTGTTGAATGCACTCTTGCCTCAAAGTTTCTTGAATAGTTGACATTTTTAGGTACGGAAACACTGATTGATCTGTTCACAGCCTCACATTTCTGCGTGTTTGTATTAAGTTGCAGTCTTTGTACAACATCACAGGAAAGTTTCATTTTCAGCACTTCCAGGAGAATATTCTTATCACTTTCTGTCATGTTTAGATGAGTCACTTAATGAGGGCCCATTGTCTGCAATATCCATTTCATTTAGCTGTACAGTAGCTTGACCTACAATGTTGGAAGCCCTTTGCATAGATGTTCTACTAGGTGGTGGAATGTAAGAGGCTGCAAGTAGGTATCTAGCTCTGGTGTTGCCCATTGGTGTATCCTGTAGTCCAGCTTGAAACGTCATATTTACAGCAGCAGGATTTGGCCCAGGTTTAGCTGTTTTTATCTCGTCATACAGCTAATACTCATGTGACTTAAAACTGCAGTTTTTACATATCATAGTATGCTTCCAAGCAAGTCCCCATTTTGTTTCATTAGCAATTTTGAAATCAGGTCCCACATCTGTTGTCTTGATTTCCATGATGATGGATGATATCATTCCAGATTTCCACATTTTTATTCATACAGATCATACATGTCCCCTCATGCTGATTCACTTCTGTCTCTTTCAGGGTCAGTCTTGCTTTGGATGATGGCCGTAGAATTCTAGCAGACCCAGGTGTGCCATTACAGTCTGTTGCCACAACTGACTGGAGACCCCCACCTGTCGGCTTCGTCACTGCCATGAGAGAGAACTTGTCTGCATCCATTCTTCTGGTCACTTGAGCAGATGCAGCACTGGAACTTGGTAGAGTATCATCAGTCAGAAATCTGACCCCTTTGTTATGTGGAATATTTCCTGGTTTAAAAAAAGTTTTCTTCTTCTTGGTGTACCCTTTCATGGTTTCAGATAAAATAACTGCATATAAAAGTACAAGAATTATCCTCTCTCCTCTTATATAACTGGGAAAAGGTGTGCTGCCCTGGTATCATATAACTTCAGGAACTCTTCAATACCATTGGATCCCTAGCATCTAACAGCTCCTCCCCTTAAGGGGTGAAAATTACATCACTACCTTAGTTACTACCCCTAACTAGCGTATTCAGATGCTACCAGATTTCAGGTGCTACCTATTATTGACAGGCCCTGGTTTAATTACTTCACACCTGATAAGGAAAACCATTGATGTTTGTGATAAAGGATTGGAGACATGTTGCAAAAGAACAAAATTTGTCAACTTGAGTTTTTAAATTTTCATGATAGTTTAATTTAAATTCAAATTTTTAACTAAAAATATGTATCATATTTTAAAATTGACTCTCCACAGAGAGTTTAGCAGCCAGGTTTAATTTCTAGTAATTTCCAGATTTGTATGAGGACTAAAAACTAACTACAGTTTATTTCAAGTGTTTATCTTAATTAATAAATGAACCATTCAACTTTAAGTTTTGTGCATTGTTCACAGTTGGCCATTTTGAAACTCATACTGTTTGTAATACAATGGTGTCCGATAAAATTGATATGCATGCATCAAATTCATTGAAACTTTGCAGCAGTATTTCAGACACATTTATTTGAGTTTTTTTCCATTCAGGTGAAAATGTCTGACCCTGATAGGAATCAGGACACAATTAATACTTCCGGTTCAGTACCTACGAATGTAGTCCGAGTCTATTTTTAGATCCTTTTTTCCTCTCTCATTTTGGTGGTGATGTATGCATTAGATTTAGTCATTCTTAGTATTGATTTAAAGGAAATTGGTTATTATTTAGAATATGAGCATTATAGTGTGGTTGTCTGTGTGTATTTTGGCGACAGTGCACAGTGAGTAATGAGGCATTGGTGCTGATCCGGAAGTGAAATCTGTGACTCATTGCACGTTGCTTTGTTTACAGTCCAGCCATTCACAAGAATGCCGGTTAACCTTTGACAAGAACTTCAGCGTGAGTTCATCTTTGAAGATACTTTACAGCAACATATGATTTATTAGGATTTGGACACAGTGGAAAGTTCAGTACTGACAAACAAATGTCGAGACTATATAGGAAAATTAATTGTGGTCTGGTAGATAGGTTATAAAAGTTTAAATTGTTATCCTGAGTTTATTATTGAAGGTAGATGCATGAAATTTGGACATTTTGTGTATATAACTTTTAAAAATAGAACTATGAAATGAAAAATTAAAAAATTTAAATATTTGTAAAAATTTAAATTTAAATTAATTTTTTTTTTTTTTTTTTTATTTTTTTATTTTTTTTTTAATGCACCCTGTGGGGTTGATACTCATTATTATCAGCATGTATGTATTTCTACATCTTATACAAGTTCCAAAGGCGGATATTTTTGAAATTCTGTCAGAGAAAATCTTGTTCAAATCTGTGCCAGCACCTAACAGTATTTGTATACTTTGGACAGGCAATGTAACATCAAATAGGTTATATGGGCTATTGTCATATAGGGACCCTGAGACTAACATTTGGAAAAAGAAACATGTCCATAGACTGGCATTCACAATAAAGATGAGAAGTGTAAACATTTCAAAAGAGTTAGATGCATCGCATTTATGCCACAATAGTTTGTGTATGTGAATGTGGATCACCTCAGCCTGGCACCCCATCATATCAACAACAAATAGGCAGTACTGCATAGGATATGGGAATTATTTTGGACATGGTGAATTTCCAAACTGCATGCTACAGTTGAAATTGTGATATGGAAAAATTACAGGTATAATGATATGCCCTGAAACCCACCCACCTACCTACATCCATATAGAAATGTACATTAGCATGACATGGCTGGCTTGCTGGTTGCATGGTTAAATGGGATTAGTTTATTGATTGATTGATTGATTGATTGATTGATTGATTGATTGATTGATTTATGCATTGATGATTGTTTGTTATGAGTAAGGAGGATATAAGGAAGAAAGAGAGACTGGTCTTTATTTTATTTCACTATTCTGGTATGACAGTTTTATCTTAAATCATACATACACTATTCCATTCATTCATTCATTCATTCAATGCTACATTCATTCATTCATTCATTAATTCATTCAGTCAGACAGTCAGTCAGTCAGTTCATGTTATTATAGAATATGTTTGTTTGTTTGTTTGTTTGTTTGTTTGTTTATTTCTTTATTTATGTCTTGATATTCTGAGAAAACTGTTTCGACCTCTCCATAGGTCTCATCAGGTGGTAGCAGGTAACACAACTGCACATAACATGCGTTGTGTTACCTACGGATTTCCCCATGACAGTTTTCCTTTCTGTATTATGTGTTTTTCATTGTGTCTTTTGGGCACTGTCCTTTTGTACATGGACTAAGATCCTCTTTTCTGTCTGCAGTGTCATTGGCTCCTGGTGAACCTGTGCATAGGAGTGATCACCCTTGGAATGACTGTGCAGCATGACTTCCTGTTCTGGGCTGAGTTCTGTACCTTAGATGAGCCTGTATCATATATCCCTGTCTTTCCAGTACACATTTCCTGTTTTTCTGGATACTTTGGATACAAATGATGGTAAGTACAGTGTTTTATCCATTTGATCCAGTGATCTCAGAGTACTTGGTGAAAGTATACCCCCAAGTGTTTTACTTTTGTTTTCAGAGATGATCCAAGTCTGTTATTGAGTCTGTGTATTGTTGAATGCACTCTTGCCTCAAAGTTTCTTGAATAGTTGACATTTTTAGGTACGGAAACACTGATTGATCTGTTCACAGCCTCACATTTCTGCGTGTTTGTATTAAGTTGCAGTCTTTGTACAACATCACAGGAAAGTTTCATTTTCAGCACTTCCAGGAGAATATTCTTATCACTTTCTGTCATGTTTACATGAGTCACTTGATGAGGGCCCATTGTCTGCAATATCCATTTCATTTAGCTGTACAGTAGCTTGACCTACAATGTTGGAAGCCCTTTGCATAGATGTTCTACTAGGTGGTGGAATGTAAGAGGCTGCAAGTAGGTATCTAGCCCTGGTGTTGCCCATTGGTGTATCCTGTAGTCCAGCTTGAAACGTCATATTTACAGCAGCAGGATTTGGCCCAGGTTTAGCTGTTTTTATCTCGTCATACAGCTAATACTCATGTGACTTAAAACTGCAGTTTTTACATATCATAGTATGCTTCCAAGCAAGTCCCCATTTTGTTTCATTAGCAATTTTGAAATCAGGTCCCACATCTGTTGTCTTGATTTCCATGATGATGGATGATATCATTCCAGATTTCCACATTTTTATTCATACAGATCATACATGTCCCCTCATGCTGATTCACTTCTGTCTCTTTCAGGGTCAGTCTTGCTTTGGATGATGGCCATAGAATTCTAGCAGACCCAGGTGTGCCATTACAGTCTGTTGCCACAACTGACTGGAGACCCCCACCTGTCGGCTTCGTCACTGCCATGAGAGAGAACTTGTCTGCATCCATTCTTCTGGTCACTTGAGCAGATGCAGCACTGGAACTTGGTAGAGTATCATCAGTCAGAAATCTGACCCCTTTGTTATGTGGAATATTTCCTGGTTTAAAAAAAGTTTTCTTCTTCTTGGTGTACCCTTTCATGGTTTCAGATAAAATAACTGCATATAAAAGTACAAGAATTATCCTCTCTCCCCCTTATATAACTGGGAAAAGGTGTGCTGCCCTGGTATCATATAACTTCAGGAACTCTTCAATACCATTGGATCCCTAGCATCTAACAGCTCCTCCCCTTAAGGGGTGAAAATTACATCACTACCTTAGTTACTACCCCTAACTAGCGTATTCAGATGCTACCAGATTTCAGGTGCTACCTATTATTGACAGGCCCTGGTTTAATTACTTCACACCTGATAAGGAAAACCATTGATGTTTGTGATAAAGGATTGGAGACATGTTGCAAAAGAACAAAATTTGTCAACTTGAGTTTTTAAATTTTCATGATAGTTTAATTTAAATTCAAATTTTTAACTAAAAATATGTATCATATTTTAAAATTGACTCTCCACAGAGAGTTTAGCAGCCAGGTTTAATTTCTAGTAATTTCCAGATTTGTATGAGGACTAAAAACTAACTACAGTTTATTTCAAGTGTTTATCTTAATTAATAAATGAACCATTCAACTTTAAGTTTTGTGCATTGTTCACAGTTGGCCATTTTGAAACTCATACTGTTTGTAATACAATGGTGTCCGATAAAATTGATATGCATGCATCAAATTCATTGAAACTTTGCAGCAGTATTTCAGACACATTTATTTGAGTTTTTTTCCATTCAGGTGAAAATGTCTGACCCTGATAGGAATCAGGACACAATTAATACTTCCGGTTCAGTACCTACGAATGTAGTCCGAGTCTATTTTTAGATCCTTTTTTCCTCTCTCATTTTGGTGGTGATGTATGCATTAGATTTAGTCATTCTTAGTATTGATTTAAAGGAAATTGGTTATTATTTAGAATATGAGCATTATAGTGTGGTTGTCTGTGTGTATTTTGGCGACAGTGCACAGTGAGTAATGAGGCATTGGTGCTGATCCGGAAGTGAAATCTGTGACTCATTGCACGTTGCTTTGTTTACAGTCCAGCCATTCACAAGAATGCCGGTTAACCTTTGACAAGAACTTCAGCGTGAGTTGATGTTTGAAGATACTTTACAGCAACATATGATTTATTAGGATTTGGACACAGTGGAAAGTTCAGTACTGACAAACAAATGTCGAGACTATATAGGAAAATTAATTGTGGTCTGGTAGATAGGTTATAAAAGTTTAAATTGTTATCCTGAGTTTATTATTGAAGGTAGATGCATGAAATTTGGACATTTTGTGTATATAACTTTAAAAAATAGAACTATGAAATGAAAAATTAAAAAATGTAAATATTTGTAAAAATTTCAATTTAAATTAATTTTTTTTTTTTTTTTTTTTTTTTTTTTTTAATGCACCCTGTGGGGTTGATACTCATTATTATCAGCATGTATGTATTTCTACATCTTATACAAGTTCCAAAGGCGGATATTTTTGAAATTCTGTCAGAGAAAATCTTGTTCAAATCTGTGCCAGCACCTAACAGTATTTGTATACTTTGGACAGGCAATGTAACATCAAATAGGTTATATGGGCTATTGTCATATAGGGACCCTGAGACTAACATTTGGAAAAAGAAACATGTCCATAGACTGGCATTCACAATAAAGATGAGAAGTGTAAACATTTCAAAAGAGTTAGATGCATCGTATTTATGCCACAATAGTTTGTGTATGTGAATGTGGATCACCTCAGCCTGGCACCCCATCATATCAACAACAAATAGGCAGTACTGCATAGGATATGGGAATTATTTTGGACATGGTGAATTTCCAAACTGCATGCTACAGTTGAAATTGTGATATGGAAAAATTACAGGTATAATGATATGCCCTGAAACCCACCCACCTACCTACATCCATATAGAAATGTACATTAGCATGACATGGCTGGCTTGCTGGTTGCATGGTTAAATGGGATTAGTTTATTGATTGATTGATTGATTGATTGATTGATTGATTGATTGATTTATGCATTGATGATTGTTTGTTATGAGTAAGGAGGATATAAGGAAGAAAGAGAGACTGGTCTTTATTTTATTTCACTATTCTGGTATGACAGTTTTATCTTAAATCATACATACACTATTCCATTCATTCATTCATTCATTCAATGCTACATTCATTCATTCATTCATTAATTCATTCAGTCAGACAGTCAGTCAGTCAGTTCATGTTATTATAGAATATGTTTGTTTGTTTGTTTGTTTGTTTGTTTGTTTATTTCTTTATTTATGTCTTGATATTCTGAGAAAACTGTTTCGACCTCTCCATAGGTCTCATCAGGTGGTAGCAGGTAACACAACTGCACATAACATGCGTTGTGTTACCTACGGATTTCCCCATGACAGTTTTCCTTTCTGTATTATGTGTTTTTCATTGTGTCTTTTGGGCACTGTCCTTTTGTACATGGACTAAGATCCTCTTTTCTGTCTGCAGTGTCATTGGCTCCTGGTGAACCTGTGCATAGGAGTGATCACCCTTGGAATGACTGTGCAGCATGACTTCCTGTTCTGGGCTGAGTTCTGTACCTTAGATGAGCCTGTATCATATATCCCTGTCTTTCCAGTACACATTTCCTGTTTTTCTGGATACTTTGGATACAAATGATGGTAAGTACAGTGTTTTATCCATTTGATCCAGTGATCTCAGAGTACTTGGTGAAAGTATACCCCCAAGTGTTTTACTTTTGTTTTCAGAGATGATCCAAGTCTGTTATTGAGTCTGTGTATTGTTGAATGCACTCTTGCCTCAAAGTTTCTTGAATAGTTGACATTTTTAGGTACGGAAACACTGATTGATCTGTTCACAGCCTCACATTTCTGCGTGTTTGTATTAAGTTGCAGTCTTTGTACAACATCACAGGAAAGTTTCATTTTCAGCACTTCCAGGAGAATATTCTTATCACTTTCTGTCATGTTTACATGAGTCACTTGATGAGGGCCCATTGTCTGCAATATCCATTTCATTTAGCTGTACAGTAGCTTGACCTACAATGTTGGAAGCCCTTTGCATAGATGTTCTACTAGGTGGTGGAATGTAAGAGGCTGCAAGTAGGTATCTAGCCCTGGTGTTGCCCATTGGTGTATCCTGTAGTCCAGCTTGAAACGTCATATTTACAGCAGCAGGATTTGGCCCAGGTTTAGCTGTTTTTATCTCGTCATACAGCTAATACTCATGTGACTTAAAACTGCAGTTTTTACATATCATAGTATGCTTCCAAGCAAGTCCCCATTTTGTTTCATTAGCAATTTTGAAATCAGGTCCCACATCTGTTGTCTTGATTTCCATGATGATGGATGATATCATTCCAGATTTCCACATTTTTATTCATACAGATCATACATGTCCCCTCATGCTGATTCACTTCTGTCTCTTTCAGGGTCAGTCTTGCTTTGGATGATGGCCATAGAATTCTAGCAGACCCAGGTGTGCCATTACAGTCTGTTGCCACAACTGACTGGAGACCCCCACCTGTCGGCTTCGTCACTGCCATGAGAGAGAACTTGTCTGCATCCATTCTTCTGGTCACTTGAGCAGATGCAGCACTGGAACTTGGTAGAGTATCATCAGTCAGAAATCTGACCCCTTTGTTATGTGGAATATTTCCTGGTTTAAAAAAAGTTTTCTTCTTCTTGGTGTACCCTTTCATGGTTTCAGATAAAATAACTGCATATAAAAGTACAAGAATTATCCTCTCTCCCCCTTATATAACTGGGAAAAGGTGTGCTGCCCTGGTATCATATAACTTCAGGAACTCTTCAATACCATTGGATCCCTAGCATCTAACAGCTCCTCCCCTTAAGGGGTGAAAATTACATCACTACCTTAGTTACTACCCCTAACTAGCGTATTCAGATGCTACCAGATTTCAGGTGCTACCTATTATTGACAGGCCCTGGTTTAATTACTTCACACCTGATAAGGAAAACCATTGATGTTTGTGATAAAGGATTGGAGACATGTTGCAAAAGAACAAAATTTGTCAACTTGAGTTTTTAAATTTTCATGATAGTTTAATTTAAATTCAAATTTTTAACTAAAAATATGTATCATATTTTAAAATTGACTCTCCACAGAGAGTTTAGCAGCCAGGTTTAATTTCTAGTAATTTCCAGATTTGTATGAGGACTAAAAACTAACTACAGTTTATTTCAAGTGTTTATCTTAATTAATAAATGAACCATTCAACTTTAAGTTTTGTGCATTGTTCACAGTTGGCCATTTTGAAACTCATACTGTTTGTAATACAATGGTGTCCGATAAAATTGATATGCATGCATCAAATTCATTGAAACTTTGCAGCAGTATTTCAGACACATTTATTTGAGTTTTTTTCCATTCAGGTGAAAATGTCTGACCCTGATAGGAATCAGGACACAATTAATACTTCCGGTTCAGTACCTACGAATGTAGTCCGAGTCTATTTTTAGATCCTTTTTTCCTCTCTCATTTTGGTGGTGATGTATGCATTAGATTTAGTCATTCTTAGTATTGATTTAAAGGAAATTGGTTATTATTTAGAATATGAGCATTATAGTGTGGTTGTCTGTGTGTATTTTGGCGACAGTGCACAGTGAGTAATGAGGCATTGGTGCTGATCCGGAAGTGAAATCTGTGACTCATTGCACGTTGCTTTGTTTACAGTCCAGCCATTCACAAGAATGCCGGTTAACCTTTGACAAGAACTTCAGCGTGAGTTCATCTTTGAAGATACTTTACAGCAACATATGATTTATTAGGATTTGGACACAGTGGAAAGTTCAGTACTGACAAACAAATGTCGAGACTATATAGGAAAATTAATTGTGGTCTGGTAGATAGGTTATAAAAGTTTAAATTGTTATCCTGAGTTTATTATTGAAGGTAGATGCATGAAATTTGGACATTTTGTGTATATAACTTTTAAAAATAGAACTATGAAATGAAAAATTAAAAAATGTAAATATTTGTAAAAATTTAAATTTAAATTAATTTTTAATTTTTAATTTTTTTTTTTTAATGCACCTTGTGGGGTTGATACTCATTATTATCAGCATGCATGTATTTCTACATCTTATACAAGTTACAAAGGCGGATATTTTTGAAATTCTGTCAGAGAAAATCTTGTTCAAATCTGTGCCAGCACCTAACAGTATTTGTATACTTTGGACAGGCAATGTAACATCAAATAGGTTACATGGGCTATTGTCATATAGGGACCTTGAGACTAACATTTGGAAAAAGAAACATGTCCATAGACTGGCATTCACAATAAAGATGAGAAGTGTAAACATTTCAAAAGAGTTAGATGCATCGCATTTATGCCACAATAGTTTGTGTGTGTGAATGTGGATCACCTCAGCCTGGCACCCCATCATATCAACAACAAATAGGCAGTACTGCATAGGATATGGGAATTATTTTGGACATGGTGAATTTCCAAACTGCATGCTACAGTTGAAATTGTGATATGGAAAAATTACAGGTATAATGATATGCCCTGAAACCCACCCACCTACCTACATCCATATAGAAATGTACATTAGCATGACATGGCTGGCTTGCTGGTTGCATGGTTAAATGGGATTAGTTTATTGATTGATTGATTGATTGATTGATTGATTGATTGATTGATTTATGCATTGATGATTGTTTGTTATGAGTAAGGAGGATATAAGGAAGAAAGAGAGACTGGTCTTTATTTTATTTCACTATTCTGGTATGACAGTTTTATCTTAAATCATACATACACTATTCCATTCATTCATTCATTCAATGCTACATTCATTCATTCATTCATTCATTAATTCATTCAGTCAGACAGTCAGTCAGTCAGTTCATGTTATTATAGAATATGTTTGTTTGTTTGTTTGTTTGTTTGTTTGTTTATTTCTTTATTTATGTCTTGATATTCTGAGAAAACTGTTTCGACCTCTCCATAGGTCTCATCAGGTGGTAGCAGGTAACACAACTGCACATAACATGCATTGTGTTACCTACGGATTTCCCCATGACAGTTTTCCTTTCTGTATTATGTGTTTTTCATTGTGTCTTTTGGGCACTGTCCTTTTGTACATGGACTAAGATCCTCTTTTCTGTCTGCAGTGTCATTGGCTCCTGGTGAACCTGTGCATAGGAGTGATCACCCTTGGAATGACTGTGCAGCATGACTTCCTGTTCTGGGCTGAGTTCTGTACCTTAGATGAGCCTGTATCATATATCCCTGTCTTTCCAGTACACATTTCCTGTTTTCCGGATACTTTGGATACAAATGATGGTAAGGACAGTGTTTTATCCATTTGATCCAGTGATCTCAGAGTACTTGGTGAAAGTATACCTCCAAGTGTTTTACTTTTGTTTTCAGAGATGATCCAAGTCTGTTATTGAGTCTGTGTATTGTTGAATGCACTCTTGCCTCAAAGTTTCTTGAATAGTTGACATTTTTAGGTACGGAAACACTGATTGATCTGTTCACAGCCTCACATTTCTGCGTGTTTGTATTAAGTTGCAGTCTTTGTACAACATCACAGGAAAGTTTCATTTTCAGCACTTCCAGGAGAATATTCTTATCACTTTCTGTCATGTTTAGATGAGTCACTTGATGAGGGCCCATTGTCTGCCATATCCATTTCATTTAGCTGTACAGTAGCTTGACCTACAATGTTGGAAGCCCTTTGCATAGATGTTCTACTAGGTGGTGGAATGTAAGAGGCTGCAAGTAGGTATCTAGCCCTGGCGTTGCCCATTGGTGTATCCTGTAGTCCAGCTTGAAACGTCATATTTACAGCAGCAGGATTTGGCCCAGGTTTAGCTGTTTTTAGCTCGTCATACAGCTAATACTCATGTGACTTAAAACTGCAGTTTTTACATATCATAGTATGCTTCCAAGCAAGTTCCCATTTTGTTTCATTAGCAATTTTGAAATCAGGTCTCACATCTGTTGTCTTGATTTCCATGATGATGGATGATATCATTCCAGATTTCCACATTTTTATTCATACAGATCATACATGTCCCCTCATGCTGATTCACTTCTGTCTCTTTCAGGGTCAGTCTTGCTTTGGATGATGGCCATAGAATTCTAGCAGACCCAGGTGTGCCATTACAGTCTGTTGCCACAACTGACTGGAGACCCCCACCTGTCGGCTTCGTCACTGCCATGAGAGAGAACTTGTCTGCATCCATTCTTCTGGTCACTTGAGCAGATGCAGCACTGGAACTTTGTAGAGTATCATCAGTCAGAAATCTGACCCCTTTGTTATGTGGAATATTTCCTGGTTTAAAAAAAGTTTTCTTCTTCTTGGTGTACCCTTTCATGGTTTCAGATAAAATAACTGCATGTAAAAGTACATGAATTCGTTCGTTTGTTTGATTAACGACGTGTGCGGCCATTCGGCCATTTACGTCGAGTTAATGGGCGCAAAGCGCCCTACTTAATTAGTCGTCAATGGGTTACCGAGCTGCAACCCATTGAACGCTTTAATGTGTGCAAGGCACACTACTTAATTATTCCTATCTTGTGTCTGGAGGTGGCAAAGACGGAGTCAGTGACGGCAAAGGAGGAGCGTAGCGTCGCCGGACGGCTCAAGCGACCCAGGATTTATTTAAGCCAAAATTTTGTTGACGTCTTGCACGTTGTAATATAATTTTGAATAACGAACTCTTTACTTTGTGGCGTTTTTCGGGTTAGTCAAGGGTAAGAATAGAGTTTGGTTCTGTCCAAGGAGTGTTCTATATTTTTCTTTTATTCGTAAGTCATCTGCACCATTTGTGTTTTGTTTCGAGTTTTATTTGTGTCTGATCGTTGCCCTTTGTGCGGCTGGTCCTGATGGTTTGTGTTGTCGACCATTTTTAGTTTTGATTTGTTGTTGGGATGAGTTTCAGCTGCCAATCACAAGGTGCATATGCTTCTTTGTTTATTTGGATAATTTTGGTTTGGAGATATTCGTAATTTATTGTTACCACATTGTGCGGTGGGCCCCTGATGGCTTGGATTTGGAACCACCTTATACTCTTAAATCAGTTTTTGGTGACGATTAACTTTTCAGAATTTTGTTCCGCTTTGTGCGAAGGGCCCCTGATGGTCTGGGCTTGGGACCACCTTATAATCTTAATAGAGTTGTTTTGGTGACCTTACGTTCTGGGGGTGTTATATCTTTATTGTGCTTTGTTGCTTTTGCCTGATTGGGACCACGTTGTATCAGCGAAGTGGTTTTTAGGGACATGTAATATGTTATTGCTCCTTGGACAATTCACCTAGTACCATCACCGAGTTTGAGAAGAAAAGAAAAAGAAAGAAGAAGAAAAAAAAAAGAGATAAATTTTTTTTTTTTTTTTTTTTTTTTTTTTTAAAAAGAACAAAATAAATAGTAGGTATTCATTCATTCATTCATGCATGCATGTTAGTGGTCGTGCAAAGGGTTAGTTACATAGTTAGTTTCAAGGGTACGGGATGGAATATATATACTTTTTAATTTTTAATTTTCTGATACTTCTTGCAGTGCGAGGGACCAGGTTCGCTTAAAGCGTACCCTCCACCGTAAGGGTGTGGATTCACTTGGTTTCCTCCCTGCTTTTCTATCCCTAGATTTTAGCACTTGCAGTGCGAGGGACCAGGTTCGCTTAAAGCGTACCCTCCACCGTAAGGGTGTGGATTCACTTGGTTTCCTCCCTGCTTTTCTATCCCTAGATTTTAGCACTTGCAGTGCGAGGGACCAGGTTCGCTTAAAGCGTACCCTCCACCATAAGGGTGTGGATTCACTTGGTTTCCTCCCTGCTTTTCTATCCCTAGATTTTAGCACTTGCAGTGCGAGGGACCAGGTTCGCTTGAACGTACCCCCTCCATAAGGGCAGAGGGCATACCTGGTTTCCTCCCTGTTCGTGCGATCTACGCTACTTGTTTGTTTTATGTTAGCGGTATTGATTTTAACTTTCCCGACGGATGATGATTTATTAACCGGGGTTTATATTTTACCTCGCTTTCCGATGTCTGATATATAAGCCAGGATGTTTTTGTATACCAAATTGATGTTGATTTTTTCCGTAGTTAGGAATTTCGGGTATTGGCCTGGGGCTTTTAGTTGTTTTTGATTTTCTTGGAACTTTTTCCGGTGTTGACTGTAGGAGGGGCATTCATTGAATATGTGGCCTAATGTTTCTGGGGTTGGGCAGTGAGGGCAATTAATTCCTGCCTCTTTCATGTCAGGTAGAAACCTAGCAAAACTGCTGGCTAGTAGTGTATTTCCAGTTTTAATTCTAGTTATTACTTTGGAGTCATGCGGGTTTGTTAGGTTAGGGACGCTAACGTTTCTGCTAACTAACTTGAGCAGGTTGAAGAGTTTTCTCCCTTTCTTTGCATTATTCCATTCCCGCTGCCATTTCATATCTATTTTCAGCCTAATCATACTGTATATTTCAAGGATGCTGTAATCCAACTGGTGTATTTCGGATTCACTTAGTTTGTTTTTAGCTTCTTTGTCGGCCCTTTCGTTTCTGGGTATGTTAGTGTGGGAGGGTACCCACATAAATTCTACAGTATGGTTATTTTGTTCCAATATTTTGAGTCTTAAGTAGACTTCCCTTAACAAATTTTCTCTGCTGGAGGAGTTGCCTGTTTTTAGAGTTTGCAGCACGCTGAGGGAGTCGCTAATTATCACTGCTTTTGTTGTTTGGGTGTCCTGAATCCATTTGATGGCTTCGTTAATAGCCCAAAATTCTACCGTGTAAATTGAGCAGTGATCGGGCAGCCTCGCCCCCAGCGTGATGTTTTCACCCGGGATCACGACTGCTGCTGCAGTGCATCCCGGGTCTGGGGATTTGGACCCATCTGTGTAAATTTGGGTGTATCCCTCATACCTACTCTCTATTTCTGTTAGTACTTTTGCCCTTATTTCTATGGGTTGTTGTTGTTTATCGCCATAGTTTAGCGCATTTACATTTATTACAGGGGGTTTACAGGTCCAAGGGGCGGTGTCCGGATATTTAGTGACTTCCGCTTGGAGGTTATTGAGGTCTAATTCCTTTACCAGATTGTGGATTTTTTTCCCCCCCGGTAAATTTTTTAGGAGTTTATGCCTAAAGGGCTTGTTACATTTTTCTATGATGTTTTGAGTAGGGTGCGAGTTGATATGGATGGAGATCCTTGTTGCATATCTTAAGAGTAACTCCTCCCTTCTAAGGTTTAGGGGGAGTTCCCCGGTTAATATTCCTAGCTCTTCTCTAGAAGTGTTACCGAGAGCACCGGTGCAAAAAAGCAGAGCCTGGCATTGTATTCGATCTAGTTGTTTAAGAAGGTTGGGGTTTGCCGAAGCATACGCTTGGCACCCATAGTCAATTTTTGATCGAATAAGAGTCCTATATAGTGTAAGAAGAGTGGCTTGGTCCGCCCCCCAATTGGTCCCTTTAAGGTTCCTCAAGAGGTTTAGATCTTGACTACATCTTCTTACTAGCTCTGTTATGTGTCTGCCCCATGTAAGGTGCTCGTCGAATAACACTCCCAGGAAGCGTGTAACTTTTTCGAATTTGATTTCGGTTCCGTTCAGGAAAAGTTTAGGTGGATCCCTACGCATGTTAGTTTTAATAGTAAACAGTACGCCGACTGTTTTTCCTGGGGATATTTTGAAGCCCCACCTATCGGCCCATTGACCAATCCTATCTAGCCCCGTCTGTATGCGGCTAACCACAGCTTTGCTGGCGGGGTTTCCCGCCCTCCAGATTCCGCTGTCGTCAGCAAATTGAGATAAGTCCAGATAAGTCTGATCAACTGACCTGTCGAGGTCGTTTATCATGATGTTAAAAAGCGTGGGGCTTAGTACACTGCCCTGAGGGGTCCCATTTTCTAGTGCGTGTGTTTGAGAGTATTGATTGCCCACTCTTGTTTGAATATTTCGACCTGTCAAGAAGTTAGATATCCATTTATGTATTCGGCCAGTTATTCCGTAGTGATTTAATTTAGAAATTAATCCTTTGGTCCAGATTAGATCATATGCTTTTTCCAGGTCGAGGAATACGGCGATTAGGTTACGATCGCATTTCCTATTTGCATTAAATGCTAATCTTATACTTGCTTCCAGGCGAAGCAATTGATCTAACGTGGATCGTTTGTTGCGGAATCCGCTTTGATTGTTGGATATCAACTTCTTGCTTTCAAGGTGGTATTTTAGCCTATTGTTAATCATAGTCTCCATGACTTTACATATGTTGTTGGTGAGTGAAATCGGTCTGTACGAATTTATATCTGCTGTATCTTTTCCGGGTTTCGGGATAGGTATGACTATTGCCTGTTTCCAACGTTTTGGAATTTCTCCCGATCGCCAGATCAAATTCAGCAGACCCAAAATCGCCAGTTCTGTTTTTTCGGGGAGATTTTTGTAGATTTCATGCCCCAGCATGTCTTCACCTGGTGAGGTGGTTTTTTTATTAGTGAGTGCTTTTCACCACTCATGGATAGTGAAATCTACATTTAAGGGGCTTGTGTGGTTTCCCCTATCTATGAACAATTCCGGGTGTTCTCTTTCTATTTCGTTCCGGTGGTTTTGGAATTATATTGAGTGGTTGGCATTACTGCTCATGCCGGCAAAGTGTGAGGCTAGTTTTTCGGCTTTTTCTGCATCGGTTGTAAGCCCAGATAGTTTTGGGGTCGAAAAGGACGTTTTCCCCCTTATTTTCTTAATTTTATCCCATATTTGTTTTGGGTTTGCCTTGTAGTTTAGGGTTGAGCAGTACTCCTTCCACGAGTTTTGTTTGGCCGTGAATACAGTGTTTTTCACATAGCGTTCTTTCTCTTTGTACACAAGGAAATCCTGAGAATTTTTAGTGTGCCTAAACCGATTTAGGGCCTTTTTTTTCTCTTTTATGGCTTGTTTACATTCTTCATTCCACCAGGGAACAGACTGTTTAATGCTCCGCCCTCCTGTTCTGGGTATGCTCCGCTCCACTGCCGACGACAACGCTTTAACGATATTTTCGTTGTAGATTTCGACGTTGTCGTCATACAAGAGAGCGTCATCAAACCCCTCACACAGGGCACGGAACATTTCCCAGTCCGCTTTATCGAATTTCCATTTGGGGGGAGGGGAGATGTTATTTCTGTGCACTTTAAGGTTGACAGAGGTTAATATCGGAAAGTGGTCACTGCCTAGTGTGCTGGATTGTTCTACTTCCCAATCGGCTATTTCCACAATTTTGGGTGAGCATAGTGTTAAATCAATCGCTGACATGGCCCCGTTTAAGGGGTTAATTCTGGTGTGTGCACCGTTATTCAGTACTACTAGGTTTGATAGGGTGATCCACCTTTCGACATTTCCGCCCCTCCTATCCAGGTGGTTACCTCCCCATTGTTCACTATGGGCGTTTAGGTCCCCACATATAATTATATACTCACCGAGGCCACCCACAATAGAGTGGTATGTTTCGGGTTTTATTATTAATGTCCCGCCTGGGTCGTACATGTTTACTATGGTTATCGGCTTAGCGCCGTTGTTAATTTTAATAATTTGGTGCTCTGGTTTATAATCGTTGTTTGAGGTTTGTTGTGTGCCCTCTATAGACTCACTCGAGAGGGTATTGCTGATAAATGTCGCCAGTCCACCGCCCTTCTGCCCATTGGGTCTGTTTTTTAAATAGGTGGAGTATCCAGGTATTTTTGGCGTGTTTTGCAGTTGTCCGCTCAAGTGAGTTTCTTGAAGGCACACGATATCCGGTTTATAGGGGTTGTTTTGTATCCAGATTATTAATTCGGGTAAATTTTTTCTTATCCCGCTACAGTTCCATTGAAGTATTTGTATTACTGTTTTGTATTCCATGATGGATTCCCCCTATTTACTGGTGTTGCTTTTGATGGTTCCGTGTGAACCCTGCGGTTAATCCTCAAATTGATGAGGTTTTGTATTTGGGTAAATACGGTTTCGGCGGGGATGAGGTTGTCCTGACTGAGATTGAGTACCCCGTCGATTATATCCCGGATAAGTTCTAGAATGTGTGTTACCGGGATTAAGGTCTTGTCTGTTAGCTTTGTATTATCTGAATTTTTGTTTGTTTTTTGTACTTTTTTGGTGCTAGCGCTGGTCGGTTTATCTTTCGTTGTGTTTGGGGTTGGCGTTTTTTTGGTTGTGTTTGCGTGTTTGCTTTGTTTTCGCTGTTTTGTTTTTCCTTTAAGAGTGGGGCTTTGGTGGGTTCCTTAACTGTGTTGGTTGATTTTGGTTGTGCCAAATTTTTTGCGGATGATTGTGTGCTTTTGGGGTTTTTATTTGGGTTTTTGTCGTCTCCCTTGTCCTGTGGATTACTCTTTTCCTGGTTTTGGGTAGGGGGGTTTACGCTTAAGGGTTCTTGGCCTTTAACTTGAGTCGCAGCGACTGTGTATGATACATGAATTGTTTCCATGTATTTAATTATTTTGTCTTCTTGGATCGCATATGTGCAATCTCCTGATCTTGGGGTGTGGGGTTTGCGGCAGTTCGCGCATTTTTGTCCTTCATATTTGCATTCCCCCTCGTGGGGGCCTCCACATTTATTGCATCATGCGGGGAATCTGCATATTGTTTTGTAATGTCCCCACCTTTTACATTTGATGCAGAATCTGGGTTTGTTTATGTACTCTCGTACCTGGTAGTATCGGCCGTACGGTCCTAAGCGGATCTGTGATGGTGGCGATGTATCAAATTGTAGAAGTACGGCGGTCGAGTTTTCTCCTTGCTTGTTTTTTAACCTTACTACTTTTGAAATTTCCTGACCTTGGTTTCGTAGTTCGGTGGCGATGCTTTGAGTGTCATGTTCTGCGTTTACATGAATTATTTTGTTGTAGATCGGTTTAGTGTATTTTGCGGTGGGTTGGTTCTGTGTTGCGCTTGATGTGTGTCGAGTAATGGTAACTCTGTACGGGCCAATGGTTTGAATTTCAAGAAATTTAGCTACCTGTTTTGCGGTAGCGCACCGAACCACTATATAGTCAGTTTTTGTGTGGATGATCTGGAATATTCCCCCCTGTTTCATAGTGAGCTCGTTGGCAATGGTTCGGTCGCTTAAATTATTAATATTTATTCCCCTACTTTTGATGTAAATTGTCAGATCAGGGGAGTGGTGGGCATACTTATGTTTTTGGGGTGCGCGACTGTGTGATTTATCCGGTACCGTATTGCCTGAGTTGGATTGCCGGATGGAGTTATTTTCCATGGTTAGTTTGGTTTTTTTAGTTTTTGTTGGTCCTTTTAACGGCCCTTTTCCTTTGCCTTGTACTACTGGGTTTTTCTGTGTGGTTTGTGGTTTGAGTTTTTTTTCCTGTAATTTTACTGGTGTTGTTTGCCTAGGTTTTGAGGGTCCTTCAGTTTGACTGCTATGTATCCTTTCGTTGTTTATTTTGTATTTGTTTGTTTCGGGAGTTTTAGGGCTACTAATTGTTTTTCTTAAGGTTGCTTTTACCGTGGTTTTCCCGTTTTCTTTCACAACATCCGCATATAATTGGGTTTTGTTTTGTCCCTTATTGCCAGTTTCGCTGTCGTTAATTTGCGGGGTGGTGGGAGTTTCCGGGATTATAATGTTTTCCTGCCCCTTTTTATCTTTGGTTGTTGGCTTTATGGCTAGACTAATTGGTTCTTTCCGTTCTGGTGAGCCGGCTGGTATGTGCCGTCTGGCGTTTTTATTGCTGTTATTGCCTGAGGGGTTTCTTTTACCTTTGTGCTGGGTTTCGGGGTCCGAGATATGATCCCTACTGAGGGGTGTTGAAGTGGCCCCCATGTTGAGTGTAGTGTCGGTATCTTGGCTGATATCCGTTTGAGATTCGTTCATAGCAAACTGAATCTCTGATTCGCTATCGTCTTGGGACATTGTTGATTCATTACTTTCATTACAGATTAGGGAAAATTTCCTGACATTTCCGTCTTTCCCCATTGCTAGGTGACCAACATATGCTGCGGGTGGGGTTTGATTTATGCATCTGTTGATGCGGGTTTTAGAGGTTTTTTTGTTGTGTAACATGGTTATTTTTGACATTTTCCTGTGGTTAAAGTATTGAAGGGTTTTTAGGGAGGTAATTTGTTTTTAGTTTAATCGAATTTGCAAACACAGAAGTAGTTAAAATAAATATTAGTTGAATTAAGGAATAAATACAATAAAAAGAAATGAGACTGTCTGGGAGGGTATGTTGTTACGAGAGACGGTTAATAAATTTGCTAGGTGTTTAGTATTTTTAAATGAACCTCGGCTTTTTCCTTTGTAGGTGAGATTTTGTGAGGAGTATCCTCACTGTATTTCTAGTAGTTCTATAGTGGACACTAGTCTGGTTGATAATTGGATTTTAAGAGCGGGTGTGATGATTTTGTTTATAGGCTCAATGTAACAGAAAATCTTGCAGTGATCTCACGGAGCTAGAGGATATGAAAGGATTCTATCCAGGTTGTATGCTAGTATGGTTCCTAGCGCCTGTTTCTAAGCCTGGTGAAAAATCTCACAAACACTCGGGTCCGAAATATAAAATTTTAGAAATGACTCCGAAAGTGGATGATAATTAAATAGAATTTGAAAGCCTTGGTTCAGAGAATTGGTTAATCTGTTAATGTTAATAAATTGAGAAGTGTAGTATGTTATTCAAATTTGCACTCACACACGCTTAAAAATAAAAAATAAAAAATAAAAAATTTGCAAATAGGTATGATAGCGAGGGATAGAGAAACGAGAAGTAGTTGAGTATTTCGCCAAGTATAGAGTTCTACCCGCAGGTTTACTAAATGTTTCCTACCTTACACTCTTAATTAGGATTTTTGAATGAGTTTCCTGTTCAAAATGAACAATAAAATTTCCTATGCTACGGTGGTGCG
The DNA here is from genome assembly GCA_029931535.1 of Margaritifera margaritifera. Lineage (NCBI taxonomy): Eukaryota > Metazoa > Mollusca > Bivalvia > Unionida > Margaritiferidae > Margaritifera > Margaritifera margaritifera. The sequence continues at coordinate 122,267 of JAQPZY010000388.1, read as the reverse complement.
TTGCTGGCTGGCTGGTGGGCGGGCTGCGGCGGTGTTGATGGTAGTTACTGCTGGGCGGGCTGCTAGACAGGCGGGGTTGATGGATGCTGCAAAGTGCTGCTGGCGGTGGTGGTGGTTAATGGCCAAGTTAACAACGGAGGGTAAGCAAGCTCTTACTGCTCCGTGGCCGAGATACGTCTGCACATCACAAAACACAAAAAAGGAATCGCAAAAAAAATGAAAATGGAATGGAATGAAAAAAATGATACAAGAATTATCCTCTCTCCCCCTTATATAACTGGGAAAAGGTGTGCTGCCCTGGTATCATATAACTTCAGGAACTCTTCAATACCATTGGATCCCTAGCATCTAACAGCTCCTACCCTTAAGGGGTGAAAATTACATCACTACCTTAGTTACTACCCCTAACTAGCGTATTCAGATGCTACCAGATTTCAGGTGCTACCTATTATTGACAGGCCCTGGTTTAATTACTTCACACCTGATAAGGAAAACCATTGATGTTTGTGATAAAGGATTGGAGACATGTTGCAAAAGAACAAAATTTGTCAACTTGAGTTTTTAAATTTTCATGATAATTTAATTTAAATTCAAATTTTTAACTAAAAATATGTATCATATTTTAAAATTGACTCTCCACAGAGAGTTTAGCAGCCAGGTTTAATTTCTAGTAATTTCCAGATCTTAATTAATAAATGAACCATTCAACTTTAAGTTTTGTGCATTGTTCACAGTCGGCCATTTTGAAACTCATACTGTTTGTAATACAATGGTGTCCGATAAAATTGATATGCATGCATCAAATTCATTGAAACTTTGCAGCAGTATTTCAGACACATTTATTTGAGTTTTTTTCCATTCAGGTAAAAATGTCTGACCCTGATAGGAATCAGGACACAATTAATACTTCCGGTTCAGTACCTACGAATGTAGTCCGAGTCTATTTTTAGATCCTTTTTTCCTCTCTCATTTTGGTGGTGATGTATGCATTAGATTTAGTCATTCTTAGTATTGATTTAAAGGAAATTGGTTATTGTTTAGAATATGAGCATTATAGTGTGGTTGTCTGTGTGTATTTTGGCGACGGTGCACAGTGAGTAATGAGGCATTGGTGCTGATCCGGAAGTGAAATCTGTGACTCATTGCACGTTGCTTTGTTTACAGTCCAGCCATTCACAAGAATGCCGGTTAACCTTTGACAAGAACTTCAGCATGAGTTCATCTTTGAAGATACTTTACAACAACATATGATTTATTAGGATTTGGACACAGTGGAAAGTTCAGTACTGACAAACAAATGTAGAGACTATATAGGAAAATTAATTGTGGTCTGATTCCTGTCTGTAGATAGGTTATAAAAGTTTAAATTGTTATCCTGAGTTTATTATTGAAGGTAGATGCATGAAATTTGGACATTTTGTGTATATAACTTTAAAAAATAGAACTATGAAATGAAAAATTAAAAAATTTAAATATTTGTAAAAATTTAAATTTAAATTAATTTTTAATTTTTTATTTTTTTTTTTTTTTTTTTTTTTTTTTTTTAATGCACCCTGTGGGGTTGATACTCATTATTATCAGCATGTATGTATTTCTACATCTTATACAAGTTACAAAGGCGGATATTTTTGAAATTCTGTCAGAGAAAATCTTGTTCAAATCTGTGCCAGCACCTAACAGTATTTGTATACTTTGGACAGGCAATGTAACATCAAATAGGTTATATGGGCTCTTGTCATATAGGGACCCTGAGACTAACATTTGGAAAAAGAAACATGTCCATAGACTGGCATTCACAATAAAGATGAGAAGTGTAAACATTTCAAAAGAGTTAGATGCATCGTATTTATGCCACAATAGTTTGTGTGTGTGAATGCGGATCACCTCAGCCTGGCACCCCATCATATCAACAACAAATAGGCAGTACTGCATAGGATATGGGAATTATTTTGGACATGGTGAATTTCCAAACTGCATGCTACAGTTGAAATTGTGATATGGAAAAATTACAGGTATAATGATATGCCCTGAAACCCACCCACCTACCTACATCCATATAGAAATGTACATTAGCATGACATGGCTGGCTTGCTGGTTGCATGGTTAAATGGGATTAGTTTATTGATTGATTGATTGATTGATTGATTGATGAATAGATTTATGCATTGATGATTGTTTGTTATGAGTAAGGAGGATATAAGGAAGAAAGAGAGACTGGTCTTTATTTTATTTCACTATTCTGGTATGACAGTTTTATCTTAAATCATACATACACTATTCCATTCATTCATTCATTCAATGCTACATTCATTCATTCATTCATTAATTCATTCAGTCAGACAGTCAGTCAGTCAGTTCATGTTATTATAGAATATGTTTGTTTGTTTGTTTATTTCTTTATTTATGTCTTGATATTCTGAGAAAACTGTTTCGACCTCTCCATAGGTCTCATCAGGTGGTAGCAGGCAACACAACTGCACATAACATGCGTTGTGTTACCTACTGATTTCCCCACGACAGTTTTCCTTTCTGTATTATGTGTTTTTCATTGTGTCTTTTGGGCACTGTCCTTTTGTACATGGCCTAAGATCCTCTTTTCTGTCTGCAGTGTCATTGGCTCCTGGTGAACCTGTGCATAGGAGTGATCACCCTTGGAATGACTGTGCAGCATGACTTCCTGTTCTGGGCTGAGTTCTGTACCTTAGATGAGCCTGTATCATATATCCCTGTCTTTCCAGTACACATTTCCTGTTTTCCGGATACTTTGGATACAAATGATGGTAAGTACAGTGTTTTATCCATTTGATCCAGTGATCTCAGAGTACTTGGTGAAAGTATACCCCCAAGTGTTTTACTTTTGTTTTCAGAGATGATCCAAGTCTGTTATTGAGTCTGTGTATTGTTGAATGCACTCTTGCCTCAAAGTTTCTTGAATAGTTGACATTTTTAGGTACGGAAACACTGATTGATCTGTTCACAGCCTCACATTTCTGCGTGTTTGTATTAAGTTGCAGTCTTTGTACAACATCACAGGAAAGTTTCATTTTCAGCACTTCCAGGAGAATATTCTTCTCACTTTCTGTCATGTTTAGATGAGTCCCTTGATGAGGGCCCATTGTCTGCCATATCCATTTCATTTAGCTGTACAGTAGCTTGACCTACAATGTTGGAAGCCCTTTGCATAGATGTTCTACTAGGTGGTGGAATGTAAGAGGCTGCAAGTAGGTATCTAGCTCTGGTGTTGCCCATTGGTGTATCCTGTAGTCCAGCTTGAAACGTCATATTTACAGCAGCAGGATTTGGCCCAGGTTTAGCTGTTTTTATCTCGTCATACAGCTAATACTCATGTGACTTAAAACTGCAGTTTTTACATATCATAGTATGCTTCCAAGCAAGTCCCCGTTTTGTTTCATTAGCAATTTTGAAATCAGGTCTCACATCTGTTGTCTTGATTTCCATGATGATGGATGATATCATTCCAGATTTCCACATTTTTATTCATACAGATCATACATGTCCCCTCATGCTGATTCACTTCTGTCTCTTTCAGGGTCAGTCTTGCTTTGGATGATGGCCATAGAATTCTAGCAGACCCAGGTGTGCCATTACAGTCTGTTGCCACAACTGACTGGAGACCCCCACCTGTCGGCTTCGTCACTGCCATGAGAGAGAACTTGTCTGCATCCATTCTTCTGGTCACTTGAGCAGATGCAGCACTGGAACTTGGTAGAGTATCATCAGTCAGAAATCTGACCCCTTTGTTATGTGGAATATTTCCTGGTTTAAAAAAAGTTTTCTTCTTCTTGATCTACCCTTTCATGGTTTCAGATAAAATAACCGCATGTAAAAGTACAAGAATTATCCTCTCTCCCCCTTATATAACTGGGAAAAGGTGTGCTGCCCTGGTATCATATAACTTCAGGAACTCTTCAATACCATTGGATCCCTAGCATCTAACAGCTCCTCCCTTTAAGGGGTGAAAATTAGATCACTACCTTAGTTACTACCCCTAACTAGCGTATTCAGATGCTACCAGATTTCAGGTGCTACCTATTATTGACAGGCCCTGGTTTAATTACTTCACACCTGATAAGGAAAACCATTGATGTTTGTGATAAAGGATTGGAGACATGTTGCAAAAGAACAAAATTTGTCAACTTGAGTTTTTAAATTTTCATGATATTTTAAAATTGACTCTCCACAGAGAGTTTAGCAGCCAGGTTTAATTTCTAGTAATTTCCAGATTTGTATGAGGACTAAAAACTAACTACAGTTTATTTCAAGTGTTTATCTTAATTAATAAATGAACCATTCAACTTTAAGTTTTGTGCATTGTTCACAGTCGGCCATTTTGAAATTCATACTGTTTGTAATACAATGGTGTCCGATAAAATTGATATGCATGCATCAAATTCATTGAAACTTTGCAGCAGTATTTCAGACACATTTATTTGAGTTTTTTTTCCATTCAGGTGAAAATGTCTGACCCTGATAGGAATCAGGACACAATTAATACTTCCGGTTCAGTACCTACGAATGTAGTCTGAGTCTATTTTTAGATCCTTTTTTCCTCTCTCATTTTGGTGGTGATGTATGCATTAGATTTAGTCATTCTTAGTATTGATTTAAAGGAAATTGGTTATTGTTTAGAATATGAGCATTATAGTGTGGTTGTCTGTGTGTATTTTGGCGACAGTGCACAGTGAGTAATGAGGCATTGGTGCTGATCCGGAAGTGAAATCTGTGACTCATTGCACGTTGCTTTGTTTACAGTCCAGCCATTCACAAGAATGCCGGTTAACCTTTGACAAGAACTTCAGCGTGAGTTCATCTTTGAAGATACTTTACAGCAACATATGATTTATTAGGATTTGGACACAGTGGAAAGTTCAGTACTGACAAACAAATGTAGAGACTATATAGGAAAATTAATTGTGGTCTGATTCCTGTCTGTAGATAGGTTATAAAAGTTTAAATTGTTATCCTGAGTTTATTATTGAAGGTAGATGCATGAAATTTGGACATTTTGTGTATATAACTTTTAAAAATAGAACTATGAAATGAAAAATTAAAAAATTTAAATATTTGTAAAAATTTAAATTTAAATTAATTTTTAATTTTTTTTTTTTTTTTTTTTTTTTTTTTTTTTTTTTAATGCACCTTGTGGGGTTGATACTCATTATTATCAGCATGTATGTATTTCTACATCTTATACAAGTTACAAAGGCGGATATTTTTGAAATTCTGTCAGAGAAAATCTTGTTCAAATCTGTGCCAGCACCTAACAGTATTTGTATACTTTGGACAGGCAATGTAACATCAAATAGGTTATATGGGCTATTGTCATATAGGGACCCTGAGACTAACATTTGGAAAAAGAAACATGTCCATAGACTGGCATTCACAATAAAGATGAGAAGTGTAAACATTTCAAAAGAGTTAGATGCATCGTATTTATGCCACAATAGTTTGTGTGTGTGAATGCGGATCACCTCAGCCTGGCACCCCATCATATCAACAACAAATAGGCAGTACTGCATAGGATATGGGAATTATTTTGGACATGGTGAATTTCCAAACTGCATGCTACAGTTGAAATTGTGATATGGAAAAATTACAGGTATAATGATATGCCCTGAAACCCACCCACCTACCTACATCCATATAGAAATGTACATTAGCATGACATGGCTGGCTTGCTGGTTGCATGGTTAAATGGGATTAGTTTATTGATTGATTGATTGATTGATTGATGAATAGATTTATGCATTGATGATTGTTTGTTATGAGTAAGGAGGATATAAGGAAGAAAGAGAGACTTATCTTTATTTTATTTCACTATTCTGGTATGACAGTTTTATCTTAAATCATACATACACTATTCCATTCATTCATTCATTCAATGCTACATTCATTCATTCATTCATTCATTCATTAATTCATTCAGTCAGACAGTCAGTCAGTCAGTTCATGTTATTATAGAATATGTTTGTTTGTTTGTTTGTTTATTTCTTTATTTATGTCTTGATATTCTGAGAAAACTGTTTCGACCTCTCCATAGGTCTCATCAGGTGGTAGCAGGTAACACAACTGCACATAACATGCGTTGTGTTACCTACGGATTTCCCCACGACAGTTTTCCTTTCTGTATTATGTGTTTTTCATTGTGTCTTTTGGGCACTGTCCTTTTGTACATGGACTAAGATCCTCTTTTCTGTCTGCAGTGTCATTGGCTCCTGGTGAACCTGTGCATAGGAGTGATCACCCTTGGAATGACTGTGCAGCATGACTTCCTGTTCTGGGCTGAGTTCTGTACCTTAGATGAGCCTGTATCATATATCCCTGTCTTTCCAGTACACATTTCCTGTTTTCCGGATACTTTGGATACAAATGATGGTAAGTACAGTGTTTTATCCATTTGATCCAGTGATCTCAGAGTACTTGGTGAAAGTATATCCCCAAGTGTTTTACTTTTGTTTTCAGAGATGATCCAAGTCTGTTATTGAGTCTGTGTATTGTTGAATGCACTCTTGCCTCAAAGTTTCTTGAATAGTTGACATTTTTAGGTATGGAAACACTGATTGATCTGTTCACAGCCTCACATTTCTGCGTGTTTGTATTAAGTTGCAGTCTTTGTACAACATCACAGGAAAGTTTCATTTTCAGCACTTCCAGGAGAATATTCTTATCACTTTCTGTCATGTTTAGATGAGTCCCTTGATGAGGGCCGATTGTCTGCCATATCCATTTCATTTAGCTGTACAGTAGCTTGACCTACAATGTTGGAAGCCCTTTGCATAGATGTTCTACTAGGTGGTGGAATGTAAGAGGCTGCAAGTAGGTATCTAGCCCTGGTGTTGCCCATTGGTGTATCCTGTAGTCCAGCTTGAAACGTCATATTTACAGCAGCAGGATTTGGCCCAGGTTTAGCTGTTTTTATCTCGTCATACAGCTAATACTCATGTGACTTAAAACTGCAGTTTTTACATATCATAGTATGCTTCCAAGCAAGTCCCCATTTTGTTTCATTAGCAATTTTGAAATCAGGTCTCACATCTGTTGTCTTGATTTCCATGATGATGGATGATATCATTCCAGATTTCCACATTTTTATTCATACAGATCATACATGTCCCCTCATGCTGATTCACTTCTGTCTCTTTCAGGGTCAGTCTTGCTTTGGATGATGGCCATAGAATTCTAGCAGACCCAGGTGTGCCATTACAGTCTGTTGCCACAACTGACTGGAGACCCCCACCTGTCGGCTTCGTCACTGCCATGAGAGAGAACTTGTCTGCATCCATTCTTCTGGTCACTTGAGCAGATGCAGCACTGGAACTTGGTAGAGTATCATCAGTCAGAAATCTGACCCCTTTGTTATGTGGAATATTTCCTGGTTTAAAAAAAGTTTTCTTCTTCTTGGTGTACCCTTTCATGGTTTCAGATAAAATAACTGCATGTAAAAGTACAAGAATTATCCTCTCTCCCCCTTATATAACTGGGAAAAGGTGTGCTGCCCTGGTATCATATAACTTCAGGAACTCTTCAATACCATTGGATCCCTAGCATCTAACAGCTCCTCCCCTTAAGGGGTGAAAATTAGATCACTACCTTAGTTACTACCCCTAACTAGCGTATTCAGATGCTACCAGATTTCAGGTGCTACCTATTATTGACAGGCCCTGGTTTAATTACTTCACATCTGATAAGGAAAACCATTGATGTTTGTGATAAAGGATTGGAGACATGTTGCAAAAGAACAAAATTTGTCAACTTGAGTTTTTAAATTTTCATGATATTTTAAAATTGACTCTCCACAGAGAGTTTAGCAGCCAGGTTTAATTTCTAGTAATTTCCAGATTTGTATGAGGACTAAAAACTAACTACAGTTTATTTCAAGTGTTTATCTTAATTAATAAATGAACCATTCAACTTTAAGTTTTGTGCATTGTTCACAGTCGGCCATTTTGAAATTCTTGCTGTTTGTAATACAATGGTGTCCGATAAAATTGATATGCATGCATCAAATTCATTGAAACTTTGCGGCAGTATTTCAGACACATTTATTTGAGTTTTTTTCCATTCAGGTAAAAATGTCTGACCCTGATAGGAATCAGGACACAATTAATACTTCCGGTTCAGTACCTACGAATGTAGTCTGAGTCTATTTTTAGATCCTTTTTTCCTCTCTCATTTTGGTGGTGATGTATGCATTAGATTTAGTCATTCTTAGTATTGATTTAAAGGAAATTGGTTATTGTTTAGAATATGAGCATTATAGTGTGGTTGTCTGTGTGTATTTTGGCGACAGTGCACAGTGAGTAATGAGGCATTGGTGCTGATCCGGAAGTGAAATCTGTGACTCATTGCACGTTGCTTTGTTTACAGTCCAGCCATTCACAAGAATGCCGGTTAACCTTTGACAAGAACTTCAGCGTGAGTTCATCTTTGAAGATACTTTACAGCAACATATGATTTATTAGGATTTGGACACAGTGGAAAGTTCAGTACTGACAAACAAATGTCGAGACTATATAGGAAAATTAATTGTGGTCTGATTCCTGTCTGTAGATAGGTTATAAAAGTTTAAATTGTTATCCTGAGTTTATTATTGAAGGTAGATGCATGAAATTTGGACATTTTGTGTATATAACTTTTAAAAATAGAACTATGAAATGAAAAATTAAAAAATTTAAATATTTGTACAAATTTAAATTTAAATTAATTTTTAATTTTTTTTTTTTTTTTTTTTTTTTTTTTTAATGCACCCTGTGGGGTTGATACTCATTATTATCAGCATGTATGTATTTCTACATCTTATACAAGTTACAAAGGCGGATATTTTTGAAATTCTGTCAGAGAAAATCTTGTTCAAATCTGTGCCAGCACCTAACAGTATTTGTATACTTTGGACAGGCAATGTAACATCAAATAGGTTATATGGGCTATTGTCATATAGGGACCCTGAGACTAACATTTGGAAAAAGAAACATGTCCATAGACTGGCATTCACAATAAAGATGAGAAGTGTAAACATTTCAAAAGAGTTAGATGCATCGTATTTATGCCACAATAGTTTGTGTGTGTGAATGCGGATCACCTCAGCCTGGCACCCCATCATATCAACAACAAATAGGCAGTACTGCATAGGATATGGGAATTATTTTGGACATGGTGAATTTCCAAACTGCATGCTACAGTTGAAATTGTGATATGGAAAAATTACAGGTATAATGATATGCCCTGAAACCCACCCACCTACCTACATCCATATAGAAATGTACATTAGCATGACATGGCTGGCTTGCTGGTTGCATGGTTAAATGGGATTAGTTTATTGATTGATTGATTGATTGATTGATTGATTTATGCATTGATGATTGTTTGTTATGAGTAAGGAGGATATAAGGAAGAAAGAGAGACTGGTCTTTATTTTATTTCACTATTCTGGTATGACAGTTTTATCTTAAATCATACATACACTATTCCATTCATTCATTCATTCAATGCTACATTCATTCATTCATTCATTAATTCATTCAGTCAGACAGTCAGTCAGTCAGTTCATGTTATTATAGAATATGTTTGTTTGTTTGTTTGTTTATTTCTTTATTTATGTCTTGATATTCTGAGAAAACTGTTTCGACCTCTCCATAGGTCTCATCAGGTGGTAGCAGGTAACACAACTGCACATAACATGCGTTGTGTTACCTACGGATTTCCCCACGACAGTTTTCCTTTCTGTATTATGTGTTTTTCATTGTGTCTTTTGGGCACTGTCCTTTTGTACATGGACTAAGATCCTCTTTTCTGTCTGCAGTGTCATTGGCTCCTGGTGAACCTGTGCATAGGAGTGATCACCCTTGGAATGACTGTGCAGCATGACTTCCTGTTCTGGGCTGAGTTCTGTACCTTAGATGAGCCTGTATCATATATCCCTGTCTTTCCAGTACACATTTCCTGTTTTCCGGATACTTTGGATACAAATGATGGTAAGTACAGTGTTTTATCCATTTGATCCAGTGATCTCAGAGTACTTGGTGAAAGTATACCCCCAAGTGTTTTACTTTTGTTTTCAGAGATGATCCAAGTCTGTTATTGAGTCTGTGTATTGTTGAATGCACTCTTGCCTCAAAGTTTCTTGAATAGTTGACATTTTTAGGTACGGAAACACTGATTGATCTGTTCACAGCCTCACATTTCTGCGTGTTTGTATTAAGTTGCAGTCTTTGTACAACATCACAGGAAAGTTTCATTTTCAGCACTTCCAGGAGAATATTCTTATCACTTTCTGTCATGTGTAGATGAGTCCCTTGATGAGGGCCCATTGTCTGCCATATCCATTTCATTTAGCTGTACAGTAGCTTGACCTACAATGTTGGAAGCCCTTTGCATAGATGTTCTACTAGGTGGTGGAATGTAAGAAGCTGCAAGTAGGTATCTAGCCCTGGTGTTGCCCATTGGTGTATCCTGTAGTCCAGCTTGAAACGTCATATTTACAGCAGCAGGATTTGGCCCAGGTTTAGCTGTTTTTATCTCGTCATACAGCTAATACTCATGTGACTTAAAACTGCAGTTTTTACATATCATAGTATGCTTCCAAGCAAGTCCCCATTTTGTTTCATTAGCAATTTTGAAATCAGGTCTCACATCTGTTGTCTTGATTTCCATGATGATGGATGATATCATTCCAGATTTCCACATTTTTATTCATACAGATCATACATGTCCCCTCATGCTGATTCACTTCTGTCTCTTTCAGGGTCAGTCTTGCTTTGGATGATGGCCATAGAATTCTAGCAGACCCAGGTGTGCCATTACAGTCTGTTGCCACAACTGACTGGAGACCCCCACCTGTCGGCTTCGTCACTGCCATGAGAGAGAACTTGTCTGCATCCATTCTTCTGGTCACTTGAGCAGATGCAGCACTGGAACTTGGTAGAGTATCATCAGTCAGAAATCTGACCCCTTTGTTATGTGGAATATTTCCTGGTTTAAAAAAAGTTTTCTTCTTCTTGGTGTACCCTTTCATGGTTTCAGATAAAATAACTGCATGTAAAAGTACAAGAATTATCCTCTCTCCCCCATATATAACTGGGAAAAGGTGTGCTGCCCTGGTATCATATAACTTCAGGAACTCTTCAATACCATTGGATCCCTAGCATCTAACAGCTCCTCCCCTTAAGGGGTGAAAATTAGATCACTACCTTAGTTACTACCCCTAACTAGCGTATTCAGATGCCACCAGATTTCAGGTGCTACCTATTATTGACAGGCCCTGGTTTAATTACTTCACACCTGATAAGGAAAACCATTGATGTTTGTGATAAAGGATTGGAGACATGTTGCAAAAGAACAAAATTTGTCAACTTGAGTTTTTAAATTTTCATGATATTTTAAAATTGACTCTCCACAGAGAGTTTAGCAGCCAGGTTTAATTTCTAGTAATTTCCAGATTTGTATGAGGACTAAAAACTAACTACAGTTTATTTCAAGTGTTTATCTTAATTAATAAATGAACCATTCAACTTTAAGTTTTGTGCATTGTTCACAGTCGGCCATTTTGAAAATTCATACTGTTTGTAATACAATGGTGTCTGATAAAATTGATATGCATGCATCAAATTCATTGAAACTTTGCAGCAGTATTTCAGACACATTTATTTGAGTTTTTTTTCCATTCAGGTGAAAATGTCTGACCCTGATGGGAATCAGGACACAATTAATACTTCCGGTTCAGTACCTACGAATGTAGTCTGAGTCTATTTTTAGATCCTTTTTTCCTCTCTCATTTTGGTGGTGATGTATGCATTAGATTTAGTCATTCTTAGTATTGATTTAAAGGAAATTGGTTATTGTTTAGAATATGAGCATTATAGTGTGGTTGTCTGTGTGTATTTTGGCGACAGTGCACAGTGAGTAATGAGGCATTGGTGCTGATCCGGAAGTGAAATCTGTGACTCATTGCACGTTGCTTTGTTTACAGTCCAGCCATTCACAAGAATGCCGGTTAACCTTTGACAAGAACTTCAGCGTGAGTTCATCTTTGAAGATACTTTACAGCAACATATGATTTATTAGGATTTGGACACAGTGGAAAGTTCAGTACTGACAAACAAATGTAGAGACTATATAGGAAAATTAATTGTGGTCAGGTAGATAGGTTATAAAAGTTTAAATTGTTATCCTGAGTTTATTATTGAAGGTAGATGCATGAAATTTGGACATTTTGTGTATATAACTTTTAAAAATAGAACTATGAAATGAAAAATTAAAAAATTTAAATATTTGTAAAAATTTAAATTTAAATTAATTTTTAATTTTTTTTTTTTTTTTTTTTTTTTTTTTTTTAATGCACCTTGTGGGGTTGATACTCATTATTATCAGCATGTATGTATTTCTACATCTTATACAAGTTACAAAGGCGGATATTTTTGAAATTCTGTCAGAGAAAATCTTGTTCAAATCTGTGCCAGCACCTAACAGTATTTGTATACTTTGGACAGGCAATGTAACATCAAATAGGTGGTATAGGCTATTGTCATATAGGGACCCTGAGACTAACATTTGGAAAAAGAAACATGTCCATAGACTGGCATTCACAATAAAGATGAGAAGTGTAAACATTTCAAAAGAGTTAGATGCATCGCATTTATGCCACAATAGTTTGTGTGTGTGAATGCGGATCACCTCAGCCTGGCACCCCATCATATCAACAACAAATAGGCAGTACTGCATAGGATATGGGAATTATTTTGGACATGGTGAATTTCCAAACTGCATGCTACAGTTGAAATTGTGATATGGAAAAATTACAGGTATAATGATATGCCCTGAAACCCACCCACCTACCTACATCCATATAGAAATGTACATTAGCATGACATGGCTGGCTTGCTGGTTGCATGGTTAAATGGGATTAGTTTATTGATTGATTGATTGATTGATTGATTGATTGATTGATTGATGAATAGATTTATGCATTGATGATTGTTTGTTATGAGTAAGGAGGATATAAGGAAGAAAGAGAGACTGGTCTTTATTTTATTTCACTATTCTGGTATGACAGTTTTATCTTAAATCATACATACACTATTCCATTCATTCATTCATTCAATGCTACATTCATTCATTCATTCATTAATTCATTCAGTCAGACAGTCAGTCAGTCAGTTCATGTTATTATAGAATATGTTTGTTTGTTTGTTTGTTTGTTTGTTTGTTTGTTTATTTCTTTATTTATGTCTTGATATTCTGAGAAAACTGTTTCGACCTCTCCATAGGTCTCATCAGGTGGTAGCAGGTAACACAACTGCACATAACATGCGTTGTGTTACCTACGGATTTCCCCACGACAGTTTTCCTTTCTGTATTATGTGTTTTTCATTGTGTCTTTTGGGCACTGTCCTTTTGTACATGGACTAAGATCCTCTTTTCTGTCTGCAGTGTCATTGGCTCCTGGTGAACCTGTGCATAGGAGTGATCACCCTTGGAATGACTGTGCAGCATGACTTCCTGTTCTGGGCTGAGTTCTGTACCTTAGATGAGCCTGTATCATATATCCCTGTCTTTCCAGTACACATTTCCTGTTTTCCGGATACTTTGGATACAAATGATGGTAAGTACAGTGTTTTATCCATTTGATCCAGTGATCTCAGAGTACTTGGTGAAAGTATACCCCCAAGTGTTTTACTTTTGTTTTCAGAGATGATCCAAGTCTGTTATTGAGTCTGTGTATTGTTGAATGCACTCTTGCCTCAAAGTTTCTTGAATAGTTGACATTTTTAGGTACGGAAACACTGATTGATCTGTTCACAGCCTCACATTTCTGCGTGTTTGTATTAAGTTGCAGTCTTTGTACAACATCACAGGAAAGTTTCATTTTCAGCACTTCCAGGAGAATATTCTTATCACTTTCTGTCATGTTTAGATGAGTCCCTTGATGAGGGCCCATTGTCTGCCATATCCATTTCATTTAGCTGTACAGTAGCTTGACCTACAATGTTGGAAGCCCTTTGCATAGATGTTCTACTAGGTGGTGGAATGTAAGAGGCTGCAAGTAGGTATCTAGCCCTGGTGTTGCCCATTGGTGTATCCTGTAGTCCAGCTTGAAACGTCATATTTACAGCAGCAGGATTTGGCCCAGGTTTAGCTGTTTTTATCTCGTCATACAGCTAATACTCATGTGACTTAAAACTGCAGTTTTTACATATCATAGTATGCTTCCAAGCAAGTCCCCATTTTGTTTCATTAGCAATTTTGAAATCAGGTCTCACATCTGTTGTCTTGATTTCCATGATGATGGATGATATCATTCCAGATTTCCACATTTTTATTCATACAGATCATACATGTCCCCTCATGCTGATTCACTTCTGTCTCTTTCAGGGTCAGTCTTGCTTTGGATGATGGCCATAGAATTCTAGCAGACCCAGGTGTGCCATTACAGTCTGTTGCCACAACTGACTGGAGACCCCCACCTGTCGGCTTCGTCACTGCCATGAGAGAGAACTTGTCTGCATCCATTCTTCTGGTCACTTGAGCAGATGCAGCACTGGAACTTGGTAGAGTATCATCAGTCAGAAATCTGACCCCTTTGTTATGTGGAATATTTCCTGGTTTAAAAAAAGTTTTCTTCTTCTTGGTGTACCCTTTCATGGTTTCAGATAAAATAACTGCATGTAAAAGTACAAGAATTATCCTCTCTCCCCCTTATATAACTGGGAAAAGGTGTGCTGCCCTGGTATCATATAACTTCAGGAACTCTTCAATACCATTGGATCCCTAGCATCTAACAGCTCCTCCCCTTAAGGGGTGAAAATTAGATCACTACCTTAGTTACTACCCCTAACTAGCATATTCAGATGCTACCAGATTTCAGGTGCTACCTATTATTGACAGGCCCTGGTTTAATTACTTCACACCTGATAAGGAAAACCATTGATGTTTGTGATAAAGGATTGGAGACATGTTGCAAAAGAACAAAATTTGTCAACTTGAGTTTTTAAATTTTCATGATAATTTAATTTAAATTCAAATTTTTAACTAAAAATATGTATCATATTTTAAAATTGACTCTCCACAGAGAGTTTAGCAGCCAGGTTTAATTTCTAGTAATTTCCAGATTTGTATGAGGACTAAAAACTAACTACAGTTTATTTCAAGTGTTTATCTTAATTAATAAATGAACCATTCAACTTTAAGTTTTGTGCATTGTTCACAGTCGGCCATTTTGAAATTCATACTGTTTGTAATACAATGGTGTCCGATAAAATTGATATGCATGCATCAAATTCATTGAAACTTTGCAGCAGTATTTCAGACACATTTATTTGAGTTTTTTTCCATTCAGGTGAAAATGTCTGACCCTGATAGGAATCAGGACACAATTAATACTTCCGGTTCAGTACCTACGAATGTAGTCCGAGTCTATTTTTAGATCCTTTTTTCCTCTCTCATTTTGGTGGTGATGTATGCATTAGATTTAGTCATTCTTAGTATTGATTTAAAGGAAATTGGTTATTGTTTAGAATATGAGCATTATAGTGTGGTTGTCTGTGTGTATTTTGGCGACAGTGCACAGTGAGTAATGAGGCATTGGTGCTGATCCGGAAGTGAAATCTGTGACTCATTGCACGTTGCTTTGTTTACAGTCCAGCCATTCACAAGAATGCCGCTTAACCTTTGACAAGAACTTCAGCGTGAGTTCATCTTTGAAGATACTTTACAGCAACATATGATTTATTAGGATTTGGACACAGTGGAAAGTTCAGTACTGACAAACAAATGTCGAGACTATATAGGAAAATTAATTGTGGTCTGATTCCTGTCTGTAGATAGGTTATAAAAGTTTAAATTGTTATCCTGAGTTTATTATTGAAGGTAGATGCATGAAATTTGGACATTTTGTGTATATAACTTTTAAAAATAGAACTATGAAATGAAAAATTAAAAAATTTAAATATTTGTAAAAATTTAAATTTAAATTAATTTTTAATTTTTTTTTTTTTTTTTTTTTTTTTTTTTTTTATTTTTAATGCACCCTGTGGGGTTGATACTCATTATTATCAGCATGTATGTATTTCTACATCTTATACAAGTTACAAAGGCGGATATTTTTGAAATTCTGTCAGAGAAAATCTTGTTCAAATCTGTGCCAGCACCTAACAGTATTTGTATACTTTGGACAGGCAATGTAACATCAAATAGGTTATATGGGCTATTGTCATATAGGGACCCTGAGACTAACATTTGGAAAAAGAAACATGTCCATAGACTGGCATTCACAATAAAGATGAGAAGTGTAAACATTTCAAAAGAGTTAGATGCATCGCATTTATGCCACAATAGTTTGTGTGTGTGAATGCGGATCACCTCAGCCTGGCACCCCATCATATCAACAACAAATAGGCAGTACTGCATAGGATATGGGAATTATTTTGGACATGGTGAATTTCCAAACTGCATGCTACAGTTGAAATTGTGATATGGAAAAATTACAGGTATAATGATATGCCCTGAAACCCACCCACCTACCTACATCCATATAGAAATGTACATTAGCATGACATGGCTGGCTTGCTGGTTGCATGGTTAAATGGGATTAGTTTATTGATTGATTGATTGATTGATTGATTGATTGATTGATTGATTGATTGATGAATAGATTTATGCATTGATGATTGTTTGTTATGAGTAAGGAGGATATAAGGAAGAAAGAGAGACTGTTCTTTATTTTATTTCACTATTCTGGTATGACAGTTTTATCTTAAATCATACATACACTATTCCATTCATTCATTCATTCAATGCTACATTCATTCATTCATTCATTCATTCATTCAGTCAGACAGTCAGTCAGTCAGTTCATGTTATTATAGAATATGTTTGTTTGTTTGTTTGTTTGTTTATTTCTTTATTTATGTCTTGATATTCTGAGAAAACTGTTTTGACCTCTCCATAGGTCTCATCAGGTGGTAGCAGGTAACACAACTGCACATAACATGCGTTGTGTTACCTACGGATTTCCCCACGACAGTTTTCCTTTCTGTATTATGTGTTTTTCATTGTGTCTTTTGGGCACTGTCCTTTTGTACATGGACTAAGATCCTCTTTTCTGTCTGCAGTGTCATTGGCTCCTGGTGAACCTGTGCATAGGAGTGATCACCCTTGGAATGACTGTGCAGCATGACTTCCTGTTCTGGGCTGAGTTCTGTGCCTTAGATGAGCCTGTATCATATATCCCTGTCTTTCCAGTACACATTTCCTGTTTTCCGGATACTTTGGATACAAATGATGGTAAGTACAGTGTTTTATCCATTTGATCCAGTGATCTCAGAGTACTTGGTGAAAGTATACCCCCAAGTGTTTTACTTTTGTTTTCAGAGATGATCCAAGTCTGTTATTGAGTCTGTGTATTGTTGAATGCACTCTTGCCTCAAAGTTTCTTGAATAGTTGACATTTTTAGGTACGGAAACACTGATTGATCTGTTCACAGCCTCACATTTCTGCGTGTTTGTATTAAGTTGCAGTCTTTGTACAACATCACAGGAAAGTTTCATTTTCAGCACTTCCAGGAGAATATTCTTATCACTTTCTGTCATGTTTAGATGAGTCCCTTGATGAGGGCTAATTGTCTGCCATATCCATTTCATTTAGCTGTACAGTAGCTTGACCTACAATGTTGGAAGCCCTTTGCATAGATGTTCTACTAGGTGGTGGAATGTAAGAGGCTGCAAGTAGGTATCTAGCCCTGGTGTTGCCCATTGGTGTATCCTGTAGTCCAGCTTGAAACGTCATATTTACAGCAGCAGGATTTGGCCCAGGTTTAGCTGTTTTTATCTCGTCATACAGCTAATACTCATGTGACTTAAAACTGCAGTTTTTACATATCATAGTATGCTTCCAAGCAAGTCCCCATTTTGTTTCATTAGCAATTTTGAAATCAGGTCTCACATCTGTTGTCTTGATTTCCATGATGATGGATGATATCATTCCAGATTTCCACATTTTTATTCATACAGATCATACATGTCCCCTCATGCTGATTCACTTCTGTCTCTTTCAGGGTCAGTCTTGCTTTGGATGATGGCCATAGAATTCTAGCAGACCCAGGTGTGCCATTACAGTCTGTTGCCACAACTGACTGGAGACCCCCACCTGTCGGCTTCGTCACTGCCATGAGAGAGAACTTGTCTGCATCCATTCTTCTGGTCACTTGAGCAGATTGCATCTCAATGCTGGCTGATTTGGATCATGGCTGATTCGGAACAAATTACCGGCTGATTCCGACCAAATGTCAAGCTGATTCGGACCATGTAAAATTATTATATAATAAAGAAAAATAATGGAACAAACATACTTGTTTTATTTTAGTAGTTATTCCTGTTTTTGCAAACATAGAAAGAGAATGTACATAGTTGATTTTCAGCTCATAAATCTTCACAGTTCTTACGTAAAGATCTGCTGGTCATTCCACCATGTCAGTTCGAACTAGCCGAAAATAGAACAAACTAGATATGAGCATAAAATCGGGGTTTTGTTTCCTTAAATGTAGTTTTGAACTGCTCAACATTGTTGGGAAATAATGAGAATTATCATATTTGAAACAATTGTAAATGTCACATTTACAGCTAAGATGAAACTTAATAATATTTCGCATTGTCCGAATCAGCCCATAATATGATCCGAATCAGACATGGTCCAAATCATCCTGCACCCATCGCGTCTCACCTCATATCAAAGGTTTTCCCTTGCACATACTCCAGAAATGTGGACTATGTTGAATGCAACTGCTTTGGGACTGTATCAAGGTGGAAAAATTGCTTACATACCATGTTTTCATCCATCCATTCATCGCCTAGGCATTTTGACAAAAATGCTTGTATTCCAGAAAACGACTAGGGTGTTACATATTACTGTACACAGAACCATGATACAGTCAGAAGGTAGAAAACTTGCTTTATTTATTTATCCGTCAATCTGTTTTATCTATTCATTCATATCTCCATCCATTTAACAACCAATGCATCTATCTATCCAAGATCCATTACTTGATCTATCTTTCCATCCATCCCTCTATCCCTTATTCCATCCATCATTTGCTCCACCCATCAACTGATATATAGATCTTTGCATGGATATCATCCATCTTACCATCCATATCTCTGAGCATCTTTCAGTCTTTTAACTGAGGTTATAACACAATGCAATAAAAATACAGTGTGAACATGGAAACAATACATTTATGATTAGAACAAAGTACACTAACATGCTGATAAAGGGATATAATGAATCACATATGCAAGAAAGTAATTTTCTTGGTACAGATGGTGAGTTATAATGTCTTTTTTACTCTACTGTAGGAAATGGGGACTGTGTGACATGTTACTACTGTGGTGTAGAATTGGATACATGGGAACCTGGGGATGAGGCCTGGGCAGAGCATGAAAAGTGTTCCCAGTCATGTACACATGTCCTTTTACACAAGATAGGTGGCTTGAGTCTTGGAGATGGATATGCAGACAAGGTTTGTAGAATGGGATATAGTAGATACAGAATAGATATCAACACTACAAAGACACCAAAATAATGGTTGTATACAGAAGTATTATTTAATGCTTTTGTCTATTTAGGTACATGTATTTGCTGTGACGTGTGATAAATATCTTGTTTCAACAGACACTCTTGTCATCAGTTATTTTCCATGATAGAATATGTCAGTTGCACTTTTTTGTGATCTTGACAGTCAGAGTGTATCAGTGCGGTGCAAGGAGGAGGGGTCGCCAGCTGAGGGGGGGCGCCGTCAGGATTTTTTTTCTTCTTTTTTCCACCCCCCTCCCCCCAATCTAATTCCCCGGTTTCAGGGTTTAGATGGGGGTGGTTGAAGGGGAGGGGTCGAAGTTGGCAACTGACATAAAAACTATTCTCTGTGGCAAAGTAGGGGCACCACTAAAGAAACTGCCTCCCCCCCCCCCCCCCGACGCTTTGGTAGGGACGCCATTAAAGAACATTTCCCCCGGGCGCCTCAAACCCTCACGTCGCCACTGTGTGTATACCAAATTGTTATCCTTATTTAACAGCAGACCCATGTACTACTATTAATACTGAAATAACAACACAAACACAAATACATGTAGTGCAAAAATCTGGACACGGCTTCAGGAAACCCAGTCCACCTAGGCCACAGTCAGGTCAAACAGAATCAGATAAAGTTCTGCAACTGTTCACACATGCCTGCCCAGACACCTGTCTCCTTCTTTATTCATTCTTACATAGGTAGACAAACTCCCCTCTAGTACCACTCTGGTATAAAAAGTAGAGTGGGCTCCTCTGGTGACAAGAGTAAATCAGTTTTAAACATCACTCCTATGCAAACTAGGTAGGGTTGTATACAGGCATGAGCCAATCATTGAATTTAGTTCCATGATCAATTATTATCTCCCTGGATCAAATCAATCCAGTGGGTGTAAACCCTTTACCATCCGGGTCCCCCAAGCCATGACAAATTATTTATTAGCATAAGTAATGACAGAAAGTTTGGAATTTAACTGATGCATGTTTATGCTGCTAACTGTTTGGACTGTAATGTCCAGCAAGTAATCAATATGGAGCAATGTCAACATTTAATATAAAGTCTAAATGCTTCTAACTGCATGCCATGACCATATGCTGATGCATATACACCACAATCTACTAGGATCAGCTGGTGTGGAATTTCCCTGAATCAGCCTCAAGTATGCTGTCCCTTTATGTAGCCTTGTATGAAAGGTAGCTGAAATTAGAAAATGGAAACAAACAGTAAACAAGGTTTCAAAGAAGCATAGAAAAATATTAACTTATACTCTTCCTGGGGTGGTTGGTTGGGTGAGAAATTTGTACATGCCTTTCACATGCTGTTGATTCATTAGAAGTGTATCCGAATCATCCAGAAGTTTATATGTAGTAGAGGCATATATTGTACATTGTACACTGGGTTACCTCCTTTGTACCAAACATTCACAATATACAAAATGTTTAACATGTACCGGTAATCCAAGTGTTCTCCAGAAGGTACAATACCTATCTTTTCATTAAATACAAGTATCATTAATCTGATAATTGGTATTAACAACAGACCCAGTACAATCCAACTACTATTATTAATACTGGAAATAACAAGACAAAGACAAATAGTGGGATAATCTGGCCACAGTTCAAGGGAACCCAATAGTTTAATATTGTTGATACCAGAAGATGAACTGACAGCCTACACAAAGGTAACCGGGCATGCCAGTGCCTCTTTGGTGACAAATATGACCAGTCTGTCTAGATCTCACAGGTCAGACAGAATCCGATAAAGTTCTGCAACTGTTTACACATACATACCCATTCTTGATACTTACACAGGTAGGTAAACTCCCCTCTGGTGCCAGAGGTAGAGTGGACCCCTATGGTGACAGGAGTAGCCCCATTTTTCCACATCACACCTGTTCTCTTAATACACACATGGTAGGGTTGTATGCAAGCACGAGCCAGTCGAGTTCCATTATTAGTTGTTGTCTCCCTGGATCAAACCAAATCAGTGGGTCTACACCTTCACCATATGCCATTTGAATGGGTATATAATCCACTCACTTCCAATTAATCATTAATTATTTTCCATGATGTTAAATATGTCAGTTGCACTTTTTCATGTTCTTCAAAGTCAGTGTGCATACTAAATAGTTATATAATTTCAAACAGATTCGAGTGGAAATGTCTACTGAAATCGATAGTCATCATGAGTAAATGTTTTTAAATATTTAACTATTACAATTGAAGAAATTAGCCAATAAAATATTCCTACTATATCTTTTCTTGGGAACATGCAAAGATCTTCACATCTTTTCATGCTTCTATGCTGAGATATTTATTAAAATATATAGTTGTTCTATCTTTGTATCCAATTTGATCAACTGTAATTTTGCATAATAATTGATATACAAAATATTGAACATCTAGAATAATTCCAGTACTGTGAAATAACAAGTACAAATATGTTGATTTTGAAAACATGTTATGTGGAAAAGCTATCTATTTGAAGAAAAAAAAATTACATCTATTTATTTGATGCATGTCTATTTTACCCTCACTTTTCAAAGTAAAGGTATAGATGATTTCCAGTCTTGTAAGCATGCACAAATTAATATCATACATACAACTCCTCCTACACTATTTAAGACAGAACTTTTGGATATGATTTGGGGGTTGTATATAAATGTGCACAATGGTTCAGAATTTAAATCCAGCTGCTGAAGGCAGAGAGCAGGTGGTGTGTGGCAGGGTAGATGGGTGGGGTATGACTAAGATACGCAATGGAAAAATGTAATGCAGTAGAAATAAAATATGCTATGGAAATAAAAAGATTGTAAAATAACACGTTTTTGTCACTATTTGATTTCTGGTGATAAATTGACATCAAAACATAAAAAATGAATACTTACTTTAAATAATAATGCAAATTTACTCAAAGAATTTTTCACTTAAATGTGACCAACCTGCTGTGCAATGGAAATCATTATATGTAATGGAGATTTAAGAAGTTAGTAAATTTTATCTATTGGTCTTTATCTCGAAATATGGATAATGTTTTATTGGTTATTTTTATATTATTAACTTAATTGAAAACTTACAATTTAACAATAAAAAAATAATGTAACCTAAGCCATATGAATGTTGCCACACAACAGAAATCCACATGCGCTATTGGAATTGCAAACTTAGTAAATTAAATTAATCTATCAACTTTATTTTTAAATATTATTATTGTTTCTGAATATTTCTTAATTTTATATCTTTTGACTTGCAAACTTGCTTTAAATAATGACATAATTTTAGTGTATTGTGTTTCAATCGTATTCCATTTTTTCATATTTTAGTCATACCGGGTGGGTGACCCTTTGGCATATAATGTGTGTTTGGGGTTATGAATAACTGAGAAAAGCATGAGAGTTATGCTTTCAAAATTTTGAGAACACAACATTTTAGTTCATTTGGCCATGAAAATTTATATTGTCTGTATTGAAAGAAATCAGTGATGTGAATATGCTTAATTTACAGTATTTAAATGATTAGCAGTATTATTATTTCCTGTATTTTTAGAGCTTTTCAATGCAGAATAGTGGTGATGGCTTCAGAAAAGATTGTGCACAGGAAGACATTTTGAAAAAAAACAGGTAAAATATAGAAATAGTTTGAAGAGAACAACACTAACTACAATAATTCAGGCCTCTGGGCCCCCCCCCCCATATATATATATATATATATATATATATATATATATATATATATATATATATATATATATTTGCAGTGCCATCAGCTATACAATAGATACTAATTACATGCCATAGAGGCAACATCATATTTTTTCTTTGGAATACACGTCTATTCATAAAGGCAGCTTCAATTTTTTTTAGGGGGGGGGGGGGAATACATGCTAGCTTTGAAATTAGGCAGCTGGTGTTTGTCTATAAATTCTACTACTTTGCTGAATAAATTATCATAATCACTTGTGGAATTATCCTGCAAAAAATGGATTCCTAGCATCACTATCAACTATTAATTTATGTATCTATGTATTTGAATCCCTCTGTCTTCATAAGCAGTAAATCCAAAAATTTAGGTCACTAAGACTGCAAAAGTGTAGCGAATTTAGTGAGGAAGTTATATTCATGAAAATATTTTTCGACAAATATTATATAATAAATTATCAAGGATCATTTATTTGCTAAAAGATGTGTACATCGGTAACATGCAAATTGACTATATTTGCACAATTTTAATGACACTGTGATTGACAACATACATTTACATTGATATAATTTTGTAAATATTTGTGCTTACATGTACATGCATGTATATTTTGTAAATAGGTAGATAAATACACAGATGAACAAGATACAAAAAAAAAACAAGTAGAAAAAAAAAATTACATTTCTATCAATTTTTATTTTGTAGACTTTCATGATTATAAAAGGTTGGAAGAAGAGAACAAGAAATTACGACATCAGTTTCTGTGTAAAACGTGTCTGCAAGAGAAAGCCTGCATCGTCTTTTTACCCTGTGGTCACCTTTCTGCATGTTCTGTATGTGCAAAAGAACTACAAAACTGCAACATTTGCCAGCAAGCCATCAAAGCCACAGTCAGGGCATATTGCTCTTGAAAAAGGACTGTTCTATCCCGCATTGATACTCGCTGATAGTGTGACCCACATACAAGTCAACCCCCTTCTTGTAATATAGACAAATTTTGATTTCTATGTTTTACTTTTTTAAGTCGAATCAAATTTTACCATAAAATTTCCTGGTGTTTTGGCCCATATATAAGTTGACCCTCTTGTGAAAATACTGTAAGCAATGATTCTTTAATACAGTGAGGTCAGTTTTTACATGAAATTTGCCAGGAAAATGGGTGTTACTGTATAAGTTTCACATATATATACTACACCATCTGTTGGTTGATAATCACACATTGTCTTGTAAGTTGAAATTTATTTTTAATAATCAGTTTGAGTCAGCAAGAAATAGTAGATTTAGTGCACTGAAACACTTTCACCATTGATCACTAACTACACTGGTATACAAAACCATTGCCTTATAATACTGTTTTCCCTATTGTATGAAAAAGGGCACAGTCAAGGTCAGCATGACTGAAAGAAGAAAAATGATTTCTGCACAACGACACGAGTTCTACATATATAGTTGTGGATTATTATCTGCACTCAGGTTAAGGAAGAAGGTTATCAAATTTGAGGTCAAAAGGTCAAAGGTCACACTACCAGGCAACTAAGTCGCTGAAAAAATGCAAACTTCGCCTTCTTCTATTAGGAAAGTGAAAATGACTTTGCCTGTGACAGTAGTTTATGACTTTTGAGATGCTCCCTCAACCCAGCCAAGTAGTTATGGATTGCATGTTGCTTTAGCAGGTGATCATATCAATTGCATCGACAAAACAAACTCTTGCACATTCACAGGCATGTATTTTAATAGCTGACTGACCATTAACTTTATTCCCCTGCAAGATATCACTGCCCAATTCCATAAGTTATCCTATGATGATGAAAACTTAGCAACTCGTTTCAAAACTAAATCATCTATATGCAAATAACAATTTGAAAATTTTAACTGCTGTTGTGCTTGCATTATTTTCTTCATAAAATCAGTTTGAAGCCGTAAGTGAACCTGCTAAGGGGTAATAATGGTGGACATCGCTGTGTTTTGGAAGTATGTCTTCATTAGACTGTCTGTTTTCATAATTCATTGGGCACATAAATTAAGGAAATTATACAGCTCATAGAAAGAAAAGTGTAACTATTATGTGATAAAAGATTTAGCTTAAAAATAAAAATGTGTTGGTCAGAAACGTATGGGACAATGCTATGTTGTGGAATGGACGAAAAGTGCTCTAACTTTAGGTCAAGGTTGTTTTCTTACATCACTTATTTTTGTGAAAATTCAAGATAAAGTAGCAAAGAAAAAATATCCAACTAAGACAAGATGTTATTACGAGTACGTAGACAAATATTAAAACTATAAATTTTCAATCTTATCTAGGTATTGTTGCAACAAAGCTAGAAAGTGAGTGGTCATAAGAAGAAAATCCCTGTTTCTAAAAACAGATGCATCTGCATGGCATGCGTCATGCCATATTTTCATATAGCTGTGTGCCGATTTACTTTATGTTTCATATCGTTTAACACAGATTGCATCACTGTACTTATAAATAGGCATAAATAGTTAATCAACTGCCACTAGAACAAGCAATTTAATTTTTATACTTTTAAAAACTTCAGCAAAATAGTAAAGTCAAAAGATTCACATTTGATTTAGAATCATCTTCCTCAAAATGCAGTTGTAAAGTTGAGATTACTCATCAGTGACCACTGTTGTTTGAATGGATGAACACTATAATGTTGAAAACATAACTCTCATTTCTCCCTATTCTGTTCAAAAGGAGAAGTCACTTCTTCCTAAAATTCAAGTTTACCTCGACCCCTGGGTCAAATACAGGGCCTGATCTTCAGTTTCTTGTATAGATCAATCCTTCAATCAAAGGTGAACAACACAAAGTATTTTGAAAAGAAAGCCTTAAATCATACTATATCAATATTTTTTTTATGTGTTTTTAATGCAAATACTAGTAATTTCAGTGTTTGGCTTGTTCCATATCCATTAACATGCATTTGTTTTTAATAATCGGGCTTTGAGTCAGCAAGAAACAGCAGATTTAGTACTCTGCAATACTTTTATCATTGGTCACTAACTTCCTTGGTATATAAATCTATGAGGACTTAAGAGATTTATAGTAATGTTGGTCTTATAATAGTGTTTCCCCTAGTGTGCAAAAGAGGACAGAGTTCCAATGGAAAAGGGCAGGGTGGCAGACAGTGAGGGCAGGGTGGCTGTTCCAAACTATAAGGTAGACAAATATTTAAACATTTTGCAGATTTCTTTGTTTTACTTGCTAAATTAAATAGAAATATATTCAAAATAAGCAATAATTATATTAAAAGAACCATTATCTTACAGAAATAAGGAGATATATACAAAAAATAAAAATATGATCTCTCAAGGGCAGCAGTGCGTTATGAAAGGACAGCAGGGTGTTCATAAAAAAATGCAGGGTGTAGATTTTTTTTGTCTGCGGGTAACACTATGCGAGTTAAAGACTTTTAGTATGCCTGGCATACAAGTTGACCCATATCTGCACGAGAGAGAGAGAGAGAGTAATGCTTTGGATGTAAAATTATTTTTGTATTCTAACATTATATGCATACATTCTTCGTTGTTTACTTGTTAATATCTTTGTTTGATATGCACAAACATTTTGTATTCGGGTGTTGTATTCTATACCAAGTGAAATAAACCTTCTTGACTTGACTAGCTTAGCTGTGATTTTGTTTTCATTTGCCATGTTGCCAAGAGTACTTGCTTATGATCTTGTCCATCCATCCATCTGTTATCAGTTTGCTTATGATGTTGTCCATCCATCTGTTATCACTTTGCTTATGATGTTGTCCATCCATCTGTTATCAGTTTGCTTATGATGTTGTCCATCCATCTGTTATCAGTTTGCGTCTGCACAAGTTTGCTTCTGCACAATAACTTGATTTCTCCACCATCTAGAGCTTGGGGATGATTTTACACGTTGGGTAAGGAAGAAGCCTGTCAATTTTGGGGACAAAAGATCAACAGTCTAGGTCAGCATGATTTAAAGGGAAAACAAAATGGTTTCTGCTCAATAACATTAGTTCTACATCATATACCTGGATCAACCTTTGAGAATGACTTGCACTCAGGATAAGGAAGAGGCTTATTGATTTTTGGGATCAAAGGTCATAGTCACTGTGACTGAAAGAAGAAACATGGTTTCTACACAATAACATTAGTTCTACATCACAGACTTGGACCAAACTTTGTATATGGCTTGCACATGGGGTAAAGAAGAAGCCTATTGATTTTAAGGTCAAAAGTCAAGGTCAGAGTGGCCCAAAGAAAAAACATGGTTTCCAAACAATAACATTGGTTCTACTTCACAGACTTGGACAAACATTTGTAATTTGGCTTGCCCTTGGGGGTAAACAAAAAACCTATTGATTTTAGGATCAAAAATGGTTTCTGTACAATAACATTGAAGGACTCGCAGTACTAATTCAACTTGCATAGTAAACCTATGGAAACATCATGATATTAAAAATTCAATAACTTAATTTCTAAATGCTCATGATCAAACCTATATTTATCAGTATAGACCCATCCTTGATGCAAGCTTCTGTGTTAAGAAAACCACATGAGTCGCAGCATATTTTGGATCTACATGTACATGAAACGTGTTATCCATTCTGCACCTAATGAATTAGGTGCTACTGTTGTTATTGATTGTTCCTAAGTCAAGTCTATAAAAATACTAAAATTGCATCAATAGAATCTTGTGTCTATTTTTTTTAGGTACAGATAGGATAAGCTCTCAAAATAATTTTATACTAAAATTTTACTTTTCATTATTAACTAATTATGGACCACCAAACCCGTATATACTCTATTAAATCTTCACCCATTTCTAGACTGGTTCACAGTTGTGCCATATAATTAGTACCATGAGTCCTATGAAGCATCACATATCTTGGCCAACCTTTGTGGATTGTTTGACCAAACTTTGTGGATGGCTTGCACTTTGGGTAGTTAAGAGCCTATAGACTGTTGGGTCAAATGGTCAGAGGTCATGTGAAGTCTACTAAGAAATAATGGTTTCTAAATTTTGTTCAAGACCGCATACCTTGACTAAATGTCCAGGTTATTGAGACCTGTTGGTTAATAATCTCCAAATTCAGCACAGGGTGGGCATATGCATGGTAGTCTTGTTTGTCTGTCAGAGGGAGCAGGTTTGAGTTACCTCAGTACAAATGGAAAACAAGAATGATCTAATATATTGTAAAAGCAGAAATGTTCATCAAGAGTTTAATTTCCTTTTTATTTTATTTTTTCCTTTTTTAAGTTGGTAATGAATATAAATGAAATTAAATCCACCATGAATAAGTATTGTAGATTAGGTGTTAAGGAAAACAGTGTGACTGCATTGTAATTGATCATTCATATTACCAAAATTCTGTCATACCTTGCGTGGCATTTGTATATCTTTCTCTTCCAAGGACCACTTATACATCTTGTAACCCTTGACTATATAATCTGAAACTTTTTATTTTTTGTTTTGAATGGTTCAGCTATCTCTTTTGTGGTTGTTTTATTTTTTTTTCTCTCCCACTTATAGTTTCTTGAAATCAATAAGAACAAGATCTGGTGTGGATTCAACAGAACCTAAGTCTAAAACTTAGATGTACTTCTAGAATCCAGCGTGATCTGGTCTGGAGATTATAAAACATATGAACTTTAGTTTGAGCTTCACTTGTAGTATGGAATTATTTATCATCTTTTAAATTATAATATAGTTTTCATTTGGTTTATAAACTTTGTATTATAATTTATATTTTTTATAGTAGCCAATGCTATTATTGAGTACATGTATATCTTGTTAGGAATGTTGGTTAAACACGATGCCCTAAGTCACGTGAATAGTGCGTGGTGAAATTATCCATGACCTAATTCCCATGATTCAGTAAAGAGTACAACTTGTTTACTTGTAAGAATTAACATTGCAATTTAGGTTTGTTTATTTGAGACGGAGTAGATTGGGTTTTAATTTGTTCTATGCAGTATAGATAATATAAAACGAGATTTAATCACTGTGTATTCATTCTTGGCAGTTACAGCATTTGGTAAAGTCATAGAGGGAATTTATTTATTGTTCATGAAATCTTAACTCTAAACAGTACTTTTGGGATTACATACTTTTATTCAAAGATCTGAACTTTATTCTACTCCGTCGAAATTATCGGAATCATTTCAAGAACTTTTGTGATATTCTACATTCACAGGAATTTACCTGAAATTAATAACATTTGGATTTAGAACTGTGATTCTTGTTGACACATAAGCACATTAGTGTCCTCATTCGGAATACACTTGGACAGTTTTTGGAGTAGTGAATTCTATAGAACAATTTAGGATTATTTAAGGAATTTCTACACTGTAAGTTATTTTTAATTCTTTAACTTTATTTTTAATATTTTATATTTTAGGAAATTAAATTTGTATTTTCAAAATTGTGAAAGCTTGTTATAGTCTTTCTTTCTTTTGTTACATATTCAAACCCCTAGTCGTAACACTTGCCACTGTCATCCAATCAGAAATGATCTTTCAAAATAACGACATTTTTCATTGATAGAAACAAAATCTGAAGCTTAAAGAGTTTATTATCCCATGCCCGATTGGGTGAAATTTAGCTCCGAATTAAAATTAGCTAATCGAATTTCTTAAATTTATACTTAACTTTCAGACTTATGTTGATGAAATTGAGGCAAGGTCACCTAATTTTGAAACTTTTGACCATGAAACTCATGCTGAAGATCAAAACATCAAAACCAAATACGATACTTGGAAAACGTCAAGGTCAATGTAATTCAGCACTCTAAAGAAGGGACTCAAGGTAAAAAAAAAAACCCAGAAAAGTTTAATGATTCTAACTTTACTTTGATTGAACTTGTAGGCTGTTAAAGTTTCACCATGATCTCAAGTTTTACTTAAAGATTTATACGGGCCTGGTCTTCGTATGCTTTGCATCTTTCAATGAACTTCACCCAATCGCAATTTGTGTAGGCTGTACACTTGTCATCTTACTACCTTTATGATACTTCTTTTTGACGTTTTCAAGTTTAAAACTTTATTGTGAATATGTAATTTGAATAATGTAGCTCTTTCCCAAAAGTAAAATAAAATTTAAAATTTCATCATACTGGCTTGTTCTATTTCTTTTATCCAAATATTATATCCACTGTTGTAAAGTTAAATTGTTCAAGGTGTATGCATTTATATTTCAGCCACCTGAACAAGTGTATTCAATTTTACTTTAGCAAAATAATGTAATAAATGGAAAAAGCGATTCATCTGTTTCTAAAAAAAAAAAAATATAATAATAATAATATAAAACAAAATAATAAAAAATAGCATAATTTACCTTGTCTAATATTCATTTTTTATAAAAGAAAATTTTTAGGTAGATTTCAGTGAAGAACGTTCAATTGGAACCATTTAAAATGAGTATCTTTTTGTACACTTATGTACCAATATTTATTTTTCCACCAAGTCTCCGTTTATCTTCAGCGTTTGGATATAGAAAAACAAATTCATTAAAACTCGGTAAACATATTGACAACCTTTCGTTTAAGTATGTAAATTGTAGTGGGAATGACATAGATGGTCTTTGCAAGAGAATATCTGATGCTTTTAATGCCTGTACCGTCAAATACTCCTTGATAGCACGTCTAATACCCTCATAGTGTAAAAAGTTTATTGTATATGGATAAATTGTTAAAAAAAATATACAGATGCGTATAGAAAATGCTGTTACTTCCGATTTTGATATTATTATTGAATAACGCTCAGTGAGAAACGCTTGCTTCAGGCTATTTATTTCTTTTAGTTTTGACCAACGAAATAAAACATCCTTTTAAACATTGTTCTTCAAACATCTAGAAATATTTTTAAGAAGTTCGATTCCAAAACCAAAAATATAAAATACTTCTGAACATGTTTGAAGTAATAAGTTTTTACACTTAGCTGTATCCAGAATAAGTCTACATATCCAGGTTTCTAATGCAACAATACATATTTTAATGTTAATCATTTTTCAGCCCTCCTTTAGAATATCCGCGAGAGCAGACTAATCAATCCATATTGTCAGATGATTTATCCCATAAGAAATTTAAGAAAAAACATTTGATTAAGTTTATTCATAACAGGTTATGGTGGATTAGGTCGTCTAAGAATCAGATGATTTATCTTGGACATCTCAAGACGTTTTATAACAGATTTTGTTTTACAAAAGGTGTCAGAATTCTTTTGGACCATTGTGAGCATGAATTTTATTTCACGAGTTCTGTCACGATAATTTAGTTTGATAATTTCCCTCAAATTTGTTGTGAATTTAATGCCAATTAGTGTGAAAACACCCCTTTCCGAATAATGAATATTCCTGATAAAACATGTGCTATTTTTCTTTGATCCAAACCAAACAGCAATTGTTTTTTCAATGTTAAGGCCGGAGATCTTTGCATAGAACTTAAATGTGTATAGGGTAGCTGTCAGTGACATTTCAATAGCATCAACAATAATAGAGGTATCATCTGCATATTGGGATAAAATATATTCTATATTATAAATTTTTATAAATATGATCTCCGGATTTAATTCAATCATATATCCTAAAATCTCAGCACAAAAAATGAAAATATATGGCGTTAACGGATCACCTTGCATGCAACCGCATTCAATAGGAAACCATTGTTAAACATGATTATTGACAGCGACACATGATTTAATATCTTTATAAAATATTTCAATCCAATTTTGTACAATTAGGCCAAAATTTGAAAAAAGAACTGTATATATAAATCTCCATGAAACTGAATCAAAGGCTCGTTCAACGTCAAAAAGAAGAAAAAAAAACAGGGATTTTCTTATCTTGTGCATATTGCATTATTTCATAAGTAATTCTTTTTTCCCCATATATATCAACCAGAAATGAGATCCGTTTGATATAGGTGTGTCAATTTTGATACATGTTTCTTAATTCTATTCGCAGTGGTTGCTGAGGCAAGTTTATATCTAGATATAAATGAAGATATAGGTCTCCAATTCTTTAGTAATAATTCAACTTTATTGCTGTTTGTAACACAAGTTATAATTCCATTTTTCTGATAAGCTGACAATTCACTAATGAAAACAATAATTTACATATCTACGAATAAATAAACTCAAATACTTCCAAACAAACTTCTGCAGTAAACCCATCTGAGACTGGGCTTTTATACGTTATTAATATTGTTTAAAAACTAGGCAGTAATTCATCAAATGTAATTAATCCTTCAATTGAATTGTGTTCATTAAATGTAAGTTTCTGTAATTCAAATGATTCACACTGTGAGATAAGAAGATTACTTAAGTTTAGATGTAATTTTCTAGATTGATAAAGATTCTCCTAGTAAACACTTTAGTTTCATTTAATATTTCATGATAATCGTTTATTATTGATCCCTCATTTCTCCTCAACCAAGTCATGAGTTTTGAAATATAATGTGTGTGTGTGTGTATATATATATATAAAATGTTGTTTTTGGGGAGGGGGGTTGCCTTAAGGAAATTCATAGCAACACGTCTTTATAAGGAGATCGACGTATATTTTTAAAGCATTGCACTGATTCTGAATCTTAGTATTGTTAAAAGAAATTAATCAGATTTTCGCCCCAGTTATGACATGTTGAAAGCTGTAAATATTTAAAGATATGAATTAATTTTCCTGTGTACATTAAAATTATAATCGTCATAATTATCGATGACCAAAAATGGGTCCTTCCAAGTATTAAAAAAACTTAAAATACGCTAATTCAGTTACATCAATGCAACTCATTTCCATGCATTTGGAGGAAGTTTTGATATTAGTTAACTCTAAGAACAAGTCTGCAACAGAAGTCCTCATGAAGTGTTAGTGCCTTGATAGCTCAATACCTCATTGGTTGAGCCTCGGACTCTTCAAAGAATTTTCGGATTTGATATCCACTCAGGCCAGACCGGGTCAGCTGCCTCTTTGTGACCTTGCGATAGCACTTAGTTCCCATTTCCTCAGCATAATACAACCAATAATGTGTTAAAAGTTCCGTTAAACCCAACTATATAAAGTGTTGAAATTGTCAGAAGAAAGTGTATGACTCTCTACGGTGAATTTAGTCGTACACTCAAATGCGAGTTGTTATTTCTCATTACACGAGGAAATGACACCTGACTGTTTGCATAATCGGATGATATTTATGAAGTGTTTAAAAAATGGTGAATACAAATTTGTCACTAATAACGTCATAAAGTACAATTTTCAGCGAACATTACGTGACTATCGTGAAATTTTATAAGAGTAATTTCTCTCCTTTTTATACTTGTGATTTAATAATCAGCTTAAATGTGTAGATAATTATGTTGTAATTAAGTTTAGTTAAATTTATTTGAACTATGTCGGAAATATCCCATGTCTAATAAAAACAAATATTGTTTATTGGCCATTTTAAAGCTGCAGTGTCTGCAGTTTTTGTTCATATATTTCTTGCTTAAATTCATACAATCTCTTTGAATTTCATATAAAGAGCCTTTCACAAATTTTCAGTGATAACCAGGCTGTGACCGCCCGATTAGTAAACTAGGTACTTTCATATATGTACATTGCTACCAAATCTATCTTGAAAACAAACTATACCTTAAAACGATAAATCATGTCTTTTTTTACATAAATATCCAATTGTTGTTGCCAATGTAAATTTTATTTTTCACATTTTATTCGACTGTTTGGATATTCAGAAATTCTCGAATATGCTGAAATAATTGAGAAATCTTAAAATTCCATGAGAATACATCAGCTGGAAAGCTTAATATGTTAACCTATTGTTTTTCAAAATTTGTGAAAAGACTAATTCATGCGAGTCAAGTAGAAGATAGAGCCTAGACCCTGTCATAGACATTAATCTATTTTGCAGTGATATAAGCGACCTGTACTTTCTTCCGAGAAGTTAAGAACGTGCATACCTTAGCGCGCTAAACATGATCACACGAATCATATTTAATGACAGAAGCCTTCAAAATACTGCCATCTGAAGACAAACAATGAAATATGAAAAAGAAAATGAAGGAGTTAAAACACTGCCTTCGAAAATGGTTCAAATTTTTTTTAAAAACAAACAAACAAGCACTTAACCATTGTCTTGCGATTCAGTTTAATGCAATAAATTGGTTTACTCACCTGAACTAAATTAACACTGAAAAATGCATGTATCGAGGTTAAAATCGACTATACTGAATTTGTCACGTACAAGCCATTGGACATTTTTGATAACTACACTTTAAAATTTGACAATGACTACTGTGTGAAAAGATACAGAATACAGTGAGTATGACATAAACGTTTGGCAGAATCAATTAAATTGGGCAGAATGGGTGGAAACACTTCGTTTGAGGACTTCCTACTGACTTTTAATAGAAGAAAGAAAAATAAAGGTACTATAATTAGTCAAATCTGTATAAAAATTTCCTGTTTATTTCCATATGCAAAAACCTTTGTCTGAATGTGAAACACCTCTACCCGATAATGATGCAGTCAAATCAAATCACAATAGCATATATATATATATATATATATATATATATATATATATATATATATATATATATATATATATATATATATATATATATATATAACAATTTAGCTTGATCTGTACACTTTTAAATTCCACCACAGCATGGCGTGAGACACCTCAAGGGGAAACAAATATTTCTATTGCGCCAGAGGAACAAAACGGTACAGAAAGTTTAAGAGAGTCTACACCGCAACTACTGTTGTGTTGGCTGCTTTTACAGACTCAGACTTACCTATGAAATATGTACTGTTGAATAATGGAGGACATTGTCAGCTGATGAAATAAATTCTTCGGCAAAGATAAAGCTACTTGGTGGACGTGAAGAAATAGCTGGACAGGATCAAAGTATAAGGCCTTTGTAATCTGTATATTATGTGCATAGCTACAAAATAGAACATTATTACACAATCTGCTACAGCAGTATCACTGCTAAGAAGTTAATGGAACTATTAATTCTATGACTGCAAGATTACGACATAGGTAAAAACATTATGATAACATTTCAATATGCAACATTAAAAAGTGAAATTGAAACATCTTGTTGGCCGTGGCAGTATCTTTCTATTACCAGTGAAAGGATCATGAAAATGAGTAGCATCGTCGGATGTTTATAACAGTCCATTACCCTTTAAACTGGAGTTAACTCTTACAATTAATACTGACGTGGGAAAGAACGGTATTTTGAAGGCTGATAAACAATCTGTAAGAGAACGACAACAAATTGTAGAGGACAAAAAGGAATACAAATGGAGTAAACATTATGGATTATGATGATGATATTTCTTCAAAATATCTCACCTCACGCGACGATGGTTCCATTTCCATGTCTGCTAATGATATCCGATAATCGTAGGTTCAAGGAACACAAGCAATTTAGAACCGACAAAAACAATATTGACCATGAAACAAACAAACAATCATTTATATTGATACTAATGGTTGCAGGGGCCGTATTGTGTTCTTTTATTAAGTAGGTTACGAATTTTGCTATCCTCTTTGATATCGTGTCTACACCTTTGAACAACAATGCAAATAACAAACCAACTAATGCCAGAAACAATTAATACGTGATCAGCCAGAAAAGAAACAATTTGGCCCAAGCTCTTAAAATCAACTGATCATACTGTCAATAATACCAGGCGTTGCTACTGCAAGTTTTTTCGATAACTCAGACAACTTTTACTTAATTTGCCAATCCATTTTTTATTTTGACATAAAATGATCCGCTTGGAGTAGAAGCAGATGGAGTAAGAGCAGAAGGACGTGCTGTAGGTGAGACAAGAGGAGTAGGATGTTGAGGCGAAACAGGGGTGTGGGAAACACCTTTTGGCCAAAAGTGTCACAGACAGAGCAATTTGTATTGAGCCATCATTACTTTCTCTGTAGCTATTGTAGCAATTATTACACCTTTATTTGAATAATCTTTTCAATCTTTCACCCAACGATAATTTGCCTCTAATCTTGTCATTTATTATTTCAATATGTTTACTCATATTCCTCTCTAACTGTATTAGATCTTCAACTGCTTGAGCTAGTATGCTTTCAACACTTCCCAACTATTCTTATAATACAGTTTTTTGGTTTGGGTCTTAAAGTAAAAACTCAAATCGATAACTTGGGTTGCAAAATTAACTGAACCATAATTACAGGACTTGAATAGAATAATATACATCACGGGATTTGTGTAGTTCAAACTGAGATTACCTCTATCTGCATTAAATGCAGGTTTGATTACATTCGCACATATTAATTTCGAAATGATAACCTTAAATAAGGAAATACTGAATGAATGATTAATAAATAAATGCATGTTGTATTGTTGTTGATACATTTTCGGTTTTAATCACAATGGTTATCTACTTATGGTATAATGAAGTCCATAATGAAAGAATGACTAGACAATATCGTTCAAAATTTCCTCAAGGATAAAGTTAGTCATCTTGGAAAATTCAAAGTCTTTGTCTTTTTCTTGCGCCTCTTTCCTCGAAGGCATTTTGTCATTTTTAGATCTTTCTAATTGGCTATTATATATATTGTGTGTGATCAGTGGAAATATTTACTCAACTGCTCTGGATTGGATGGATCAAATGCAGAGCAAGGTATGACATACATGATCTATAGTTAAATCAGCTCCACTAACAACTTCAGGTTTTGACAAAATTGGTAACTAGGATAAAATTCAATTGATAAAACATCACGTATTTTCCACGCCGTATCTGATTTAATATATTTAGTCAGTGCTCTCAGGTGAATGGCATCTTTGTTTTGTGTTATATATATATATATATATATATATATATATATATATATATATATATATATATATATATATATATATATATATTCTCTAGTATTCATTATGGCGTTTCTACTTTCATCTCTTCATTTGTTTTACCATATTTTTGATCTCTCCATTTTCTCACGTACTCTCTTTTACCGGATATACAGTAACCGATTTTATTTAATTCAGTTATTTTGTTTTCTTTTTCGTATGTGGGACATAGTTTTGTGTCCGTCTTGTTTATTTAAACAATGAAATTTCAAATTATTTTTTACTAATAATAATCATACGGAAATATGACTTGCAATTAACCTACAAGTCATAACCTATGTTCAGATTCAGAGGAAAACTGATCTAACTTACAAATGTTTGTGTAAATTAAATGGAAAACAGTGAACACAAAAATGAAAACGAAGGCAAGAGTAATAAAGAACCTGAAATGTAACTTTGCAAAAGCCAAACTATCTACATAGAGTTGAGATTGTTAGAAAACTTGGGAGACGTTCTGTAAGACCAATGTTGAGCGTTGAAAGAAAGAACAAGGAGATTCCAAAATGTACAAGATGAAAGAAAATATTAAATGTACCTACCTATTACCTGATAGGTGGTGGTGTACCTGTTCAAAGCATCCTGTTCATGGTCAGAAGTGGAGTTGTTTCTGTTGTTAAATCTGAAGAGACAACAAAGTCTGTACTGAGGAAGTCGTTTGAAACCATGAAAATCAACATAACTTAAGAACAACATGACCCAACTTTGTCTTCTTACAACGGTAAAGCATGGACTTTGTCCAAAACAATACCAGAAATGCTGGTAATATTTCTAATAAGTCCGCCGTCAAACATGGGTATTGACAAGGTTATTAAGCAAATGATTCCAGTTTCTTTAAAACAGCACACAGTTATCTACCTAATAGCAAATGAACTTGTATATGAGAAATTTGTACCCAATAAATAGCGGAGTATCTTCAAACAAAATTAATACTTCTGGACTAAAAGATAGTTACATTTCTGTTTTAAAAGGCAAGCCAGAGATAAATGTGAAAAATGCAACAGTACAACCTGTAAAACGTAGCGGTGACAGCTACGAACCAAAGGCCATCATGTACTTAACACAGCATCTACAGAGTCAATAAAACCGGCTATGACAACACTGTCGAAACGGTCTCTTTCCTATATATAAATAAGTGAGAAAGTACCAAGTGCTCTACTGTTATGTCATAAACTGCCGATGGCTTCCCTCTGGGGGACAAAACCAACTGAAAATGTTCCTAGTATTATGTTGCACAAAATTGATGAGTTTAAAATGATTTGATAAGAGAGATTTAACACTGTAGTAGAAGTGTTTTAAAAATACGAAATAGCATACAATGTTGTTTGGAATGGGGTGGGGGCTAGCATGGCAACCTTTTCAAGTTGTATGCGAAGAAGGTGCTCCAGGATTAGTTACTGGTGTAGTTGTTCTTTTGACTTTTATGGGGTTTAGTACAACATTAATAAGGCAAAGTTTATTTACGACATAGTTTTTAAAAATGATGAAATAGTAGCATCAGTAATTTAAACAGAATTGACGACATGATATAAAAAAACTATAAGTAATAATGAAATCAACCATGAAGGAAAGGGATCCTAGAGAAACTTACAGAAAAGAATACAAGTTGGAAAAAAGTATATGATGTTTATGTTTTAGCTGCGCTAAATTTGCCTATACAAATAGACAGCTGTATTACAATAGACGCATTCCCTGAAGAAGACATATATGTTATCAGTCCAACTGACAACGGAAATGGTATACTATCGATATTTTTGCAATGTTTATGCAGACAATGTTTACTACAACCAGAATGATGAGAGTTTGTAGATGTACAAGTTTTATCAAACTGATTTATCGCAAGAAATTAGGTAACTTTTTATATATTTGACTATGTTCGCACATCGTCCTGTTGGATTAAAATATTATCAGATCAATATGTAATTCAAATTTTAAAAACTCAGAATTCTACACAATTTTCATTAGCGTATGATTTAAACCTTTACAGATTTTGTAGGATGTTAATATGGACTTTAACATTAGATTAGAGGCAGGCAATCAAATTGTTGCCTACTTATTAGACGTTAAAAAAGAATCTTAACGTAACTCTGGTAAACATGCAGTGCACGAATCTAATCCTTACAACAGTGGTTCTCAAACTTTTTTGATCGCGACCCTAAATACCATCTTTTGCGACCCAAATGCAGTACCAGCATATGGTCGCGAGGATCCTCGCAACCCTCATTTGGGTCGCAACCCGGGGTTTGGGAACCACTGCCTTACAACGTAAAGAAAACATGCATATACCATCTGGAAGAGAACACTTGTTTTGATATTTAGATTGGAAAATATGTATATACCATCTGGAAGAGAACAATTGTTTGGATAATTAGATTGGAAAACATGCATATACCAGCTGGAAGAGAACAATTGTTTTTATAAAAAGATTGGAAAACATGCATATACCATCTGGAAGAGGACAATTGTTTTGATAATTAGATTGGAAAATATTCATATACCATCAAAAAGAGAACAATTGTTTTGATAATTAGATTGGAAAACAAAACAGAACCAACTATTCAGTCAGGATGTAAAACTAGCAGCAGTATCACTATTTTTTACCCCAAAATATCAGAGCAGCAGGAGACAACACTCGGCAAAGGGCTAGCAACTATCTTTTCAGATTATTTGATCAAATTGAAGTTGATGAAGAATTAGACACGATAAAACGTTGAAGAATTACAGAGAAAACCCGTAACACTTACAAAATCCTCTTAAGTGGTAGAAGGTGGTAAACAAGACAACGAACTGGACAAAATTTGTCTACAGTATAGTACGATTACTTCTAAATCAACTGCGCAATCAGTTAATGAGAGAGAGAGAGAGAGAGAGAGAGAGAGAGAGAGAGAGAGCAGCAGCAGCAGCAGCAGCAAATACAACTTTAACAAATCAAATATTCGATTCTTCCAGAATGCGCTTCAAAGAGTGTTTTGATACTATGTAAAAAAAAAAAGAAGAAAGCGATTCAAAACAGTTTTACAACTCAGCAATACCAACAATCACAGTGACTTTAGAAGGCCTGCCACAGGTTGTTTTCTTTCTCATGGTTTTCAACTGAAGCCACGACGTATTTTCTTTATGATGAACACCAAAAGCAGAAATCAATAACGTAAGTGGTAACTGTATTTAAACTGACTTCCAATGCACCTCACCTGAGCTGATGTGAGAAGCACACATTATAACAGATTGCATGGTAGTGATACGTTCAACTAGGTATACAATTTTAAATCAACATATACAAAAATGTAGATGCTCACAAGTGAGCCAAGTGTAAGTGTTGAAACTTTGTACACTGATAACCATTGTATATAACTTGATTTGAGAAGTACACATGATAATCGATGCTCGGGTAAATATTCAGACAATTACCTAAACTTAAGTATGTTTCAGACATGTATAAATGCATGTGAAAGAATCTCATAAGATGATAACTGAGTAAAATTATGTAAAGAAGATTGATTTTATGATGTTGCTGCTGTGCTTCGATCAGGTAATGCAGCTCCTCTAGTACATGTAGTCGGAGGGGAAACGTAAGTGTTGACAGTCACGAAATTGTGGAACAAGGAGGTGAAGCATACATGTGGACAAAGTCAAGTTTAGAAAGACCAAACTCAGGATTGAAATAAACAGTCATTTATATCGATACTAACGGTTACAGAAGCTGTTCCGTGTTTCATTTTCAAATAATTTACAAACCTTTCATTCACCCACTGTGACGAGTTTCGTGAATCATAGCAGATGCTTTGTTGATGCCTTTGATCAAAAATGCAAATATCAAAACCCGCTAATGAAAATAAGTAGCAACATGACACAAGTTCAACCAAGAAAGAGACAATCTGGCCAACACTCTTAAGGAACCGGTATTCATGAAGCTCTATTTAATTTTTCAACGATCGAATCATCTTTGCTTCTTGGCACATCCTCTAGCACCATATACTGCATCTCTCACAGTGTTAGTCATTGATGGAGGAACAGCTGATATATTCATACTACTTGCATTAATAAAACAGCAATTGTCACATCCTTTTCTATAAATTGCTGCTTCAATGTTTCGCCTAGTGGTAATATTTCTCTAACATTTTTCTTAATCTTGTTAATACTTTGTCCGAATATTTTATCAAACTTGGTTATATGTCCAACTGCTTGAGCTTCTATGCTTTCAATAATTTCCAACTTTTTTTTTTTTTTTTTTGCTTTGTTTTTTCAGGTAGGCTCTTATGTTTAGGACCGTTTCTTTCCTGATTTTTTCTTTTCGCTCTTAAACTGTGTTCCATAGATTTCAACATAAGATTTCTTATATTCTATTTTAGAATTGATAGCTTCCTCAGCATTTACATAAGTCCTTAATTATCTTTCCTCTTGTGGAGTGAATAGTCTTTTCAATGCAGGTGGAAGATCAACACTTTGAATTCTTCCTTGGTAATCATTTAATAAAAGTTTCTGCTTTTCATACCAGGTCATCAAATGGCTCATTTATGTCTTACTTTTCGCATCTCTATTTCCTCAATTACTTTATTCATTGTCTTTCCCAACAGCGGATTCATGTGGATATTTAGGTTTTGTTGTGTGTTACACAGTCTCTGCCATTACTCCAGTACCTCGGGGTCTATATAATTTATCCTGAAATTCTTCTCTTACGATAAAACTAGGTTCTAGATGCTGGTTTGTTAAACCCCCATCTTGTAATTATTTAATACAACTGAACCCTTCGGCTTTTCTCTCCATTGACCTTTATCCAAGCCTACTTTATGATCACATTTTTAAATAGTTCCTCGAATTTAATTTCTGTTTGTTCTTGTCGAAACAGTGGACCTTTTACTTCATCAGAACCATAAGCAATATTTGCATTATTGTCAACTTGAATTTGATTTTGTGTTTGTACTATCTCATCATTATCTTCATAAATCCTTTCATTTATAAATCGTTACCACCATGTGCAATATTGTAGCTATCCCACTACCAAAGATTGTGCCTTTACCTCAGAGGTGCGCCGCGTGCAAATTATGATTTTAATTATGATAAGTGGGCAAAGCACAACTAAATAAATAATGGAGATTTATCAAAAACAAAAATAGCAATAACCCCATTTTCCAGAATTGTGCCCTGCAAGTGTGCCTTTGGTTTAATTCGAAGATTGCAAAAACGAACACACAAAGAGATAAGGTGCAAACACCTGACTGAAAACTGGAAAAATGGACAAGAAACGAATAAGGGTTTGCACGAGTCCATTGACAATGCTAGAGCTCCTAAAATTTCGATTCGTTGTCAAACTTTGTAATCTACACAGTGATATTGTTTATTTACAAATTTCTCAAATCGACTACTTTGAAACCTTACAAATTATACGGAAAGTTAATTACATGATTTCAAATGTTGCTATATTCTACACTGACTTTGTAATTTACCTTGTGATTACCTTTGTCGGTACTGACTGTTTGTTTAACTATATTAAAACATATTGACATTTTTTTTTAAAGTGACAAAAAAAAGTAATTAAACAAAATAATAATAATAATAATAATAATAATAATAATAATAATAATAATAATAATAATAAGGAATTTTGAAAATGTCGTTGTCCACACATAGTCCACGGCGACGAAGACAGTGCAAAGGACGGAATCAGTGCTGAGTACAGTTCATCAAAAATGATTATTAAATAAATGTGTACTGGTAGCTTTGTTGTTGATGAATCTTCACTGTCAGATAAATAATGTAGCATGTGCAAAGCAGAGTGAATACTTCAGTACCAAATGAGTATACCTTCGGCACACATCTAAAGCATGATTACATTTTGCTTTTGAAAAGCTAGCCGAAGAACACTTAAAAAGTCAACGGTGTGCCGTGTGTGTGTGTGTGTCTGTCTGTCTGTGTCTGTTTGTATATATATATATATATATATATATATATATATATATATATATATATATAGGTTGCAAAAATTGAACGAGATTAAAAATGATTTGGTCTGAGATATTGAACACTATCGAGGTGTTAGAAATACAAAGTATCACAACTTGTTTTGAACTGGATATTGGCTATCATGGATTAAATTTCAGGTGATATAGGAATACCAGCAGCTGAAATATGTGTTGCGGGAATAGTTCTTCTCTTTGATTTAGCGGATTTAATGCAATCTTGTTAGGATTTGTGCAAAAACTTTCAAGTAAATGTTCATCGACACCACATGTCTAAAACAAGATGAAAAAGCAACATCTATGTAATTCGTAAGTAAACAGGACTGACGACATTGTAAGCAAAGCGATTAGTGAAGATGAAATCAACCACGTTTATCTGAATCATACCTAATACAACAGATTCAAGGATAAGAAAAAAATGCAATAAGCAAATAAATTGACCATAGAGAGATCAAGTATATTTTGCAATACATTTGAAAAGCATATCAGCCCTTTTTCAAATTCTTTCAAGCAAAGGAGATACAATTATCCTCGAACAACCACTTTTCGTGCACTTAACGTGAATTTTAACGCTTTCGTTATAATATTGTGAGAATCTATTCAAATAACCAAAGAAAGTGTTCAATTATATCTACCTCATTTAATCATCGTTAAAAAAAAGTTGGCATTCATGTATATTAGTTCAGAATTACCGTTTTTTCGAGCGTGTGTAAGAGTACTTATCTCCAGAAGTGTTGTCCATGGTTCGCGACACTGACTAAAAGGTCACGTTGCAAATGACCGGAATGTGTCAGTTATGCCGAGGTATGGATATTATTAGTTTATAGCGTCTCCATGTATTTTAGATAAAAAAAATAAAATGTAAAAATGAAGAAAAAAAAATTCCGTTAATTCCATATGCAGTTTGTGCACTTACATTACTGCTTGCTTTTTCTTTACCATCTAAATACATGACTCAATAGACTGAGAGAGACAGGCAGACATACAGAGACAGAGGGAGAGATTAATTTAAAAATAGACACTGGTGAATGGATATACATTTTATTATAATAGATTCAATGTATTTGATGTAGAATATATGTTCATTATGAACTAATAATGAAACGAAAAAGTCCGGAGTGAATATACATTTCGAGTGTAAATTTTTCTTACGTTGTATAAGAACCCCACATGATTAAAACCAAATATTTACATTGGCTATCTAGTTGTATTAATTCCCAAAGTTGGTTTTCCTGTTCAAAATATGTAAACAAAGCCATCATGTGATCGGTGGCGCTATCTTTAGCATAAAATAAAATAGAAAATTCTTGGCCAAAATGTCTGACACAAAAAAGGCATTAGTGACAATATAGATTTTCATTATGATTTTTTTTAAAAATTACATGAAAGTACCTGCTTTGTCTGAATTTACTGTTTAATTCATTCCGGTCACTCTTGAAGAACGCTGGTGACACCGTTGATGACGTCATTATCTCGAAACAAGCGCGTTAGGTCCCGAGAAACATGGCGCACGATGGAAGGATTATCACGAGATCAGCTGGTTGGACGATATTTAATTAATATTATGTTTGTTTTTATTTCGTATCTACT
This sequence comes from Margaritifera margaritifera, assembly GCA_029931535.1. Lineage (NCBI taxonomy): Eukaryota > Metazoa > Mollusca > Bivalvia > Unionida > Margaritiferidae > Margaritifera > Margaritifera margaritifera. The sequence continues at coordinate 77,576 of JAQPZY010000388.1, read as the reverse complement.
TACTTATTTTTTTACTTTTTCCATTCTGCATCTTTTTCCTTCGTTTGTAGATTTTAACAAATTACAAATAACCTAGAATAGGCTACGCTGGAATATCCAATATCTATACTCCTAAAACAATGGTAATAGCATAACTAACACACTCGGGAATTATTCATTTAAAGCATTAAACTGTGCCATTATTTATGATGTGTTCAACTTTTATCTTTTAGGTTATCTATTTATCGTCGTAGTCTCACTTATCTATATATTGAATGACATGGTATATATCGCCTAGCTCACACGCACCAGCGCTCTAACCAACACGACCATGCGTTCATGCTCACAAATGGCTAAAACAAGGTCGAAATAAAGTATTCGAGGAGCACAAGCAGTTACTTACTAGGCAAGCCGAATTTAACACTCAGCCGTATGCACTTGTTTTATGACGGCGACTTTGTCCTCTGATCTTCCCCGTATTCCATATATGGTAACCCTCGACCAGGCCGTACTCTAAGTTCAACTGGTATTTCAGGGATAGGCACTACCCCGTGCAATAGTAATGACGTCAGACGCTGTCATCAGTCTCCGGTAGCATACAGAAGAAATAAGATCTCAAATGGGTAATGATTTAATATTGAATTTATGAAACTCGTTGAATAATTTCCATCTTTTGCGAGCCTTGGCGAACAAAAGCTGGAAATTATTCAACGAGTTTCATAAATTGGATATCAACGCGTTTCATAAATTGGATATCCAGTTGTTGGATATTCTTGTGAAGGGATTATGACTGGATGCAAAACATTTACTAAATCTAGACTATGCAGGTATTACTGTGTATAATAGTGATTCAAGATTTAATGTTTTTTGTGACCGGATATTTGTATTATTTTATTTGGATGAATGCTGTGGTTGGAAAACTTTCTGTCTGTCGGGATAGCGGCATTTGTCCACATTCTTCTCTAAACAGAGGTGAGTTTATTTACTCCTATCGGCTAACATTTAAACCATGCTTGTCCTTGGAGTGAGTAGCTACGATGTCGTAGCCTCGACATGGTCCACGAAAAAGGGGTACTAATATTAGTACTAGGGGTTGGGTAAAATGTACTCATGTTCTAGTTCTACATTTGGATCCTCCAGCCCTCTATCCCAGGGGTGTCAAACTAATTTGCTGTGGCAGGCCAGAATTGATATAAATAATAATAATAAATAAGAATAAATAATAATAATAAAAAACAATAAATAATAATAATAAACAATGAGTCTGACGGGCCATATGTTTGATACCCCTGCTCTATCCATTGACCGATACTATTAATTTATTTGTATCGAGCTCCAGTGGGGAATATTGGCCATATTCCGAGAGACCTAACCTTTTTTTCTCCATGCCCTTTGGGCAATCGATTAAAAAAAAATGGCCGCCAAAATATTGATAGTAATAGTAAAAAACAAAAGGTTCCAGAAGGCGGAGTAAGGAAAATTCCCACGGTCGCAGTCAATCAGTAAAGAGAATACTGCACAAGAATTTCATGGGCTTATTTGGACCAATCAGATTCATATAAAGTGATATGCTAACAAGTTAACATATCAAAAATATTAAACTGCACACACTATATGTAAAGCGTACCAACTATGTGATAATAATATTTATCGCATATTAGCCTATCAGCCTTTTGCAAACATATAAATATACAGAATGAATTCATACCAAAATGATGTAATAGCAGACACATATTAAAAAATATATATAATATAGATCATATATAGTATCTTTAAATCACACAGTGTAATTGAAAATTAAATAGCAAAAATAAACCTTTTGACGTATGCGTGAAAATATGAATCATTATCATTCTTGAAATGTATGTTAATTGCTATAAAAGAAATAACTAACAATCTGGAGACGACAAAAAAGCACTTTTTAAACAATTAAACGTTAAATAAATTAATTGAAAGATTATGGTGCAGACTTCATGAAATCATTGTTAAGTTTAAAAGATATAAAATTGCTTAAATTTGGTATCGACTTCTGATTATTACTTGAAAAGAGATGAATAAATTTGGCCATAATTGGATGCTTCAAGTAATATTTAGGTATATACTTGCGTCTCCATTCTATGTAACACTGTCATTCTAATATAAAATTAAATTCGTCCTCTATCACGCTACAAAATCAAATGTTCTATTTTCATGATACCGCTTGTGCCTTTACCCATCTACACCTGTTTTAACTTGGAGTCTCTGAAATGATGTTCGCAATTCAGTTAATGATATTCTAAAATTCTTAATAGTTATGAAAGTAAGATATTCATTATATGACAAACAGTTTGCAAGATGAATATATAGCCTTGATGGACTAGAAGATTCATGCCTAAAATTCCAATTCTGAATAAAGTTGTCTTACAAATGTTGCTTTACTATTTGTAGGAACACATACCAACATCTTGTTGCAACAATAGGCCTACGTGTTCGAAATCAAGTGTTTCTAAAAGTTCTTGAATTCTTACAAACGACGAAATTTTATTTGGACTTACTACTATATATTCTGCATATAAAATGGCATATACAATTTTTGTGCATTTTCTTCTGCGAGAACTTTCCATTTTTAACCAGTATTTAATAATCCAAAAAAATTTCCTACAAAGAACTCTCCCCAAATCACTATATACAACGTAATTCGGTGTTGACTGTTTTATGATAGAACTGGAGCAATAAGAACATCAAATAATTGCATGCAATGTTTGACCGTATATCGGAAAATGAATACAAGTACTTATTTAATGTAAACAATGATTTCATTGCTTGTCCTACTATAGATTTTTCAGCTTCTGTAAGAGAAGCCTGTCGTAAAAAAAAGGTCCTAACTATTTCAATGTCAGTTCCATCATAATAAACTTGTTCGTTATTCGCGACTCTACTACCATTCCGAAAAATCATAAACTTAGATGTATTTATTATTAATTTCCATTTCCATTTTTAGTACTTCAGTGCATCTCGTCCCTTTTGTCAACCATCACTACTTGTTGAAAATTTGCAACATATTAGTAATACCATAATTAGACCCCAATGTCAATACCATCGATACACTTTTACATCAAAAGTTTATCTAAGCCATTAATAAACATTGAAAATGAAAACGGTGTTGAACATTTCATTTGTCGTACACTCGTTTTACAATACAATTCATGTAGTGCTCATAGATTTCGTTACATTGAATATCATACTTTTAATACCAATTTTAATAAACATCAACCACTGCAATTTTCTTGCAATATAATTGAATACCTTTTTAAAATCGATACATGCATTGGATAATATGTTACCTGAATTAACTGGTGATGTAATTAGTACGTGGAGTGTAAATATATTATCAATAGTAGACGTAGTGAACTGAATCCAGACTAAGCTAAATATAAATATATATATATATATATATATATATATATATATATATATATATATAATGACAAATCCGACCTTTAGGCGACAGCATATAAATTGGTACCTTTTGGCGACATCTTTGTACATTGAATATGTGTGAATATCTGCGAGTCATTCTTGTGCCTATATAGTGATTTCTGTATGGACTATTGCTATTGAAAGGAATGTAAAAGGTCATAAAAAGTGGTAAGACAACATAAATGACAAACATATATTTTTGGTCGCCAATTTACTGTCGCCGGAAGGTAAAACGATTTCCGTTCATGCATACAACCAACCATTGGGCGACATATTTGTATGTGTCGCCCAACGGTTCTATATATATGTCGCTCAAAGGTAATCACCTAATGGTATCATATACTATGAAAATTCGCTATTACGACCAGCAGCGGGACGGAAAGAAAGTGGTCGCATAAGCAGAGTGGTCAAAATATCTGGGTTCTGCTGTCGGCATCCATCGGGTAGTGGTTTATGTGATGACTATATAGTCCAGTCAAAATAGTGGTTTGACCCAGGACAAATTGCAACAGAAATGAAACCAGTTGCATTCAAGTTGGAAGGCTGTATTGATTCACATATGAAAAGTCCCCCAAAGTCCTATGGTGGGAAATTGATTAATTATCCATACTAATTCACTAATAAATTATCGGTCACAGTTATATTATTAATGCAGTTTGTGAAATATACATGGAACATAACATAGTGTGTGATACATCATTGAAATGCTCATTTCACTAACTTTCCAATGAAGTTTATATTTTGTTCATAGCATTATATTTGTCACAGTTATGAGAATTGTTGTGTTTAATTTTTTTGACGTACAACGTTGTAAAAATGTATCTAATGATGATTGCTTTCTTGCCTTTCACCCTTGTTTCAATTGTTGTTCATGATATGCTGAATGTACTAATGACTTTATTATTTCCTTTCCGGAAAATAGAAAGTAACAAATTATCCAAGTTCAAATGGAGAAGTGTGTATTCTGTAATGGAAACTGGGAAATTAAAAGCCAACTGCAACCTTAGGTGCTAGCATAAATAATACAAGTAAAGCAAGAGGAGACAATATACAAGTAACACCCGGTCAGCGTGTACACACAGAATGTCGTCGCCGCTATTGTCACTCCCGTCAAATCCAAAAGACGTGTACTAGTAATCAGTTGACAGAGGAAGAAACAAGCAAAAAGTGTACACTTCGGTCCAAAGAATAAAAGTTTTCCTTCAGGGAACACTGTTTGTTTTGCATTGCGCCGGCTAAACTTGATGGGAAAACTTCAAAAAGGAGAAGCATTTATACTTTTCCTGTAAGAACAAAAGATTGTGATGAGTCTATAACAACAGCAACATGTAGAGAAAGAGGAGATGAATGGGTTGATAAAGTTTTGGGCAAGGATTATGTCAGCCATTGCTGATCTTCATGCTTCAGATGCAGTTTACCATCAGACGTGCAGTGTTAATTTTAGAACACGAAAACTCATGCCAGAAGCCTCAACTTACCTCCCAGAAGGTGCCAAGTCACATAAATCAAAAGTAGGCAGACCATCAGATGATGTTAAAAGTGAAGCAGTTTTAAAAGTTGTCCAATATTTGGACGAGAGAGAATGATGATGAATAGACAACTATTCATGATCTCAGCAAGAAGATGGATGATATTCTTCAAAATACTGGCTGTGAGGCTTATAGCTTTAAATGGATGAAAACAAAGCTTTTGGAACATTTAGGAGACAACATTGTTATAACTGAAATAAATGGCAAATCAAATGTTATAGCATTCAAACCTACAGCTGCTGACCTTACCGCCCACATAATCTTCTTAAGGCCTGAACCAAAGCAAAGTTCAATAAGAAAAGCTAATGTCTGGAACATTAAAGATATCAAGGAAACACTTAGACACAAACTGCGCACCTTGATACTCCCAATCCATGCACTCCTTGGATGTGACACAACATCCAGAATATTTGGAATAGTAAAAGGTGTAGCTCTATGAAAAGCACAAAAGTATGTAAAGTTTCAAGATATCATTGCTACATTTACTGTGCCACATGCCAGTGCAGACGATGTCATTACTGCAGTAGAAGAGCCCCTTGTTTGCATATTCAGTGGAAAATACGGAGAAAGACTGCACAGTCTCCTTTATGACAAGTTTTGTGAGAAACGTTGCAAAGAGTAACGCTATTGTTCAGCAACAAAGTTTACCACCAACTGGTGCTGCAGCGAAGTACCACAGTCTAAGACTGTACTATCGTGGATGGGTGTTACAGATTTGATATCAAGCAGAATGGGGTTGGAAAATTAACGAGAGTGAGATGTTACCTAAGACGACTGAGTTACCTCCAGCACCAAAGGAACTTCTGCAGATAATACGATGCAACTGCCAAACAGATTGTAGTACCTTGAGATGTAGTTGTAAAAAACACAATTTAGAATGTTTGACAGCTTGTGGACACTGTAGAGGCACAATTTATTTCAACTCCCCGCATCCAACATTGTAAGAAGAAGATGGTGATTTTGACTAAATAGATCTGTCTGATATATTACTGTATTTCACTCTATTTCACATTTACAACAGACAAATTAGAGGTCTGAAATATAGCTTATGAACATTTGAGAAAATTCTAAATAAGATATTATGAAAATACTAGACTGCTTGATCCTAAAACTAGTATTAAGCAGTGTATATGCTCAGTGTAACGATTAATGCACGAAATTTAAGTTATTTATGCAATTTCAACTGGTGTTTTAATGTTTGTTCATATCTTCTCATATATCAAACACAAGAGTGTAAAATTGGCTTTCAAATGGTGTATTATATAACCAGGTACTTGTCATAGTTTTCGAGTTATTAGCGCAAACGTGAAAAATAAACGTAAGTTAATTAGTTAATTAATTAATGCCATTTTTAATTAATTTCCCATCATTAGATTTTGGGGGACTTTTAATACATTGATGTATAGACCTTCCCAAGCATCATCCAATCAAAATCAATTCTGTTGCAATATGTCCTGGGTCAAGCCTCTATTTTGAGTAAATGTACTAGACTAATAGGTAATCGATCGATTGTATTAGCGGGGTAAAATGTAAGTATCACTCTGGACTGGAATCACTGTTCGTAATCCGGAATAGCGGAGTTGTTTTAATTTGGATTGTATAGAGTTTTCATCTTGGAGATAAATGTGATTCTTTAGTCTTTAGATTTTAGATCGCTATAGCGGGGTGGTTTTATTACCAGTGTGGACGTGTGTTTTGTTTTTTTTTTTTTTTTTTTTTTAATTGGGGGTGGTTGGGGGTTTTTTTTAAACTGTATATAGCATTCATTCTACATGTTGTGGGTTTTACATCATTGTTCAATACATCATAGGCTATACATGGTGGCCAGTATATTTGGTGGAATAAGAACCTGGGATTTACCACAGACCCACAGGAAGCTACTGGCAAGCTTTCTCACTCACCCACGATTGACGAGATGAAACTCAATTCAATGTGGACAGAGGTGAGATGCCTTAGACCACACGACCACCAGAGGCCCTGATATTTTCTGTGCAAATATACACAAAACACAGCAGAACATAAATGGTCAACAGCTGACATTGTTTGCTGTTTGAAAATTGTACCATAATCACAAGCCTAACTTTGAATTTTATGTACTGATCGCAGCCGTTTCGGGAATCCTGCATATACAAAAGTTTGCAACGATATTGAAACTGCAAGGAAATTCTAGAAAATTGAAACATTCGATTGTTCATTTAGTTTGGATTTGCGGGTATACAAGAGAAGTTTGTTTCTTCTTTCCTTTTATTATTATTTTTGCTATAACTGCTTAGATTTAAAACACCTCACAGTTTATTGACAAACAGCGAAATGCTCAAATTAAGATAATGTTAAATACAACATCTCATTTCATTATGTATCTATAAGGGATGCCGCATAAAAAGGATATTGTTACGGTGTTTCTCAAAACATTAGTGATTGATAAGTCCATGACATTGGGGGTTGGGGGGGGGGGTCATTGAAAATTTCATTTATTCATTCACTCACAGTGGTGTACTAAGGGTAAATGGCGCCCGGGGCGACGATGATGGTCCAAATGGACAGAATACGAGGCCCGAATTTTTAACAGCTGTTTTGTCGCCCCAAGACCTCTGGCGCCTGTTAGTACGCTACTGGTAACTCAAACATACTGTTGGCACTTATTTCTTCTTTGCTCATTTTAATAAACCTCAGACCTCTCTATAAGTACTGCCTATGGGAATTTAAGACACTGTTCTTGGACTCTCAAATGTTAATGAACTGTGCATAATGAGGACCGCTCATTAACTGACCATCAGTTGTGTGACTCCGTGCATCATGTTGGTACATTCATGAGCTATACCAGAGAGATAAATAGAAAAATGTCTTAGTTTGTTAGAAAAGACGTTAAATTACCTAGACTAGAATATGTTCAGAGGATAACCTGAAATGATATCGAAACTATAATGATAACACCGTGTAACAAATTTTTTTTTTTTTTTTTGGGGGGGGGGGGGCGGGGTTCCGGGGTAGTAAGTGTTTTATTTCCTAATTGCTTATGCCTCAAAAGTATAGAAAATGGCTATTATTCCCCACAAACTTTGCTTTTGTGACCAGGACAGTGATATTTTGAAATTTACCTATTTTCCAGAACAATCCAGATAGCTTCAGTGCTGAGTAAACTTGGAGTAACTTCTAGAACTTTCTAGAACTTTCCAGTTATATAAATAGTAGTATAAATACAGGGGCCTTAAGCCCACCAGTTCAGTTTAGTTCCAGCTGCCTAAGTGGATACATATCTGCATTTTTCTGAGATGGCATCAAGAGGCTGCAAGCATCCGGCAGACGCATTTTGCTATGTCTGCGGCCAATTTATCAAGACAAGAGCGAAAAAGTACTCCGTGGAAGCATCTGCTAAGATGTGTGAGACCTACAAGGCATATTTCGGCATGCCTGTCGGGGATCAAGACAAACCCTGGGCACCTCATTTCACCTGCGAGCACTGCAAAAAAACTCTGGAAGGAAAGATGGACAATTGTTGCTCGGAATTTTATGTTATAAAATTTGTTAAAATTTTTAAAATCGTAAAAGTTTTAATTTTAAAACGTTTTACAATTTTCAATGTTATTGAAAAAATATATCATATATGAAAAATGTTGCGAGAATCTCTTACACATTAGTCATGGGTGAAATAAATGTATTTTTGTAGGATGGTACAGAGGGGAAAAAAGAGCCATGAAGTTCGCTATCCCAAGAATTTGGCGGGAACCCACTGACCACTCAAGCAACTGCTACTTCTGCATGGTGGACCCTTCCAAACGTCGGACTGGCAAGAATGCACCTGCTATCACTTATCCGGACCTTCCTTCATCCATCGCCCCGGTGCCACACTGCCATGAGCTCCCCGTACCCACTCCTCCGGAGAGAGAGAGCAGCCGTCTTTAGAAGAGAGCAGCAAGTCAGAGAGCGAGGAAGACGTTGTAGATCCAGATGACAATTTCAGAGGTGGAGCTGAGGAGAGAAACCCATACTACCCCAACCAAAAAGACCTCAACGACTTGATTAGAGATCTTGGTCTCACCAAGTCCAATGCCGAGCTTTTGACGTCTAGGCTCAAGCAGTGGAACTTGTTGGATGAAAGTGTGCAAGTCGCAGATCAGAGGAAGCGTCACCAACCTTTTTCCAGCTTCTTCACCCGTCAAGATGGGCTCTGCTTCTGCCACAATGTGACCAGTCTGTTCGAGGCAATTGGAATCGCCTGTAACCAGAATGAGTGGCGCCTCTTCATTAACAGCTGATCCAGGAGCCTCAAAGCCGTGCTGCTTCATAATGGTAACAAGTACCCGTCTCTTCCCCTGGCTCACTCGGTGCACCTCAAAGAGGATTACAACAGCATCAAGATCTTGCTGGACGCCTTGAAGTATGATGAGTACTTCTGGGAGGTCATAGGAGACTTAAAAATGGTGGCATTCCTGATGGGTCTCCAAGGCGGTTTTACCAAATTTCCCTGCTATCTTTGCCTTTGGGACAGCAGGGACACCAAGGTGCACTACCACAGGCGGGACTGGCCACAGCGGACCGAGTTCTCTGTGGGGAGGAACAACGTCAAGTGGGAGCCACTGGTGGACCCCCGGAAGGTGCTGATGCCACCACTGCACATCAAATAGGGCCTTATGAAACGATTTGTCAGAGCTCTAGATAAGGAGTCGGCAGCCTTCAAGTACCTTCAAGACTTCTTCCCTAAGCTGTCTGAGGCCAAGGTCAAAGCCGGTGTCTTCGTCGGACCACAGATAAAGAAGATCCTGGAGTGCAATGAATTCCCCAAGAAACTCACTTGTAAGGAGAAAGCGGCTTGGAACAGTTTTGTCGCAGTGGTTCGGGGCTTCCTGGGCAATCACAAGGCCGAAAACTATGTGGAGCTGGTTGAAACTCTGGTGAAGAACTACGGCACAATGGGCTGTAGGATGTCAATCAAAGTCCATATCCTTGATGCTCATCTTGATAAATTCAAGGAGAACATGGGAGCGTACTCGGAGGAGCAAAGCGAGCGCTTCCACCAGGATATACTGGACTTTGAACGCCGCTACCAAGGACAGTATAACGAGAACATGATGGGAGACTACATTGGGGGCTGATTCGTGAAAGTGATTTACGGTATATTGGTAAATCTCGAAAAACTACTCATTTCTAAATCTTTTGTAGTCATTTTTGTATTACTTTAGTATAAATACATGTTAATTGTTATTCATATGTTGTTGTTTTTTCTGACTTTATGTGAACGAAAAGACACATATTCGCCCGTTTTCTCATTGGAAATAGGTAAATTTCAAAATATCACTGTCCTGGTCACAAAAGCAAAGTTTGTGGGCAATAATAACCATTTTCTATACTTTTTAGGCATAAGCAATTACGAAATAACACTTACTACCCAGGAACAAAAATTGTGTTACGTAGTGTAATTATAGTCCATAACATTTATATTTTCCTTCCCATGAAAAGTCTAATAATTTTGTATGAGGTGCTTCAAGATCAAGATCACTGTTAAAAAAATTACTATTAGTCTTTGCATTAAATTTTCTTAAAGCAGTTTGAACAAAGCTTGGTACATTATGCAAGAGAGACAGACAGACAGAAAGACAAACAGAGGGATCGATCAATATATTTCTTGAGTCATAACCATAAAGTTTGGCTCTCAACATTCATATGAACTGTGCCGTCTACGGTACCTATATATTAACATAAAGTCTGGTCCAAACCATTCGTAAAGAAAACAAGTTAGTTTTATTGAACAAAACATTTTACAAGCTCCTTCAAACAAAATATTCATGAACAAAGAGAGCCGTGTACTTACATTGGCAATATTGCTAATATGCACAAAATACTTTTTTTTTTTTTTTTTTTTTTTTTTTTTTAATAGAATTATACTCAATTTCTTAGAATGTGGTGTGTGCAAGCTATTATGTTTTATGGCTATAATGGTTGAATTTTACCAAACACGCTTTAAGACATACAAAAATGTCGATCAGTATCACCTCACACTATGCCGATTCGACGTTCCCTTCAGAAGGAGTAAAGATAGAAAGATCATAAAGTTGAAAGCTTAAATAGTAAAGCAGGCGGCGTTGCAGGAAATCAGACAGTCACAATTTCATTGACTGTATTTTGTGAAAATTGTATTAGTCAAACAACCATGAAAATATGACTCTCCATTTAGACAAGAGGGGCAATAACAAGAACACTTTGGCCATGTATATGTAATATATTTAATCTTTATTGATACTAATAACTTCAGTTTAATATGCATGCATACAAAATGAATTGATTCAGTTTTCTTGTCCTTGAGGATTTACATAAAGGGCCACTCGCTGACGGCCATATTGCCTCAATGCGATTGCCGAAATGAGTGAAACTATCTGATTATGCTAGAAAGAACATCCTCCACAGTCATGCGTCTACAGTGAAACACCTTGTTGTGTGTGTGTGTGTGCGTGCGCGCGCGCGCGCGTGTGTGTGTGTGTGTCTGTGTGTGTGTGTGTGTGTGTAACTGCTGTGTAAATTTGTATGCATGCTACTATGATGTCTTTGTAATTATTTTTGTCATGTTCCAAAGTATTTTCTTTGTGAAAAGTCTACTAAAGGAGGAAATAACGATTAATGAGTGAAGGAACAATCCATACATAAATATCACTAATACCAGCTGTTTTAAAGAGAAACAAGTCGATGCGACCATCATTTCAGGATAAGTTGAGACAACATAGTTTTCAAAATGGCTTAACTTGTAACCATATCTGATATCTGATGGGTATGATTTCCCTCTGGGATTACATAGATCTCAGGGCAAACTTTGAATAAAATTTCATTATTTTGTGTCCAGGTTTCTTATGTGTGGCCGAACAAATTGATCCTGGTGAATTTGCAATTTTCGTCTGTTCTGGTTGGGGTGCGTGTGGTGGGATGTAGATTCGGTGCGAGTTGGGGTGGAGTTTAGATCTAATTGATTTTTATCATCACATACGGTGGTGTGAAGAAAAACGCATATTCTGATGCTGATCATCAGCTCTTTCATCTAAGTACTCTTGTTTTATATACAATGAATGTTATACATTTCACTCTCTTTTGCTATTCAGATACTACAATGTTACAAGGTTCACTTCAACTTATCTTCCCATCACCCACCAGATTGCACCACCAAACTTAAAAGGCGTGTCGCAAATCCAACCTTCAATCATATGCTACCATCCCTATCTGAAATGGAAAACGAATTACTGGAAAACGTGTCCTAAGGGAGAAAAAGGGATGGGGGCTCATTCTTTTCATACCAGCAGCTGGTCTGTATCTAAAAGGTCAAGTTTAAGCCGTAGATAGGATTTTAAAAATCAAAAAGAAATTGTAAGTTCAATTTGAAATTTACACTCCCCTGTACTTATTTAATTATAGTTGGTCTACTGTCTTGCTACTTTAAAACATTACACCCTACTCCTAACATATTGCTGTATTTCGGGATTTTACGTTTGATACGAGTACGGTGAGTTCAGAACCCTGCTTCCATTCTGGTGTATTCGCGTTTTTTTTGTTTGCTTGTTTTATTTTTATCCAGAATGATAAAAACTGCATAGAACCGTCGAAAGTATTATGAAGTATTGGTTATAAATTTGCTCACTCTCAGTGATATCCATGGATACATTGTTAACGTCATTTGCTCGTTCTTATTACAGCACCACAAAAATCCAATATGCTAACATTTACGTTATAATTTATCTATCTATGTATCAAAATATAGGTAAAACATACAGTTAATTATAGCATGCTGCACATTTTATATAATTTAATCTAAGTGTGTGTAAGGGTAAGGGAGATATGGAAGGAGGGTTTGAGAGACTGATGGGTGGATGATAAAATACACTTAAATTACATGTAGATAAAAAAGGATTATAATAAGGTCTTTTGTTTAAACCAGGCTTTTCTAATTTGTAAACCCTTTTGAGAAAAAAGGGAGCAGGGTAGTTCAGATGGTAGAGAGTCAGACTCGTAATCCAAGGGTCGTTGGTTCGATGTCCGTCCAGGCAAGCCCGGCTCGGCTGCCTCGGTGTGTCTTTGGGAAAGGCACATAACTCCCATTTCCTCGGAATGATATATACAATGATATTTTAAAAGTGCCGTTAAAGCCAACACAAACAAAACAAATGTTGGCGAAAAAAAGGATTGTGCTTCCAGGCTATGACGACAGGAATTTTTGGAAACGGATGTCGTTACAGTCTGTGAGCCCATAAACAACTGTCGTAGCGGCTGAATAAAAGAAGAAAAAAGATCAGAAGAATTCCGCGTTACAAGAAGACGACAAGGGCTAAAGGAAAGAGATAAATGGAATAAAGCCCTATCTTAATATATCAAGACCCAATAATGTTCAATAATAAAAAAAAATTAGCTACAAGTGAAGAAAAGCAATAAATGAAAACTAAAGTGAACCTTTTTTAAGCGGCCATGTGGAGGATGGATAAAGCTTGTCAGGAAGGTGAGTGTGTAAGGAAGGTAAAGAGGTAAATAAAATAAAGAGAAGGTAAAATAATACTCTGGCTGTATATTATAGCTGTAACGGGGGTGGGGGTGAATATGGGACGTTGCACCATAGAAAACAAAATGCAAAATAAATACCTTTTTCAAGGAAAACTTCCGGTGATTGCTTGTGACAAGCTATTTTATCAAATGTAAATTGTGTAGAAAAAAATTGGTATTTACCAAAGTTTTTCTTTTAAGCATTTTTGTTAGAGACACTTTCTTTATTTCTTTTCGGCAATAGACAACTTTCATGATGCACAGGATGTCGCCACATTTATAAATTCGTCATCTCTAACGTTGCTTAGTCCATACCTGTTATTCGACAAAATGTCAGTAGGTTGAAAGTTACTTTAAGTTTTGATAGTTGTTGTCAAGTTTCAATTTAATTTCAGTATAATTGGATTTCTTATTAACAAGAACACGTCTTAGCAGTATCTTGGAGCAGCTTGATGAATTTGTTAGCTTACGTAACCATTTATAGTTATCGTGTGGAGAAAAGCAATAAGTTCACAGAGTATGATGCAAAAATCTGAGTCTTATAAACTGGTTGCTTGTGTTACATTATCTGAATTCTTTTTCAATTTAACCATTCTGTTTAACACTATTTTTATGTGTCATTATTTTTAAACAGTTCCAAAATAAACTTTATTTTGGAAACAGCATATCTAATCTATTACGACCCATCCGCTATTTCGTATGGAAACTTCATTATAAAATTTTAGTCTGCTATCCTGCCAACTTCACTCAGTTTAGTAACGTAGTGAAGAGGCAGGGTATCAGACTAATGATACATGAGTACCAATGTTATTAAAATCAGATCTCCAGAGTCCTAAGTGGAAATCTGATGGATACCAATAAGAGGTCATGTTCTGTTGATCTTGTGTGTCACCAATCAAATCACAACTTTCAAATTTCTGGAACTGACACTCGTCATTCGGAACATATTGTAACTAACGATAACTCTCCCAGTGCAACCGCCCCGTCAGCCTCCCCCCCCCCCCGTTAGTACGCTACTGTGTCCATATACAGACAAACAGACAAACTTATTGGTGATAGACCATTCGCAACTTCTCCACGTCAGTCATATAGATCATACCTCGAATGTATGCCTATAGTTGTCATTAACTGCCATTCGGACCATCTCTGCTACATACGAAACAAGGATTGACTGAGAAGTTGCAAATGCATCCAACTATTTTTTCATTCGCAACTTCTAGGTCAATCCAATGGTCAATCGATTCGTAGAGAGAGCCGAGGTGGTCCGAATGATTTGAGTTGCAGATAATAAGGTATAAGAAGTGGTGATGCGACTAGAAATTATGACAAACAAATATCTTAAAATGTGCACAAATTTATTGCTTTGATGAAAACATCGCTGTTTTCAAGTACATTGAGAGTGAAAGAGAAACGATTTTCTTTTATTGGTAACGAGTATGTACCCACTGCAAAAAGGTAACAGTGCAAAATGTGAGGAACCTTGCATCATTTATTTGAAAAATGTACACAAATATCTGCCATGTACTCACACATAAATAGTAGCCAATAACGTTTAATTTGATTACAAATTCCATCAACTTTTGTAGCTAATATGCTGATGATATCTCAAATAAAAAGAAAATCTTTTTTTAAAAAATGTAATGTGTGCATTATAATGAAAACAAATTATCCAATATAAAAAACAAGAAGCCCAAGTGAGCCAGAGATTACTCATCTAGATGACATACGTTTAATAGTCAAGTACAAGAACAGTTGGCCAATATATCAGGGTATGCATAATAATTTCGGTTGAACTTTCTTCCAATACTGTTGATTGCATATGTTATGAAAACAATTCTTGCGAGGTTTCTATTGTTTTTGTATCTTCATCCATATTTTATTGTACATGAACATTATGTGTCCAATTTTAAAAAGGCTCATATGCCGGGACGCTTAGTGTAAAAGTTGGTCAAATTCTGTTCAGCTTTTTTTTGTTTCTCAAATAAAGCTGTCAACGTTTTTCTACATTTTGTGACATTAGCCATACTTGATGGTGGAAAGACATCATTGTATAAATCTAAAATACTTTCAAAGTAGGACTCTTCTGTCAAGTTTATTTTGAAAGAAGGTATTACAAGTTATTTATGTTTTAGTAACAGCAATCTTATTTTATGGTAGATTGGTATAATTTGAATAAACTTAAAAGCCCTTCGTGCCAGAATGTTTTCAGTAAAATGTGCTAAAATTATGTTGAGTGGAATTTAATAAGTCGTATAAAGGATTTTCCATTTCTAGTAATGGCAGCCACATTTGAAGCCAAGACAACATCATTTGTACAAATCTGAAAGACCTTACTATCAAAGTGCTTATGTCAGATTTGGTCAAATTCCGATAAGTAGTTTCTGAGAGATCGTTTCACGTTTTTCCCTTTATACCAGATAATACTTTCTGTAAAGTTTGGACATATCCTGTTAAGCTCTTTTTCAGAAGAAGAATTGTAAATGGTTTTTTTTAAATTACGTTGTTAGTAATGGTTGCCATGTTTGACGATGGATCGGACATCATTTTTATCATCTGATAAGCCCTCTAGGTCAAGATGATTTGTGCCAAATATTGCTAAATTCTGTTCAGCGATTTTTGTGAAGTCATTTTAAAAAGAAAATTTTAAATTATTTTCAAAACGTGGTCACATTTGATGGCGGATAGATATAATTTGTCAAATCTGGAAGCCCTCTATGCTAGGATAATTTGTCAAATTCTGTTAAGCAGGTTTTGAGAAGAAGTTTTTAGAAGGTTTTTCTATTGTTAGTAATGGTGGCCAGGATTGATAGCAGATCGGCCTCATTTGCACAAACTTGAAAGGCCTTTATGCCATCATGCTTTGTACCAAGTCTGGTTTAAACTGATGTCAGTTTTTGAGAAGTTATTAAAATCAATTGCTAACGGACGCCAGATGACGCACAACGGACAAAGGGCAATAGCAAAAGCACTGACGAAATGCATTAATACCAAAAGCTCACTTGGCCTTGCAGTCAGGTGAGCTAAAACAAGTTTCTCCACGGTTACACAAAGCACATACATCACCCAAATATACCTTTAATATGTGTTATATACAATATGCCCTTTAGGTGTCATGTATTACATGCAAATATCAGCACCGTGTATAAGTTGCAGTAGATGGTTACGATTTTCTTTGCATAGCACATTTAGTTCCGTGTACGTTTTCTGAAGACGCTCATGGATACTACTTAATACTCATTTGCTGTTTTTCTCTCTACCGTTTTACCGATAGTTTCTTGGAGAAAAACTGAAACGCGTCTCGAAATTGAACTAAGGTTGAATGACAAAATACAAAAGAAATAATGAAACAAAAAGGTCCATAAATTCAGTTGGCAAACAAACAATTAAATACGAGTTGAACAATTTGTTTCTCTTCGCAAAACCAGAATAATGTATATAAAGGTTCTAGGAAGAAGACGCTACAACAAGATCTGTGTGTACTAAAAAAATTTTCTTAGTCAGCTCAAGTGGCCATAGGCATTGCGTCAATTAAATTTGCGTTCTTCCTAGTGAAGAATATACCAGAAGTTATGTGTTCAAATTTCTTGCTTCGTTGTGACCTCAAGTGGTTAGGCTCCCTAACAAAGGGGTGTTACGTAACACCCAAATCCACTCAAATCCACACCAAATCCAACTAAATCGACAACATATTGACATGAAAGTTTTTCTCATGTTCAGTATTAATAAAATTTCATGGTCTGCATTAATATCATTTCTAAGTAAGGTGTCAGCGATCCTACTAAACACCGCAAAGTCTGACAAAGTCATGCAAAGTCAAACAAAGTCTGTTTGTTTATTTTTGATTAATTTGCACATATATGTATATATTATACTATATTAACCTTATTTTGACAATATCGTAATTAAAATCCTTTTTAAAAAAGCGTGTTTTAGTCTTGTTGAAAGTTGTGAGAACGATGTCATACGTTATTGTGATCGGTTGTAACACTCAATCTGCCTGTGTAGTCGTGCTGATATCATTATTATAAATATAATTGTAATGATACATATACTTATATTACACTTATGCAATATATAACTTCATATTATTAGTATTTGTCTCTCAGTACGATTATTATTATATAAAATTATACAATCTGCCTTTGTCATACACTAAGTTATATGTAACTTTGTCATACTCTATCTGTCTTTTTTCTATTAAATATTGATATAATACTCATGCAATATAATATCGTCACAATAGTATTGTTTATATCTCAACTCGTTAATGAATGTTTATTAACAATTGTCGGCATATATAGTTGTCACAACGCGAAATAAAGGGACACAACTAAGGGTGAGTCCGTTATATTAGCACATGTAATGATGTAATGATGCATTGAGTTGGAGGACATAGTGAAATCAGACTTTGAATGAGAATCATAACGGACATGCGCAATATATTGTGCAAAGTAATACATGTAAGTTATAAAGTAAAAAGTTATAACAGAACAATTTACGAGGGAAAAATATAAACTTATTTAATGACTAAACGTACACATATGCAAGTATATTAACTACAATTTGTCATTTCATTTATAACATTTTTTAGTCCTTTTAGCTGCTGGACGTTTCCGCTGGCCTGGCTTTTTTCCAACATTTTCTGTAGCCTTTGGACACTTGAAATATATTTGCAACTACATACTTTGATTTTTTAGCTGGTGGCGGTTTTGCCAGCATAAATTTTTGTACATGTCTATCTTTGTCCATTTGCGGCATACCATGCCATACTAATTGTGGAATGGCTTGCTGCTCCATTGAAGGCGCTAGACGCCAATCCCCTTTGCTGTAAATAGGATATCGGACGTGCAAAATCTGGTTCTTCGTGATATTTCCAACCTCTTCAATAAGTTCTGGGAACTTGTTTCTGTCCCAATTAACAGCCGCCTTTAAATTATGATTCATTGACTTGCTGTTGTTGTTTGTCCACGGTGCACTTATTAATCGATCCCGTAAGGGACGGTAAACGTAATTGCGAATTTTCTCCAACACAAACCTCTTCCAGTACGCTTAAAATATTGGCAATTTTTGGAAAAAAGGTTATAAATTCTGACATCTTGAATCGAATTCGGTGTCATCTGTGGCATATAACATTCCATCATTTTTTCCAAAAATGATTTCAAGTATTCTCTTACGGGTCTGTGCACATGACCTATTTTCTTCAAGATGCCGTCGCACATTGTCATAAATGTGTTTTGTACATAAAAAAAATTTTGCCTGTGGGAATTTGGCTTTCAGAGCGTTCGTCATGCTCTTTTCTTCATCACTTCCTATCGTTAATCGAGCTTTGTGTCCGAATTTATCGCTAACGTGCGAGAAAAAGTTCCCGTAAGTTTGTTCTTCGGCATCAAAATGTATCATACATGGCCCGAACATAACCGGAAAATCATTGGTTCTATTACTTATCACACATAGGTTTTTGTAGGAAAAGATTGTGACATAGAAACGTCCCAAGTTGAAAGTTCTATCAACGCCTAGAACACTCCCGTCATTTCCTTCTCAGTTTCTGATCATATCATCCATCTGTTGATTGCAATAAACAATGACAACAGGTTTCTTGTGTTTCGTTAGAATTACTTCTTGGATAATTGGATTATTGTGAAGCTCACTTAAAACACTCACCACATCATCAGCTATATTTATTCTGGAATTGATATTTTCTTCACGTTTTCTTTTCTGATCTCTGAATTTCTTATCATTTATTTGTTTAGTAGATTTTGGAGCTGTGAAACTGTTGTCTTCCATAAATTTTGTCAGAACGTTGTGGACTTTCTCTTCCTTTGACATTTCAGCTAGAAATGCGCTGCGTGGAGGTACGCCCAGTTTTCGATGACCCCGTTTTGTGGAAAGGGACTAGGGGTAAAAATTTTAGAAACCTACTATTATAAAACACAGACATACACTCATTTGCTTCATCGACAGAACCTATTTCGCGTTTGGATTTCTCTTTATTACATCATTCAGTTGCAAGAAAATACAAACACACCAACAATCATCCAGTTTCTTGCCTTAAAATTCGGCCCCTCATCACGACATATTGCAACAATCCATTTTCTACGAAGCTCCATCTTCTTCACTGATGGAATATGGTGGAAGCCTAAATCGATGTGAATTCTAGTATTGCCATTGCACAACGGAACACAACAATATTCGTCACGATTTTTTCCTTGCCAGTATCAATTGTAGCAACCATGGTTGCGAGGTAAAATGAAGCTGGTGCCTAGCTTAGCCTCGTTTTGGATTCGTTGACCCTGGGTCACATGAAAACATGAATACATTCTGAGAATGGTCTTACATGTTACTGATACACACACTTTCAGCCTAAATAAGACATACACAGCATCCATCAGTAGTAATACATAAACATAAGTCCCACACATAAAAACACCAAAAATACAAATTGCAGGCAGCATAGATCAAAAGGCCTGACATTTTTTTATACATTCGTCTTACTGATACACGCACACACACACAAACAAATAAAGACGTATATAGCTAGACAACATCCATCAAAAAGCCCATCCTATATTAAATATGTCTGATTGATACACTCACTTACTCAGCCTTTATAAAGACAGACAACATCCATTGGTAGGTCTGTACTATATAATTCATTATATGACTAATATAGACGCTGATCTTAAATACAGAATTACAGACAGCATCCATCAGATAATGCCTGTCCATGTAATATATTTCTATCCATCTGATGTGCACACCTACACAGCCTAATTAAAGACTTACAGACAATATCCACTAGTTTGTACATGATATATAATCAAAATATATAAAACCCACCATAAAAACGATTTACAATTAACATCACTAGGCCCATTCGATATATGTATCTCGCTGAGAAACACTAGCACATTCTAGGAAAAGACCTATACATAACATCCATCGGTAGACCTGTCCTTTATAAGTTATGTATCTGTTCGATGCAAACACTTAAACAGCATATACCGTGAACAATATACAGACAACATCCACCACTAGGCCTGTTTTATATTATAAACTTGCAAAACCTATCGACACACTTGTACAGCCTAAAATGACAAAGAAAAGATCCATCAGTAGCTATATCCTATATAACATGTGTAGCTTAATGATATACACTTGCACATTCTAAGACCTATAGACAATACCCACCAGTAGATCCATCCTTTATAGAGCAAGTATCTGTTTGATACACACACTTACACAGGATAAAAGAAAGATGTATAGAAAAAATCCATCAGTAGGCCTGTCCTACATTATAAAATGACCAGACTGATCCACATACATTTACACAGCCTAAAAGGATGCAAGGACAACATCCATCAGTAGGCACATCCAATGTTATACAATTATGTGGCTGATACACACACTTACACTGGCTAGCAAGGAATTAAAGACAACATACATTGGTATGCCCATCTTATATAATCTATATATATATGACATGCACACTTACAAAGTGTAAATAAGAAATATAAACAACATATATCTGTAGGCCCATCCATATAATGCATGTACATGAGTGCTACATGCCCAACATTTTTCTGACTGATACACACTTGCGAACTACCGGAATAAAAACATATGGACAACATCCAGCAGTAGCTCTGTTTAATAAAAAATACGTGTCTGAAAGATATGCTCACTTATGCAGCCTAAATAAAAAGACGCACAGACAACATCATTTGGTATGTCCATACTATATAATACATATATGACTTTTACATTGTTACGACTCTAGGGGTAATGTAACAGAATAAAAGACACAAACATGCTTTCAAGATTAAAATTAAAATCTTTAATTTCCTAAAATATTAAAAGAATTAAAATAGTTCAACAAACAATCAAAGTGAAAGAATTAAAATAACTTACTGTATAGAATATCCTAAAAAGTCCTAAATTGTTTTAAAGTTCACTTCCTGATGTTAATCCAAATAATCCGGATGTGGTATTCCGAATGAAAAAGCCTGCACTGTGTTGAAGTAGATAAGTTCTGATAAAATCCAAAATAATCCATGCAAGTCTGGAATCTCACAAGATTTAGAATAATGTCCGATAATCCCACGGAGCTGTATAGTAATTCAGATGAATTACTAATTAAATAAATTCCACACTGAACTGAATAATTTCAATAACCTCTTTTCGATCAAGCAATTGTAAAGAATGATAATTCCCAAGATTATTCCCTATATATCTTTACTAAGTGCGCAGAATTAAAAGGGAATGTCCTTTCTCCGTCTTTAATAATATGGTATTTCAAAATAACACAACCCTCTAAGAACCAATCAGGAACTAGTTACGCGTCATTTACCCAAAGGTCTAGCGTACTAAAAATCTTAAAGAGTAAACATAATGTTATTGTAGTATGGAAAGTGACCTTTCAATGTTAATTTCCAAAAAGTACAAAGCCAGGTCCACTTCATTTCCCGCGCAATTGATCATGTGACCACTTATTGATCGAGCATTAGTCGTATCTATACTGATATGCTAACCCCTATTCAGACTAAAACAGAGATCATAAATTAGTAATTTAAACCTGAAGGAGAAACCACAGTACATTTACAACATCGATGAGAAGGGCATTTCCGATAATCATACCCCTCCTTTTGTAGTCGCCGATAAAAAATCGAAACCTGTCGCAATTACCAGTGGAATGTCATATAATGTGACTGTTTTATCGAACGGGAATACTTTAGGTTCATCCATTCCTGCTTATTTTATATTTCCGGGAAAGCGAATGAGAAATGAATTGCTTGAGGGTGCAACAACTGGTGTTTCTAGTACTGTTAGTGAGACTGGATGGTCCAATGTTCAAGTATTCAGGAAATATCTCGAGGAACATTTCATCAGCTATGTACAAGGGCGTGATCCATCTCAGCCACTGCTTCTGTTGTATGACAGACACAGATCAGACGTATCTTTGGCAGTCATTGATTGGGCAAAACAACATAACATCATTCTTTTCGTATTACCGCCTCACACTAGTCATGTTCTACAACCACTTGACGTCGGATGTTTCGGACCGTTTCAGAAAATATACAATAATGAAAGGGCAAAATTCATTAGAGAAATGTCATCATCATCTGTTCCTAAGCATGCCATATGTGACATAGCATGCAGAGCCTACAACTTAAGTCTGTCTGGTACAAATCTTCGATCATCTTTTAAAAAATGTGGAATCTACCCCTTCAACCCATCTGCTATAGACTGCGTCATTCATACCAGCTACAGTATTCCAACATGAAAGCAATGACTCTGATTCCAACGAAGTTACCAACCATACCATCTCTCCACAAAATAACGAATGTTTTATTCCCAACGAGGACAAAGCAGTAGGTTGTCATGCTCTGAGTCCAAGCAGTCAAGCTGCTGGTTTCTTCAGCAAGAAGCAGAGTGTATTACTGGACAAATCAAAGAATACCACTAAGAAACGCAAAGTCCTAATGGCTATAGTTGGTGGAAAGCCAATAACAGAGGATAACATTGTGCAGGAAATAATTGGACATCTTGAAATGCAATCGTCAAAAAAAGCAAAGAAAAATGAGGACAACGGAAAAACATATAATCCTAAGGAATCTTCACTATCTGAAGGTTCAAAAAAGTCAGGGAAAAAAATAAAGCTTACACACCCTATTAAGATCCAGTCAGATGGTGTTAATATGACTGGTCCATCGGGCAAGCATGTAATATCAGAACGGAAATCGGAAGAAATGGATGACTCTGAGTTTGTAGATGACGGTGAACCCTGCTGTGTATGCAAACAAGAACAGCCCGATGCCATGAAACACAATCATTACATCGAATTCGTCAGTTGGGCACAGTGTTGTGTTCAAGGATGCAGTCACTGGGTTCATTTGAAGTATTGTACCGAAGTAAGAGTCTTTAGGCGGAATGAGGTCTTCAACTGTCCCTGTCATCCCGAATTGCCAAGGAAAACTATGGCAGACTGTAGAGATGTTTAAAGAAAGTTTTCACATGTCTACATATCTAATTTTGAAGTTAACAGTTAAATTTTCAGTTTGAACCAGCTGAAAAAATTATCCCTCAACATTTGTTAATTCTTTTCTGTTAATAAAACTAAGCAGAAGAGATAGAAATACAATAAGAAAGAAAAATATTGATTCATACTAAGATGACAATTGTTATGTTCGCCATTGTAGCCAGTTTGTGCCACCATACATGTCTTTTATCATATCTACGATGGCCGCGAGTGGCGCTGTGATCAACCGCTCCGAAACAGATGACGTTATAAAGGTAAGCGAAACGGAGTACGCATAAATAAACTCTCACGGAACAAAGGTCAGTGGCCATAAATAGTTTGAAGCTTTGACTTTCAGTGCCATTATAACGATCATTCATAGTGTAAATGAACTTTTAATAAAACTTACATTGTTTACGAATTATTCCGCGATTTCTTCTTAAGGGCTCCGAAACTGATACCGCGAGGATATTTAATATTTTCATTTAAAAATCACAGGAATATTATCTGGTTAAGGACTTAATGTGATTAAACTAATATCAATGTTATTTTTAAAAAATATGAATAATCATGAATCGTGGTGCAAAACCACCTTGTCAGTAAATTCTGGGCACAAACATTTGGCTGTAACTATCACTGTACGTCCGTAGATTCTGTCTTCCCACTCAATGCAGTTGAATGTATATTCACGATGTTTATTTGAATCTTTCTTACATAAAATTTCTCAGTAGTTATCAAAAGACTCTCCCTATTTTAGTTTAATTTAATTGCTTTCACTTTTCGTTCTAAACTGAGAATGTCTGACTATATTTTGCGACAACTTATTCCTTCGCGGGCAATCACACGAGAGGCATAGTGTTTACAACGGAAGTGAGTCTGTCACGTGATCGACTTATTTTTGTATTCTCCAGTCTGGTACTTGGTTATGTACATTTCATAATCATTTTACAATCTGGCGACCGGATGTCACACCGAGTTAAGCTGAACAATGCTGTGCTTCTCAGCAGTTAGCTTTTGTCATCTTGATAATTATCGGTGGTAATAATAGCCAGTAATTATCAAAGTGATAAAAGCTAACATCTAAGGAACACATGGCAGTCAGGATAATCGGATTACTTTCCTCTTTGTAAGGATTAAAGTTACTTTATTGGCATGTTGGAATAAAATGTCAATGTGTTGAATTGAGAAATGTAAAATTATTAGCGAGATTTTAACCTGTAAACAACCATTATGTGGCCGCGGGCGAGGGGTACATTTGACCGTTTTTGCACTAAAATGCTGGTCGCGTTAGAGGGGTGGCCGTCCTTGAGGGGTACTTTTGAACACAAACTCGTCGGTGCCAAGAGATTGTGGCCATATAAAGCGGGTGGCAGCTGGTCAGGGGGGCCGTTCAAGAGGGGGACTACTGTTTTGCTAGCAAATGCAGTTGTAAAAGGACAAAAGCAATGAATATCATAAATAATGCAATTGCACCAATGTTGGACAATCAAATAACCGTGTTATGTTCAAATAACATACATGTACTCGGTCCTGATTGATGAATCTTAAGACAATGGTGGTGACAAGACCATCGCTATTTTTGACCCAGGTGTATGACCATGCCATGAATAAAGCTTGTCATCCACCTTCAGGAAAACCAAGATATGATAATCTAACTTCGGTGGCCACTGCATGTTTGACACTGCACCACAACAGTGCAGATGCAGAAATATCATTTTCTATGCTGAGAAAAATTCAACAAGATCTTTGGGGAAGTTTTAATAACAGTCCCATAGTCTTTATTGAGATGAACACAAATGCCACTTGCATTGCCTTCAAACCCACAACTGAACTACCAAGAGCAGAAAGACTGCCTTTATTCCACAATGCAATGGATGTTAAAGACAGAAACTTGGTGTATTTTCTTATTTAACGTCTGTGTGGTTGTGATTATGTGATTGTGTTCGCATACATGTGTGTTTGATGACATTTGACAATGCAAAGTCTACTATTTTTTGTTTGCAAGTGTATTAACTGCTTTGAAGAAAACCAATGTTATTTTCTTTTTTTTCAAATTTGAATTTCATTTTATATAGGCTTAGATAAAAAGATGACACTGCATTTTTGGGATCACATGCACTGACTCCCCTTGGGGCATGAAAACACTTTCTGTGACTCTGGCAGGTATGCTTCCTAATCTCATTTGTCTATGTCAAGTGATTTTTGCACAATCATGCTAGCAAGGCCTTCACACCCCCACCCAGTCCCAAAAATATAAAGTCCAAAAAGCTCAAATATTTGTTTCAAAAAATCTTATTTGTCTGTTAACGTTTTTTTAGGGATGCACAGACTGACATGGTACAGATGTATGGACATAGGGACAGTGAGAAACTAGATGAGGAGTTTGGTGAAAATCCCATGTCAATGTGACTTTCTGTTGAGCAGAAAAGCTTTAACAAGATTTTCAACATAGCAGCTATGCTGGCAATATTGGATGTCTGACTGGCACCATTTTGATTTATGTTCAACTAGACATCACAATAAGTCTTTTGGTGAAACCCATGTCAATATGACAATCCGCTGAGGTATAGTAATAACATGATTTTCAAGTTGGCCACTGTGGCAAAATTTTCATTTGGGATCAACTAAACATCATAAATAGTCTAGCAGTGAAAACCCCATGTTGATATGACTTTCCACTCAAGAGGAGTAGTGGTAACAAGATTTTCAATACAAATGCTGTGGTTGCCATATTGAAAATCAAATTGGCACCATTTTTATTTAGGACCAAATAGACATCATAAGAAGTCTTCTGGTAAAACTCCATCCCAATATGAATTTCTGTTCAGGAGGAGTAGCTATAACAAGATTTGAAGATGGCTGTGATGGCTGCCATATTGGATGTAATTTCAGCACCATTTTCATTTCGGACCAAGAAGGCATCATAAGAAGTCTTTAAGAGTGAAAACCCCATGTTGACATAGACATCCACCAACACTGTCTGGAAGGCTGGCATGTATGAATAATGGTGCATTATTCTTTTATCAACTATTTCAACACTTGTAATCTGATTCAGGATGATCAGTTTGGCTCTATGACTGATAAATGGCTACAAGCAGTTGATAAAAGAGAAATGGATGGCACTATTGTGGTCGATTTTTCTAAAGCTTTTGATCTTGTAGACCATAAAAATGCACTTTAAAAACTGACATTCTACCAATGTAATGAAAACTCCCTAAACTGATTTACTTCTTACTTAACTGATAGAGTGCAAAAAGTATCTTTAAATGGTCCCCTTTTTGAAATAAAAAATACTGTGGATTACCACAAGGATCTATCCTTAGACCTTTCTTATTCATTCTATTTTTATTAACAACTTACCTTTTAAAATATGAAATTCAATTTCTTCCACTGACCTTTATGCAAATGATACCACACTATCCAAGTAAAGTAAAATTAAAACTGGACATAAAAATAACTTACAAGATGATCTTAACAGGCTTGAAAATTGGTACTAGGAAAACAGTATGATTATAAATACAGAAAAAAACAGGTCATGCTAGCTACAACAAAACAACAAGAGTAAGGCTAGATAGTGACAAACTCCCAATTTCTGTTTGACTATGTTAACCATAATATGACTTCTCATGACAAAATTCTTGGTGTATTTGTAGACAACAATCCAACCTGGTCTATTCACATTAAACATGTTTCAAAAAAGGTTAATTCTTATCTTTGGCTACTTAAGATCATCAGAACATTCATTCCTTTTTCAGTATAGGGTCACATTTTATAGAAGTTAAATTCAGCCATATTTGGACTATTGTAATGAAATTTGGGGTACATATAATTCCTCCAATTCAAACATAACAAAACTTTCAAGACTCCAAAATGCCATTTAATTTTAGAGCAATGTATAGACAATTTTGAGGACAATGAATTGTATAACATTTTTAGAAATATATGAAAGAATATTCTTTAGGAAGGCTAAGTTCATGTTTAAAGAGTGCAGAAAAGTCATACTGGTCTATCTAAGCAATATCTTTCAAGAAAGAGATGCTGATGGTAATCCAAATTTAAGGTCTGTTGGAAATAAAAATTACATTATACCAAAGCCAAAGAAGAAATTGTTTAAAAAGAACTTTCAATATACTGATCCACTGGTATGGAACACCATCCCCAATGACATAAGGCAGGCCCTGGCATTTCTTCTTTTCATAATAAATGTCTTAAATGGATGAGATCTTAAGACGGTCAAACAGTTATAATATAAATACCTCCTGTTTTTCTTTGCTTATAGAACTTTTTCACGTATGAATTTTTTTAATACAATATTTTATATTTTTGTGCTCACCGATACTTGTGCACGTGCTACAGGCTTTAAACTTTGTTTGATTTTCAGAATAACTCAGTTCTTTAGTGTTAAGCTAAATTTTGTCACATTGTGCTGTATATGCTGTTTATATTGTAAATAACTGAAGGACTCGTGCTAGATTAATTCCTGTTACAAAATTACCTTCTCTAAATAAAGTCATTATTATTATTATTATTATTATAATTATTAATTTTATTCAATACCATTGGCAGAAATACCCCTACCCCAGTAAATATTAAACGCTAAATCCTATATATACGTTCTAGCCATTTCGGTTCTACATTGGCATACCAAAAGAAACATGTTTACTCACCAGCTCAGAACTTGAAATCCAAGGAAATCATAAACTGACCAGAGTATTATACCTCCTAAAACCACGTGATCGACTAACCAGGTAACTGCAACGCCCAATAACAAAGAGGGTGTCCAATTGTTACGAGAAACAAAAATGTACATTTACTTATCTGCACGTGGAGCACGAGATGTATGAACAATATTCACTCATGCAGGTAAAACGACCGACAAATGATTGTGTGGAAATCGTCCATACTAGATCAGACCGGAATCCAGTCTGGTTCCCCGTACACCTAAAGGCATAAATTTCTGCAGGTGCTATTTTTAGGCGTGAGGTCATTATGAGTGGCGTAACTCCTGCCAAATTCGTAACCTGCTATTGACGCCTTCAAAAAATGTATAATAGCCAGTTACAAGGTATAAATGAAAGTGTATCATTGATTACACTATAGTCGGAGTATAACAATACAAGGTTGCCAATTGTGGACCCATTATTGGAGATACACTTATTGGAGACCGCATAAACACACCCGCCCTAAAAAGAACGCCACTTCATGGAATTTTCCACACAGTTGGCGAATTCCGATGTAAAATAGGTTTTATTTGTCTATTTCTTCAAGAAAGCTCTGTGCCGATTTCTTTCCATTAGTATAGCAAGGGTTGTTATTCTATTTTATTACGTCTACTGTTATCAATGGCTCTCAGTTTGCTTTTGGTTTTTTTAAAGTGATATATTCGATACACTGATATATGATATTTAACATTTCACCATACTTCTATTCCTACGACTGGCTGAAGTAACAGGAAATGGGTGTGCTGGCTGATCAGTATGAGCACGATACGATACGGTGATATTATGATAACAGCGGCATACATTTCTAAAGTTTATTTGGTAATGAATACAAAGGAAACTCATCAGGAGATACTAATTTGAACACACACACACACAGAGGCAAACAATCCGGTAAACGTTACGCGTGATATTTGAAATGGGAATTCGCTGTCCGATATCAATGTTTTTCTTGTCACCTTAGGGTGCAATTGTTTATATTTCTGTTTGAATCAGTTTCCCCCTTTGGACTAGGAACCATCTGTTTCTCTTTTTTTTTCTTTCTTTTTTTTAATTTTTTTTAATAAAGCTAATTTCAATCAAAAACGGCTTTTATTTTTAACATGTAGATTCCAGACAGATCTGACGAATGAAATAAACTCCATGAATGCATTACAGCAAAATAAAATGTTCATTGAGGTTCTGCTGTGCTCAAGTTATCCAAATGGTTCATGTACGAGTTCTTGATTACGACAAGGTCACAAACAAACAGAGAAAAGGACGCGTGAAAATGCATCAAAAAGTATGTAGTCAACAAGAATGTACGAGATGCACCAAAACTGTCTCTTTAACTATACCCAGAAATATAAAGCGATCAACTTCCTGAGATCATATGATCATCAGAGTTGCAGAATCAAGACGAATAATGTAATAATGTCTTGTTGTGAAAATAATATATATTTAATGGATAAAATAAACACATTGCTCTATGGATGTATTCAGTCATCTTCTAGTCAAATAAAAAAAATTGTTTCGTTATAAGTTTGTTCTTTCTTTGTGTTTAAGGGTATGCTTGCCTATAAGTCTAACCCAACTGCAAACTGCATAGACCCAGATCTGCTGTCAGATAATGCACCAGCAGATCTGGGTCTATTCAGTTTGTTAGGAATAATCAGTAGAACACACAAAGCAGACCCTGGTCTGCCGCTACATTATGCGATGACAGATCAGGGTCATTATTGTTTGCAATTGGACCCTTCTTATACGCCAGTACAGGCGGTATATACTATCTGTCCCTTCATACAATCAGGTAAGACATGATTTTCTTCAAACAAGGTTTCTAATACTTTCATGTCCTTCGAATAGAAGGCAAGAAGGAACCTTGTATTTTCTCTGAAATTTTTGACGATAAAATCATACTTTTTGACAATTGAACCTACCGCCACTCCCCCCCCCCCCCCCGCACCTGTCTGCCACACCTAAGAACTGACCAATTGCTGATCAGACCTAATTACCTGCACGCAATCTTAGACAGTTAGACAACTGACTATGTTTTAGTTGAATTAAATAGTAATTTTTTAACATAAGTATCTTACAAAAATTAAAGGCCGAATTTTACAAAATTCATAGGTTGTAATCATTTTCATATATACTATTATGCTTGAAAAATTCAACAAATTTTAACAAAAATAAAAATGAATATGCTAACGAAGTAGGAGGAGTTAAAGGTGGCTATGTCGTTTGCAAACACATATGTCCCATAGTTCATAACACTGAAAGCTAACTTGGTACGAATCCGACAATCCTTGGTTGGCGATTCTGTAACCAACTAGTCCAAATTTGTAATAAAGGGAAACAACTCTGTTCATGCTACCACATAATCTGCTGTATTGCAGCTATTATTTTGTAATACACGTTATATAACCAACTTTACACGTATGTTAAAAGTTGTGCACAATTGTACAGAGAAAAAACTGAAATTATTATAGGTTTAAAAAAATATTTCGTGTTACGTAGTACAGAAAAGTCAACATTATCAGGTGAATCAATGAATTAATACAGTTTATTGCATAAAGTCAATAACCAAACCATGGCAAGTACATAATATAATACATGAATTCGGAAGGTGGCACAGAAGAAAAAAAAACTTGGGTGGTATCTATATAAATTATTACAGCTGCATATCTGCCTTATCCATCTGGGAGAGGACTTTATTCATTTAGTCCACGTGCACCTTATATATATGTATGTGTGTGACTTTTTAAAATCCGATATAAATCTACAACATAAAATCTATGCAAAGATTTCTTTTTTTACTAGTTTCTTGGTTCATAGCCTATAAACGAATCTTAGCATTATCTACTATATTTCCACCCCTTTAAATTAACATAATTTGTGTCCTGTTTGTATTTACTTTCAAACGCCATTTATACCAATAGTTACCATTAGTATCCAAGAGTATCCAAAACAAATTTGGAAACCTTTTTATTTCGGAAACAAAATTACTATATCATCTGCATAAAAAATCAAAAACAACTGCAACGTAATTAAATCTATCCACGGAACCTCATTTTCTGAAAATTTCACTTCAAAATCGTTATTAAACATAACAAATAAAAGCGGTGTTAAACAGTCATATGACCGTACCCCAGCTGCACGCATACAGAGAATGCATACGTAGAATGCATAATATTAAAAATATTTCCTCTAATCCCTAACTTCAGTAGTTTGTACCATAACAAGAAAAATCTGCATCGAACACAGATCAAAATTATCTTCACGAATATAGTCCAATAAATCTGTAATACAAGCATTCAATTCACTACAAGCATCATAAGGGCATCACTGTACATGGTTTTAGTACATAATAATTTATCAGTGATTAAAATACCATTTTATTAGGATATGTACAAACTGGAGATCTCACTGCCGAAGCAAATACACTTACCATAATAATCTCCTTTGTATTCAGCAGTGATCGATGGGGCATAGTTAAGCACAAAAATACTAACCAGTGGGTGAAGTGGAATTCAGCCTTAAAAATATCCAAGAACCCTTTTTGGGGATATATCTTATAATATGTGATATATGTACAAATATACAGATAAATGTTCCATATCAGTATTATGTTCTATATATTAACTCGCCGTCTTCGTACATTAATTCACAACGGGGTTCGTTATCCGATAATTTACTGATGAACCAGGCATCCCTATTTTTTTCCGGTTAAACATTTTTCAGTAAACAATATTGTATCAATACCATCTGGATTCATCTCATTTTAAAAAGCACTATACATTGGACATTACTTCGGGGGAAGCCGCAGTAGTTCACTTAATAGAGCATCATGCTTTTAATCCTAGAGTTGTGGTTCTATACCCGCCTGGCCAGCCCGGTTTAGCTGTCTAAGTGTGGTATTGGGAAAGGCGCTTAGTTCCCATTTTCTCGACATAATATAAAAATAATGTGTTGAAAATGTCGCCAAACACCACCAAGTCATGAATAATTAGATTGGTTTTATTATACAGCTCCTGGTTGTATTTATAAATTTCCTCTTTTAATATACTTAATGAAAGAATCTTTTTTTAAATGCAATTTAGTTTTGAATGCACCAGTTTAAATTTTTAAATTCAAAATTAATAAATCTTTTGTCGCAGGTTTTATCATTTTGTCAAATTCGTCAATACTACTGAGTAACACACCAATATTAATAACCAAATCTCTGTCGAAATATTCAGTTGTAGCCCATTTTATGGTTATATTCCAGCAGTAACCTTATCTTTGACAGTTGGTAACGTCTGAACATTTAACATTTTGATTTTGTTCTTTACATATTGTACTTGTGGAAACTGGACATGATCTAAGCACACAGCGGACAAAATGGCCGCTCCAAAGTACTCGATAAATCAGCCTGAATTAGTCAAAAGTGCACTATTTTCAGCAGTTATTAAAATAGGGAAAAGAATTTTGCCAGAGCAGACAATACCAGCCTCTGAAAGTACTATGAATGAATTAAAAAATATCCAAAAAGTAAAAAAAGTTATCGGCTCTTTTTTTTTTTATTTACCTTTGAAGTCCAGGAAGTGAAAATGACCAAGCGGAGCTAGCAGTTTTTTGAGAGGTGCACATCTTAAGTAAGACCAAGCTGTATACTCTATAACGCAAATTTCACCCATCAATCATACATCAAAATAAAGGGAATTCAAAGTTCTTTTAACAATACCTAAGATATACAAGGTCTTTTTTAAATAGCCAGGACAGCCAGTGAGGAAACCCTGGCTAATTCTTTTTCTTTAAATTTCTAACCCTATGCAAAGTACGAAACTGGAGAGCGCCACCTTAAAATAAATATGAAAATTTGTGCAATTGCTTTTCTCTTTCTCATATAATTATGTATGCATTTCTCAACAAAATGGTATATTAACATTGATGTTATGCATAACAATAAGCTAATTATGCCTATTTTGCTCTTGCTTACACAATATGCCTTGTGGCAGTATTTTGTGTACAATGACCTCAATTATGGGAAAATTACAAGTCTTAGAACACAGGAGTAAAGTCAACTTAAATTTAAAACTGTTGTATTAAGTCTAAGAAAAATATAGCAAAAATGTTTCTTTTCATTCGGTTGTAATAAAATTCTGGAAAATAATGATAATAAAGCAGATTCGCTTTCTTCCATATACTAGTGTTAGAAGAATTAGCAAACTTTGTACCCTTTGACCTTTGACCTCTGTGAACCTGAACTCTTCCATCCCTGTTCAGTCTGTAAATTTTATTAGTGACATCTCATGAATAATTGTGGCAAGTTTCATGTTCCTGTCTTTTACCAAAACATTGGTTGCTATTGTTGAGAAAATGCAAGGTGTAGTTTTAAAATAGCCCACTTTTCATCATGGGGGGGGGGGGGCTGGGCTTGTGTGGGACTTTGCTACAAATGAATACTGTTCTGTGGGAAAATACATGAGAATTATTCAAAAGGACTGTTTAAATGCTTGCGGCTTAAATGTTTCAGCTATACAACCAAAATTAAATCATATAATAATAATGCATATGTTGTCTATATGGGGGCGCTCTACAGATAATACATGCTTCTGAGTGAGTGACAGGTGTAAGATGAAGTATTTTGCATTTGCAACATGCACAATGGAGAGAATGTTGGCATACCTCTATGTTACTTTCATGTACTGTGGCTGAAATTTCTTTACATATTGTACTTGTGGAAACTGGACATGATCTAAGCACACAGCGGACAAAATGGCCGCTCCAAAGTACTCGATAAATCAGCCTGAATTAGTCAAAAGTGCACTATTTTCAGCAGTTATTAAAATAGGGAAAAGAATTTTGCCAGAGCAGACAATACCAGCCTCTGAAAGTACTATGAATGAATTAAAAAATATCCAAAAAGTAAAAAAAGTTATCGGCTCTTTTTTATTTTATTTACCTTTGAAGTCCAGGAAGTGAAAATGACCAAGCGGAGCTAGCAGTTTTTTGAGAGGTGCACATCTTAAGTAAGACCAAGCTGTATACTCTATAACCCAAATTTCACCCATCAATCATACACCAAAATAAAGGGAATTCAAAGTTCTTTTAACAATACCTAAGATATACAAGGTCTTTTTTAAATAGCCAGGACAGCCAGTGAGGAAACCCTGGCTAATTCTTTTTCTTTAAATTTCTAACCCTATGCAAAGTACGAAACTGGAGAGCGCCACCTTAAAATAAATATGAAAATTTGTGCAATTGCTTTTCTCTTTCTCATATAATTATGTATGCATTTCTCAACAAAATGGTATATTAACATTGATGTTATGCATAACAATAAGCTAATTATGCCTATTTTCCTCTTGCTTACACAATATGCCTTGTGGCAGTATTTTGTGTACAATGACCTCAATTATGGGAAAATTAGAAGTCTTAGAACACAGGAGTAAAGTCAACTTAAATTTAAAACTGTTGTATTAAGTCTAAGAAAAATATAGCAAAAATGTTTCTTTTCATTCGGTTGTAATAAAATTCTGGAAAATAATGATAATAAAGCAGATTCGCTTTCTTCCATATACTAGTGTTAGAAGAATTAGCAAACTTTGTACCCTTTGACCTTTGACCTCTGTGAACCTGAACTCTTCCATCCCTGTTCAGTCTGTAAATTTTATTAGTGACATCTCATGAATAATTGTGGCAAGTTTCATGTTCCTGTCTTTTACCAAAACATTGGTTGCTATTGTTGAGAAAATGCAAGGTGTAGTTTTAAAATAGCCCACTTTTCATCATGGTGGGTGGGGGGGGGGAGGGGCTGGGCTTGTGTGGGACTTTGCTACAAATGAATACTGTTCTGTGGGAAAATACATGAGAATGATTCAAAAGGACTGTTTAAATGCTTGCGGCTTAAATGTTTCAGCTATACAACCAAAATTAAATCATATAATAATAATGCATATGTTGTCTATATGGGGGCGCTCTACAGATAATACATGCTTCTGAGTGAGTGACAGGTGTAAGATGAAGTATTTTGCATTTGCAACATGCACAATGGAGAGAATGTTGGCATACCTCTATGTTACTTTCATGTACTGTGGCTGAAATTTCTTTACATATTGTACTTGTGGAAACTGGACATGATCTAAGCACACAGCGGACAAAATGGCCGCTCCAAAGTACTCGATAAATCAGCCTGAATTAGTCAAAAGTGCACTATTTTCAGCAGTTATTAAAATAGGGAAAAGAATTTTGCCAGAGCAGACAATACCAGCCTCTGAAAGTACTATGAATGAATTAAAAAATATCCAAAAAGTAAAAAAAGTTATCGGCTCTTTTTTTTTTTATTTACCTTTGAAGTCCAGGAAGTGAAAATGACCAAGCGGAGCTAGCAGTTTTTTGAGAGGTGCACATCTTAAGTAAGACCAAGCTGTATACTCTATAACCCAAATTTCACCCATCAATCATACACCAAAATAAAGGGAATTCAAAGTTCTTTTAACAATACCTAAGATATACAAGGTCTTTTTTAAATAGCCAGGACAGCCAGTGAGGAAACCCTGGCTAATTCTTTTTCTTTAAATTTCTAACCCTATGCAAAGTACGAAACTGGAGAGCGCCACCTTAAAATAAATATGAAAATTTGTGCAATTGCTTTTCTCTTTCTCATATAATTATGTATGCATTTCTCAACAAAATGGTATATTAACATTGATGTTATGCATAACAATAAGCTAATTATGCCTATTTTCCTCTTGCTTACACAATATGCCTTGTGGCAGTATTTTGTGTACAATGACCTCAATTATGGGAAAATTACAAGTCTTAGAACACAGGAGTAAAGTCAACTTAAATTTAAAACTGTTGTATTAAGTATAAGAAAAATATAGCAAAAATGCTTTTTCATTCGGTTGTAATAAAATTCTGGAAAATAATGATAATAAAGCAGATTCGCTTTCTTCCATATACTAGTGTTAGAAGAATTAGCAAACTTTGTACCCTTTGACCTTTGACCTCTGTGAACCTGAACTCTTCCATCCCTGTTCAGTCTGTAAATTTTATTAGTGACATCTCATGAATAATTGTGGCAAGTTTCATGTTCCTGTCTTTTACCAAAACATTGGTTGCTATTGTTGAGAAAATGCAAGGTGTAGTTTTAAAATAGCCCACTTTTCATCATGGGGGGGAGGGGGGGCTGGGCTTGTGTGGGACTTTGCTACAAATGAATACTGTTCTGTGGGAAAATACATGAGAATTATTCAAAAGGACTGTTTAAATGCTTGCGGCTTAAATGTTTCAGCTATACAACCAAAATTAAATCATATAATAATAATGCATATGTTGTCTATATGGGGGCTCTCTACAGATAATACATGCTTCTGAGTGAGTGACAGGTGTAAGATGAAGTATTTTGCATTTGCAACATGCACAATGGAGAGAATGTTGGCATACCTCTATGTTACTTTCATGTACTGTGGCTGAAATTTCTTTACATATTGTACTTGTGGAAACTGGACATGATCTAAGCACACAGCGGACAAAATGGCCGCTCCAAAGTACTCGATAAATCAGCCTGAATTAGTCAAAAGTGCACTATTTTCAGCAGTTATTAAAATAGGGAAAAGAATTTTGCCAGAGCAGACAATACCAGCCTCTGAAAGTACTATGAATGAATTAAAAAATATCCAAAAAGTAAAAAAAGTTATCGGCTCTTTTTTTTTTTATTTACCTTTGAAGTCCAGGAAGTGAAAATGACCAAGTGGAGCTAGCAGTTTTTTGAGAGGTGCACATCTTAAGTAAGACCAAGCTGTATACTCTATAACTCAAATTTCACCCATCAATCATACACCAAAATAAAAGGAATTCAAAGTTCTTTTAACAATACCTAAGATATACAAGGTCTTTTTTAAATAGCCAGGACAGCCAGTGAGGAAACCCTGGCTAATTCTTTTTCTTTAAATTTCTAACCCTATGCAAAGTACGAAACTGGAGAGCGCCACCTTAAAATAAATATGAAAATTTGTGCAATTGCTTTTCTCTTTCTCATATAATTATGTATGCATTTCTCAACAAAATGGTATATTAACATTGATGTTATGCATAACAATAAGCTAATTATGCCTATTTTGCTCTTGCTTACACAATATGCCTTGTGGCAGTATTTTGTGTACAATGACCTCAATTATGGGAAAATTAGAAGTCTTAGAACACAGGAGTAAAGTCAACTTAAATTTAAAACTGTTGTATTAAGTCTAAGAAAAATATAGCAAAAATGTTTCTTTTCATTCGGTTGTAATAAAATTCTGGAAAATAATGATAATAAAGCAGATTCGCTTTCTTCCATATACTAGTGTTAGAAGAATTAGCAAACTTTGTACCCTTTGACCTTTGACCTCTGTGAACCTGAACTCTTCCATCCCTGTTCAGTCTGTAAATTTTATTAGTGACATCTCATGAATAATTGTGGCAAGTTTCATGTTCCTGTCTTTTACCAAAACATTGGTTGCTATTGTTGAGAAAATGCAAGGTGTAGTTTTAAAATAGCCCACTTTTCATCATGGGGGGGAGGGGGGCTGGGCTTGTGTGGGACTTTGCTACAAATGAATACTGTTCTGTGGGAAAATACATGAGAATTATTCAAAAGGACTGTTTAAATGCTTGCGGCTTAAATGTTTCAGCTATACAACCAAAATTAAATCATATAATAATAATGCATATGTTGTCTATATGGGGGCGCTCTACAGATAATACATGCTTCTGAGTGAGTGACAGGTGTAAGATGAAGTATTTTGCATTTGCAACATGCACAATGGAGAGAATGTTGGCATACCTCTATGTTACTTTCATGTACTGTGGCTGAAATTTCTTTACATATTGTACTTGTGGAAACTGGACATGATCTAAGCACACAGCGGACAAAATGGCCGCTCCAAAGTACTCGATAAATCAGCCTGAATTAGTCAAAAGTGCACTATTTTCAGCAGTTATTAAAATAGGGAAAAGAATTTTGCCAGAGCAGACAATACCAGCCTCTGAAAGTACTATGAATGAATTAAAAAATATCCAAAAAGTAAAAAAAGTTATCGGCTCTTTTTTTTTTTATTTACCTTTGAAGTCCAGGAAGTGAAAATGACCAAGCGGAGCTAGCAGTTTTTTGAGAGGTGCACATCTTAAGTAAGACCAAGCTGTATACTCTATAACCCAAATTTCACCCATCAATCATACACCAAAATAAAGGGAATTCAAAGTTCTTTTAACAATACCTAAGATATACAAGGTCTTTTTTAAATAGCCAGGACAGCCAGTCAGGAAACCCTGGCTAATTCTTTTTCTTTAAATTTCTAACCCTATGCAAAGTACGAAACTGGAGAGCGCCACCTTAAAATAAATATGAAAATTTGTGCAATTGCTTTTCTCTTTCTCATATAATTATGTATGCATTTCTCAACAAAATGGTATATTAACATTGATGTTATGCATAACAATAAGCTAATTATGCCTATTTTGCTCTTGCTTACACAATATGCCTTGTGGCAGTATTTTGTGTACAATGACCTCAATTATGGGAAAATTAGAAGTCTTAGAACACAGGAGTAAAGTCAACTTAAATTTAAAACTGTTGTATTAAGTCTAAGAAAAATATAGCAAAAATGTTTCTTTTCATTCGGTTGTAATAAAATTCTGGAAAATAATGATAATAAAGCAGATTCGCTTTCTTCCATATACTAGTGTTAGAAGAATTAGCAAACTTTGTACCCTTTGACCTTTGACCTCTGTGAACCTGAACTCTTCCATCCCTGTTCAGTCTGTAAATTTTATTAGTGACATCTCATGAATAATTGTGGCAAGTTTCATGTTCCTGTCTTTTACCAAAACATTGGTTGCTATTGTTGAGAAAATGCAAGGTGTAGTTTTAAAATAGCCCACTTTTCATCATGGGGGGAGGGGGGGGGGCTGGGCTTGTGTGGGACTTTGCTACAAATGAATACTGTTCTGTGGGAAAATACATGAGAATTATTCAAAAGGACTGTTTAAATGCTTGCGGCTTAAATGTTTCAGCTATACAACCAAAATTAAATCATATAATAATAATGCATATGTTGTCTATATGGGGGCGCTCTACAGATAATACATGCTTCTGAGTGAGTGACAGGTGTAAGATGAAGTATTTTGCATTTGCAACATGCACAATGGAGAGAATGTTGGCATACCTCTATGTTACTTTCATGTACTGTGGCTGAAATTTCTTTACATATTGTACTTGTGGAAACTGGACATGATCTAAGCACACAGCGGACAAAATGGCCGCTCCAAAGTACTCGATAAATCAGCCTGAATTAGTCAAAAGTGCACTATTTTCAGCAGTTATTAAAATAGGGAAAAGAATTTTGCCAGAGCAGACAATACCAGCCTCTGAAAGTACTATGAATGAATTAAAAAATATCCAAAAAGTAAAAAAAGTTATCGGCTCTTTTTTTTTTTATTTACCTTTGAAGTCCAGGAAGTGAAAATGACCAAGCGGAGCTAGCAGTTTTTTGAGAGGTGCACATCTTAAGTAAGACCAAGCTGTATACTCTATAACCCAAATTTCACCCATCAATCATACACCAAAATAAAGGGAATTCAAAGTTCTTTTAACAATACCTAAGATATACAAGGTCTTTTTTAAATAGCCAGGACAGCCAGTCAGGAAACCCTGGCTAATTCTTTTTCTTTAAATTTCTAACCCTATGCAAAGTACGAAACTGGAGAGCGCCACCTTAAAATAAATATGAAAATTTGTGCAATTGCTTTTCTCTTTCTCATATAATTATGTATGCATTTCTCAACAAAATGGTATATTAACATTGATGTTATGCATAACAATAAGCTAATTATGCCTATTTTGCTCTTGCTTACACAATATGCCTTGTGGCAGTATTTTGTGTACAATGACCTCAATTATGGGAAAATTAGAAGTCTTAGAACACAGGAGTAAAGTCAACTTAAATTTAAAACTGTTGTATTAAGTCTAAGAAAAATATAGCAAAAATGTTTCTTTTCATTCGGTTGTAATAAAATTCTGGAAAATAATGATAATAAAGCAGATTCGCTTTCTTCCATATACTAGTGTTAGAAGAATTAGCAAACTTTGTACCCTTTGACCTTTGACCTCTGTGAACCTGAACTCTTCCATCCCTGTTCAGTCTGTAAATTTTATTAGTGACATCTCATGAATAATTGTGGCAAGTTTCATGTTCCTGTCTTTTACCAAAACATTGGTTGCTATTGTTGAGAAAATGCAAGGTGTAGTTTTAAAATAGCCCACTTTTCATCATGGGGGGAGGGGGGGGGGCTGGGCTTGTGTGGGACTTTGCTACAAATGAATACTGTTCTGTGGGAAAATACATGAGAATTATTCAAAAGGACTGTTTAAATGCTTGCGGCTTAAATGTTTCAGCTATACAACCAAAATTAAATCATATAATAATAATGCATATGTTGTCTATATGGGGGCGCTCTACAGATAATACATGCTTCTGAGTGAGTGACAGGTGTAAGATGAAGTATTTTGCATTTGCAACATGCACAATGGAGAGAATGTTGGCATACCTCTATGTTACTTTCATGTACTGTGGCTGAAATTTCTTTACATATTGTACTTGTGGAAACTGGACATGATCTAAGCACACAGCGGACAAAATGGCCGCTCCAAAGTACTCGATAAATCAGCCTGAATTAGTCAAAAGTGCACTATTTTCAGCAGTTATTAAAATAGGGAAAAGAATTTTGCCAGAGCAGACAATACCAGCCTCTGAAAGTACTATGAATGAATTAAAAAATATCCAAAAAGTAAAAAAAGTTATCGGCTCTTTTTTTTTTTATTTACCTTTGAAGTCCAGGAAGTGAAAATGACCAAGCGGAGCTAGCAGTTTTTTGAGAGGTGCACATCTTAAGTAAGACCAAGCTGTATACTCTATAACCCAAATTTCACCCATCAATCATACACCAAAATAAAGGGAATTCAAAGTTCTTTTAACAATACCTAAGATATACAAGGTCTTTTTTAAATAGCCAGGACAGCCAGTCAGGAAACCCTGGCTAATTCTTTTTCTTTAAATTTCTAACCCTATGCAAAGTACGAAACTGGAGAGCGCCACCTTAAAATAAATATGAAAATTTGTGCAATTGCTTTTCTCTTTCTCATATAATTATGTATGCATTTCTCAACAAAATGGTATATTAACATTGATGTTATGCATAACAATAAGCTAATTATGCCTATTTTGCTCTTGCTTACACAATATGCCTTGTGGCAGTATTTTGTGTACAATGACCTCAATTATGGGAAAATTAGAAGTCTTAGAACACAGGAGTAAAGTCAACTTAAATTTAAAACTGTTGTATTAAGTCTAAGAAAAATATAGCAAAAATGTTTCTTTTCATTCGGTTGTAATAAAATTCTGGAAAATAATGATAATAAAGCAGATTCGCTTTCTTCCATATACTAGTGTTAGAAGAATTAGCAAACTTTGTACCCTTTGACCTTTGACCTCTGTGAACCTGAACTCTTCCATCCCTGTTCAGTCTGTAAATTTTATTAGTGACATCTCATGAATAATTGTGGCAAGTTTCATGTTCCTGTCTTTTACCAAAACATTGGTTGCTATTGTTGAGAAAATGCAAGGTGTAGTTTTAAAATAGCCCACTTTTCATCATGGGGGGAGGGGGGGGGGCTGGGCTTGTGTGGGACTTTGCTACAAATGAATACTGTTCTGTGGGAAAATACATGAGAATTATTCAAAAGGACTGTTTAAATGCTTGCGGCTTAAATGTTTCAGCTATACAACCAAAATTAAATCATATAATAATAATGCATATGTTGTCTATATGGGGGCGCTCTACAGATAATACATGCTTCTGAGTGAGTGACAGGTGTAAGATGAAGTATTTTGCATTTGCAACATGCACAATGGAGAGAATGTTGGCATACCTCTATGTTACTTTCATGTACTGTGGCTGAAATTTCTTTACATATTGTACTTGTGGAAACTGGACATGATCTAAGCACACAGCGGACAAAATGGCCGCTCCAAAGTACTCGATAAATCAGCCTGAATTAGTCAAAAGTGCACTATTTTCAGCAGTTATTAAAATAGGGAAAAGAATTTTGCCAGAGCAGACAATACCAGCCTCTGAAAGTACTATGAATGAATTAAAAAATATCCAAAAAGTAAAAAAAGTTATCGGCTCTTTTTTTTTTTATTTACCTTTGAAGTCCAGGAAGTGAAAATGACCAAGCGGAGCTAGCAGTTTTTTGAGAGGTGCACATCTTAAGTAAGACCAAGCTGTATACTCTATAACCCAAATTTCACCCATCAATCATACACCAAAATAAAGGGAATTCAAAGTTCTTTTAACAATACCTAAGATATACAAGGTCTTTTTTAAATAGCCAGGACAGCCAGTCAGGAAACCCTGGCTAATTCTTTTTCTTTAAATTTCTAACCCTATGCAAAGTACGAAACTGGAGAGCGCCACCTTAAAATAAATATGAAAATTTGTGCAATTGCTTTTCTCTTTCTCATATAATTATGTATGCATTTCTCAACAAAATGGTATATTAACATTGATGTTATGCATAACAATAAGCTAATTATGCCTATTTTGCTCTTGCTTACACAATATGCCTTGTGGCAGTATTTTGTGTACAATGACCTCAATTATGGGAAAATTAGAAGTCTTAGAACACAGGAGTAAAGTCAACTTAAATTTAAAACTGTTGTATTAAGTCTAAGAAAAATATAGCAAAAATGTTTCTTTTCATTCGGTTGTAATAAAATTCTGGAAAATAATGATAATAAAGCAGATTCGCTTTCTTCCATATACTAGTGTTAGAAGAATTAGCAAACTTTGTACCCTTTGACCTTTGACCTCTGTGAACCTGAACTCTTCCATCCCTGTTCAGTCTGTAAATTTTATTAGTGACATCTCATGAATAATTGTGGCAAGTTTCATGTTCCTGTCTTTTACCAAAACATTGGTTGCTATTGTTGAGAAAATGCAAGGTGTAGTTTTAAAATAGCCCACTTTTCATCATGGGGGGAGGGGGGGGGGCTGGGCTTGTGTGGGACTTTGCTACAAATGAATACTGTTCTGTGGGAAAATACATGAGAATTATTCAAAAGGACTGTTTAAATGCTTGCGGCTTAAATGTTTCAGCTATACAACCAAAATTAAATCATATAATAATAATGCATATGTTGTCTATATGGGGGCGCTCTACAGATAATACATGCTTCTGAGTGAGTGACAGGTGTAAGATGAAGTATTTTGCATTTGCAACATGCACAATGGAGAGAATGTTGGCATACCTCTATGTTACTTTCATGTACTGTGGCTGAAATTTCTTTACATATTGTACTTGTGGAAACTGGACATGATCTAAGCACACAGCGGACAAAATGGCCGCTCCAAAGTACTCGATAAATCAGCCTGAATTAGTCAAAAGTGCACTATTTTCAGCAGTTATTAAAATAGGGAAAAGAATTTTGCCAGAGCAGACAATACCAGCCTCTGAAAGTACTATGAATGAATTAAAAAATATCCAAAAAGTAAAAAAAGTTATCGGCTCTTTTTTTTTTTATTTACCTTTGAAGTCCAGGAAGTGAAAATGACCAAGCGGAGCTAGCAGTTTTTTGAGAGGTGCACATCTTAAGTAAGACCAAGCTGTATACTCTATAACCCAAATTTCACCCATCAATCATACACCAAAATAAAGGGAATTCAAAGTTCTTTTAACAATACCTAAGATATACAAGGTCTTTTTTAAATAGCCAGGACAGCCAGTCAGGAAACCCTGGCTAATTCTTTTTCTTTAAATTTCTAACCCTATGCAAAGTACGAAACTGGAGAGCGCCACCTTAAAATAAATATGAAAATTTGTGCAATTGCTTTTCTCTTTCTCATATAATTATGTATGCATTTCTCAACAAAATGGTATATTAACATTGATGTTATGCATAACAATAAGCTAATTATGCCTATTTTGCTCTTGCTTACACAATATGC
This sequence comes from Margaritifera margaritifera, assembly GCA_029931535.1. NCBI lineage: Eukaryota > Metazoa > Mollusca > Bivalvia > Unionida > Margaritiferidae > Margaritifera > Margaritifera margaritifera. The sequence continues at coordinate 33,357 of JAQPZY010000388.1, read as the reverse complement.
CTTGTGGCAGTATTTTGTGTACAATGACCTCAATTATGGGAAAATTAGAAGTCTTAGAACACAGGAGTAAAGTCAACTTAAATTTAAAACTGTTGTATTAAGTCTAAGAAAAATATAGCAAAAATGTTTCTTTTCATTCGGTTGTAATAAAATTCTGGAAAATAATGATAATAAAGCAGATTCGCTTTCTTCCATATACTAGTGTTAGAAGAATTAGCAAACTTTGTACCCTTTGACCTTTGACCTCTGTGAACCTGAACTCTTCCATCCCTGTTCAGTCTGTAAATTTTATTAGTGACATCTCATGAATAATTGTGGCAAGTTTCATGTTCCTGTCTTTTACCAAAACATTGGTTGCTATTGTTGAGAAAATGCAAGGTGTAGTTTTAAAATAGCCCACTTTTCATCATGGGGGGAGGGGGGGGGCTGGGCTTGTGTGGGACTTTGCTACAAATGAATACTGTTCTGTGGGAAAATACATGAGAATTATTCAAAAGGACTGTTTAAATGCTTGCGGCTTAAATGTTTCAGCTATACAACCAAAATTAAATCATATAATAATAATGCATATGTTGTCTATATGGGGGCGCTCTACAGATAATACATGCTTCTGAGTGAGTGACAGGTGTAAGATGAAGTATTTTGCATTTGCAACATGCACAATGGAGAGAATGTTGGCATACCTCTATGTTACTTTCATGTACTGTGGCTGAAATTTCTTTACATATTGTACTTGTGGAAACTGGACATGATCTAAGCACACAGCGGACAAAATGGCCGCTCCAAAGTACTCGATAAATCAGCCTGAATTAGTCAAAAGTGCACTATTTTCAGCAGTTATTAAAATAGGGAAAAGAATTTTGCCAGAGCAGACAATACCAGCCTCTGAAAGTACTATGAATGAATTAAAAAATATCCAAAAAGTAAAAAAAGTTATCGGCTCTTTTTTTTTTTATTTACCTTTGAAGTCCAGGAAGTGAAAATGACCAAGCGGAGCTAGCAGTTTTTTGAGAGGTGCACATCTTAAGTAAGACCAAGCTGTATACTCTATAACCCAAATTTCACCCATCAATCATACACCAAAATAAAGGGAATTCAAAGTTCTTTTAACAATACCTAAGATATACAAGGTCTTTTTTAAATAGCCAGGACAGCCAGTCAGGAAACCCTGGCTAATTCTTTTTCTTTAAATTTCTAACCCTATGCAAAGTACGAAACTGGAGAGCGCCACCTTAAAATAAATATGAAAATTTGTGCAATTGCTTTTCTCTTTCTCATATAATTATGTATGCATTTCTCAACAAAATGGTATATTAACATTGATGTTATGCATAACAATAAGCTAATTATGCCTATTTTGCTCTTGCTTACACAATATGCCTTGTGGCAGTATTTTGTGTACAATGACCTCAATTATGGGAAAATTAGAAGTCTTAGAACACAGGAGTAAAGTCAACTTAAATTTAAAACTGTTGTATTAAGTCTAAGAAAAATATAGCAAAAATGTTTCTTTTCATTCGGTTGTAATAAAATTCTGGAAAATAATGATAATAAAGCAGATTCGCTTTCTTCCATATACTAGTGTTAGAAGAATTAGCAAACTTTGTACCCTTTGACCTTTGACCTCTGTGAACCTGAACTCTTCCATCCCTGTTCAGTCTGTAAATTTTATTAGTGACATCTCATGAATAATTGTGGCAAGTTTCATGTTCCTGTCTTTTACCAAAACATTGGTTGCTATTGTTGAGAAAATGCAAGGTGTAGTTTTAAAATAGCCCACTTTTCATCATGGGGGGAGGGGGGGGGGCTGGGCTTGTGTGGGACTTTGCTACAAATGAATACTGTTCTGTGGGAAAATACATGAGAATTATTCAAAAGGACTGTTTAAATGCTTGCGGCTTAAATGTTTCAGCTATACAACCAAAATTAAATCATATAATAATAATGCATATGTTGTCTATATGGGGGCGCTCTACAGATAATACATGCTTCTGAGTGAGTGACAGGTGTAAGATGAAGTATTTTGCATTTGCAACATGCACAATGGAGAGAATGTTGGCATACCTCTATGTTACTTTCATGTACTGTGGCTGAAATTTCTTTACATATTGTACTTGTGGAAACTGGACATGATCTAAGCACACAGCGGACAAAATGGCCGCTTCAAGTTACCTTTCAGTGTTAGGTACTATGGGACAGATGTGTTTGCAAACGACATAGCCACCTTTAACTCCTCCTAGTTCGTTAGCATATTCATTTTCATTTTTTGTTAAAATTTGTTGAATTTTTCAAGCATATCAGTATATATAAAAATGATTACAACCTATGAATTTTGTAAAATTCGGCCTTTAATTTTTGTAAGATATTTATATTAAAAAATTACTATTTAATTCAACTAAAACATGGTCAGTTGTCTAACTGTCTAAGGTGCTCGCAGTTAATTAGGTCTGAGCAGCAATCATTTATGACATGTGATTGGTCAGTTCTTAGGTGTGGCAGACAGATGGGGGGTGGGGGGGGTGTCGGTAGGTTTCAATTGTCAAAAAGTATGATTTTATCGTCAAAGATTTCATAGAAAGTACAAGGTTCCTTCTTGCCTTCTATTCGAAAGACAAGAAAGTATTAGAAACCATGTTTGAAGAAAATCCTGTTTTACCTGATTGTATGAAGGGACAGATAGTATATACCTTCTGTACTGGCGTATAAGATGGGTGCAATTGCATTTATTAACATTATTGCAAAAATTAAAGGTCCAATTATCTGACAGCAGATCTAGGTCGATGTAGTTTGCAGTTGGGTTCGATTTATAGGCGATCATACTCTTAAACACAAGGAAAGAACAAACTTATAACGAAACAATTTTTTTTATTTGAGTACAAGGTGATTGAATACATCCATAGAGCAATGTGTTTATTTTATCCATTAAATATTTATTATTTTCACAACAAGACATTATTATATTATTCGTCTTGATTCTGCAACTCTGATGATCATATGATCTCAGGAAGTTGATCGCTTGATATTTCTGGGTATAATTAAAGAAACAGTTTTGTTGCATCTCGTATTGTAAATTCTTGTTGACTACATACTTTTTTATACATTTGCATGCGTCCTTTTCTCTGTTTGTTTGTGACTATGTCGTAGTTAAGAACTCGTACATGAACCATTTGGATAACTTGAGCACAGGAGAACTTCAATGAACATTTTATTTTGTTGTAATGCATTCATGGAGTTTATTTCATTCGTCAGATCTATTTGGAATCTACACGTCAAAATAAAAGCCGTTATTGATTGAAGTTAACTCTATTAAAAAAAAAAAAAAAAAAAAAAAAAAAAAAAAAAAAAAAAAAAAAAAGAGAAACAGATGGTACACAAATGGTTCCTAGTCCAAAGGGAGAAACTGATTCAAACAGAAGAATAACAATTGCACCCTAAGGTGACAAGAAAAACATTTATATCGGACAGCGAATTACCATTTAAAATTTCAAATATCACGCGTAACGTTTACAGAAATTGCTTGCATCACTCTCTCTCTCTCTCTCTCTCTCTCTCTCTCTCTCTCTCTCTCTCTCTCTCTCTCTCTCTCTCTCTCTAAAGTTAGTATCTCCTGATGAGTTTCCTTTGTATTCATTACCAAATAAATTTTAGAAATGTATGCCGCTATTATAATAATATCATCGTATCGTATCTTCCTAATACTGATCAGCCAGCACACCCATTTCCTGTTACTTCAGCCAGTCGTAGGAATAGAAGTATGGTAAAATGTCAAATATTTTAAATATCATATATCGGTGTATCGAATATATCACTTTTAAAAAACCAAAAGCAAACTGAGAGCCATTGATAACAGTAGACGCAATAAAATAGAATAACAACCCTTGCTATACTAATGGAAATAAATCGGCACAGAGCTTACTTGAAGAAATAGACAAATAAAACCTATTTTACATCGGAATTCGCCACCTGTGTGGAAAATTCCATGAAGTGGCGTTCTTTTTAGGGCGAATGTATTTTTGCGGTCTCCAATAATGGGTCCACAATTGGCAACCTTTTATTATTATACTCCGACTATAGTACAATCAATGATACTCTTTCATTTATACCTTGTAACTGGCTATTATACATTTTTTGAAGGCATCAATAGCAGATTACGAATTTGGCAGGAGTTACGCCACTTATAATGACCTCACGCCTAAAAATAGCTTCGCATGGATGGTGCCTTAGCACCTGCAGAAATTGATGCCTTTAGGTATGCAGGGAACCAGACTGGATTCAGGTCTGATCTAGTATGGACGATTTCCACCTATTATTTAGTCGGTCGTTTAACTAGCAACAGGGGATGATTTTTTTCAGAATTATAGAATCGACAAAAATTGAATGTTTTCTGCATAATTTGAGTGTGCAGATTTCAAAAATGAACCCATCATTATGATATCTTTTCACATAAATTGACAGGAAGCATTCAAACACATGTACCGTCTACCATTTTTAATATTTGTCTTTGGCACTTTTTGCAAATTCTAGACCTCATGATATTTCAAGCTGTAATTTGCATATTTCTTACATATGTTTATATAGAAATGTTTTGTGAACATTCAGCTTTAAGAATAAATTGACTTTTTCTATGTTCCAGGTAATTCAGAAGCCCCCCTGTGCTATTTGATCAAGCACCCCCCCCCCCCAACATTTTTGCATGAAATACTATATTTTTGAGTCATGCACAAGTTGAAATTATATGTTGCTCTTAAAATCCAATGTTTTATGCATAATTTGAGTGTGCATTATTCAAAAATGAACCCATCTTTATTATATTTTTTCAAACAAATTCACAGGAAGCATTCAAACACATGAGCTATCCAATATTGTTAATATTGGTCTTTGGTTACTTTTTGCAAATTCTTGACATCATGTTATTTCATGCTCAAAGTTGCATATTTCTTACAATATACATATGGTTATTTATAAATGTTTTGTGAACATTCAGCTCCAAGAATAAATTTCCTTTCTATGTTCCATGTACTTCTGAAGCCTTTCTGTTCCTTTTTATCATGAGTACCCATAATATTTTTGCATGAAATACCATAATCATTAGTCATACAAAAGTTTAAATTGTATGTTACTCTTAAAAGCAATAGTGCAAATGCATTACAGTGTTCTTGTACATATATACATTGATCTGAAATAACAATTATTAAATAACAATTGCCATTTTAGAATTTAGTTATGATAAGATATTTTTCGTCAGTTTTCATATCTATAAAATAAAATCAATGACAAAAAAAAAAAAACAAAAAAAAACATAAAAAAACTTACTTTGAATACTTTCACAATTCTACTTCTGGTACTGAGTTGGTTGTCAAGAAATAGTTATGATTATGTTTTTGTATAAATAGAGAAATGCTAGAGATCGATTTTCTGTTCTTTAAGATGACAATATTCATATTGATATTCACAAAAAATGTCATGAAATGAATTTTTCATTCTTCAAAATTCTGAAAAATAGTTTAACTTTTACCTCTTTTTCGCCCCTACTAAACATTAATGTTTTAATTTGAATACCATTGTCTCTAGATAAGAATCGTACCTTGAACAGATGATCTGACATTGATAATCTAAGTGATCACAATCGCATACATATTATCAATATCATTATAACCCGTCGAGTCTCTAACCTCGAAAATACATTACACAACAAAAGTTGTACCAATGTTTTGTAATAAATTTGGTATAATAAAATGACATTACGTTTGTATAATTAGTTTCATTGGTATAAACGTCTGCCCTTTCATAAAATCAAGTTTTCGTGTTTGAACTCAATTTATCTCGTATTGTTGCTTTGTTTACATTTTGTGCGTACCCACGTGCCGGGAAGAGTTACCGTTCGGGCTGGCATGGATCACCTTTAAAAAAGACGTAATTCGTGGGTTTTCCGCAAATATTCGCACACATTTTACCGGTATTCTCGTAAAAAGAACTCCATAGTATTTAAAAAGTAGGCGTAGGTGAGCGTATATGTTCGTTTATTTAGTTTTTCTGCGTTTTGAAAAATTCGGTTTTCGTTTATTTCCGCCGAATATATTGTAGAAAAGGCCCAATGTCATATGCGCTAAATATAGACATTTGACTTCAACCATGAATACATTCGGATATAATAATGTTGGGTTTTTACATGCAAAAGCGGAGAAAGTACCAGGTGTAATGAGGTTGACCTTTTGAGAAAATGTTAATCTTGATCGACAGTGCCCTCTAGCGGCGGCGCCTGTTGCTAGTTGAATGAATATATCTCATACATCTCGCTCATGCTTCACGTGCACATGAGTAAATGTACTTTTTTGTTTCTCGTAACAATGGGACACACTCTTTGTTGTTGTACGTTTCAATTACACGATTGCCTGGTTAGTCGATCACGTGGTTTTAGGGGTATAATACTCTGGTCAGTTTTTGATTTCGTTGGATTTCAAGTTCTGAGCTGGTGAGTAAGCATGTTTTTTTTTTTATTTTGGTATGCCAATGTAGAACCGAAATGGCTAGAACATATATAGGATTTAGCGTATAATATTTACTGGGGTAGGGGTATTTCTGCCAATGGTATTGAATAATAATAATAATAATAATAATAATAATAATAATAATAATAATAATAATGACTATTTAGGGAAGGTAATTTTGTTAGTACAGGATCTAATCTACCACAAGGCCTTCGGTTATTTACGATATTTAAAGCATATACAGCACAATGTGACAAAATTTAGCTTAACACTAAAGAACTGAGTTATTCTGAAAATCTAACAAAATTTAAAGACTGTAGCACGCGCACAAGTATCTGTGAGCACAAAAATAAAAAATATTGTATTGAAAAATTGATACGTGAAAGAGATCTATAAGCAAAGAAAAACAGGAGGTATTTATATTAGAACTGTTCGACCGTCTTAAGATCTTATCCATTTAAGACATTTATTATGAAAAGAAGAAATGTCAGGAGCCTGCTTTGTATCACTGGGGATGGTGTTCCATACCAGTGGATCAGTATATTGAAAGTTCTTTTTAAACAATTCCATCATTGGCTTTGGTATAATGTAATTTTTACTTCCAACAGACCTTAAATTTGGATTACCATCAGCATCTCTTTGTTGAAAGATATTGCTGAGATAGACCAAACTTGCTTTTCTGCACACTTTATATTCTTTCATATATTTGTAAAATGTTTATACAATTCATTGTCCTCAAAATTGTCTATACATTGCTCTAAAATTAAATGGCATTTTGGAGTCTTGAAAGTTTTGTTATGCTTGAATTGGAGGAATTATATGTACCCCAAATTACATTACAATAGTCCAAATATGGATGAATTTAACTTCAATAAGAAAATGGTGCTGAAATTACCTCCAATATGGCAGCCATCACAGCCATCTTGAAATCTTGTTATAGCTACTCCTCCTGAACAGAAATTCATAATGGGATGGGGTTTTACCAGAAGACTTCTTATATGTCTATTTGGTCCTAGGCTATTTATGATGTTTAGTTGATCCCAAATGAAAATTTAGCCACAGTGGCCTCTTGAAAATCTTGTTATTGCTATACCTCATTGGATTGTCATATTGACATGGGTTTCACAAAAAAGACTTATTGTGATGTCTAGTTGAACATAAATAAAAAAAAGTACCAATCAGACATCCAATATTGCCAGCATAGCTGTATTGTTGAAAATCTTGTTAAAGCTTTTTCTGCTCAACAGAAAGTCACATTGACATGGGCTTTCCACCAGACTCCACATCTAGTTTCTCACTGTCCCTATGCCCATACATCTGTACCATGTCATTCTGTCCATCCCAAGAAAACCGTTAACAGACAAAAAAGATTTTTTGAAACAAATATTTGAGCTTTTTGGACTTTATATCTTTGGGAATGGGTGGGTGTGTGAAAGCCTTGCTAGCACAATTGTGCAAAAATCACTTGACACAGACAAATGAGATTAGGCCGGCGGCCCGGCCCCCTTAGCAAAAAGAACTGGTCATTTTCCATTGTTTTACCATTTAAAGTGCATTGAAAGACCATTAAAATGTAAAAATCCATTGATATCCCATTTTTCTGACTACACATTTCTGATTACCATTTTTCTGACCAACATTGAAACTCCATTTTTTTTAAAAAAAAATGGCATTTAGCTACCATTGGAATTCCATTCAATTTTAGCCATGATGTTTCAATGGTCTTGTTTTACAAGAAGTTCCATTTAAATCCCATTGAACTTCCATTTCTTTTCTAAGGCCATTGATGAGTTAGATATCCCTTAAGAAAAATTCAGTTGAGGTGAATGAATTGTTGAATCATTTTTAGCAGATCATTTTGATTTACCATTGAAAACTCCATGTTTCAACTATCTTTCCATGGAGATTGGAACACGAAGTTATTCTGATGACTATAAATACACACAGACACACACACAGACACACACACACATATATATATATATATATATATAGATATATAGCTGATATACATGCTGATATACATATAATTTGCTTATACATTCTACCAATTGTAGACATTTGACATGTTTAAGAGCAGAATATATATGTTGAAACAACACAAATATTATTGTACTTTAATTAAATACTAAAATGCATTTTCAAAGTGTATACAAGTGTCAAAGGGCATCAATCAAGGTAAACTTGGCTTAACATGGATTCGGTTCACACCTGTGCCAGTAGATGATAACTTGTATCACTCATTAGGTCACCATTGATCATTGATTGACAATTAATTATGTGGGCTTGGACTACAGAATACCTTTGATCAGACCATTACGGGTCAGTAATCATGCTTATTCCTAGGCAAATAATCAGTATTTTAGATTTCATATGTATAACACCGCAGGTTTAGTATAACGTCAGCGATATAATTAGTTTTGACCCATGAGTAAACTACCGTTGTGTGTGTGTGTTTAAACAAGATTTTTAAAAATTGGCATCGTCAAATGGGCCCATGCATATATGGACCTTATACACTTAAATTAGGTCTACATAAGTCATAAAAACTAATATATACTGACGCCATGTGTTTTTATTTTTAAATACGGTCCGTGTCGTGTTTTGTTCCTTTGTTCCATTTGAGTTGTTTGTTGCTTTGTTTTTGTAAAGAAAAAGTTTTCAAATGACGCGCGGTTGTCTAATGTGATTTGCCCAACAGCTGACGATCTAATCCACTATAGTGCGCAAGGACGAAAACAGTTTTATATCGCGTGATCAACATGTACATGCGAGAGTAGGGATGCTGGCGCTTCTTTGATTGGCTGATTTACACGATTAGAGGGAAACTCCAAGTTGAAAGATGGCGGTCGAATCACGACCGGCTTCGAAAGTGTGTTCTATGGATAGTTCCCACTTTGTAGTTTTCTTCCAGTATGATAACAGTTTACAATGTTTACCGAAGTCGGTCATATCACAACTGGTTTCGAAAGTGTGTTCCGTGGATAGTTCCCATTTTGTTGTTTTCTTCCAGTATGACAACGGTTTACAATGTTTACCGAAGACGGTCAAATCACAACTGGTTTCAAAAGTGTTTTCCATGGATAGTTCCCACTTTATAGTTTTCTTCCAGTATGACAACAGTTTACCAAATTTCCCGCATGATTTGGCCAAGTGAACGTGATAGCACACGGGTATCTGTTACATTTATAACTTCTCTGCTAGACGAAGAGGGATTGGAACAGATAATTGATCATCCCTAGCCTAGGGCCTAGGTTGGGTGGGTCTTTTTTTCAGGTAGTAAGTACTTAATTTATTATTATTATTCTTAGTAGTAGTACTATTTTTATTATTAATTGATAGTTTTAAACATTCTTGTTCTGCATTCCGTATTCCCCCCACCCACCAGAAAGAAAAAATGTGTCAGTCGTTCATAATTTCCTATACAAATATAGTAAACCTGTGCAGATAAAGGTCCAACCATTTTTTGGGGTGGGGGTGTGCTTGAATGTCTCTTTTGAGCCTAGAGATTTTCTGTAATCTCATGAGAATTTATTATTTTCAACTAATATAATGGATATAATAGGATTTTTCTTTCTTGTTGCTATGAATCGGAGCAAGAGAATTTTATTCAAGGTATTTGAGAGCTGGAATTTGTTTCATCCAAAAATCCATTCCCCACCCCATGCACCCCTGTAAATGGTTGGTCCCTAAATACCAAATGCAAAATTGGAAATCAAAAACATACTCAAAAGCCTAAACTTTCAAAAGTTTAAATTGAGAAGCTATACATCGTTGGAGCTGTCTGTAGTGAGAGTCCGGATGTGCTGGTCTGCTTCGAGGATCCCCCTCTTTGTGAATATGGACACTTGATCATTTTCCCAAATTTGATAAAACGTTTTCTTCATTTATGTGTTCATTTTAGAAATGTAGCTTAGATCCCAACTTTAGATTCAAAATCCTATAGAGAGCTCATACTACAGAAAATTTACTGCACATAATTTGTATTTCCTAGATTTAGAGGACAAAATAAAAACTAAGAATCATATATACTGCTAAAAAGAAAATTATGCTTTGAAAATTAGAAGTCTGGGAGTTCTATAAATAGAATGTTATATGTGTCGCAAATCTGCTCAAAATTGACAGTTTTCTCAAAATTGTGATGGACAATCAAGCAACATTTCTTTTCTTGTACATGGTTTGCTGTTAATGCCCTTTTGACTCCGTGCTGATAGTCTAATTACAAATAGATTCTTAATGTACTCATCAGATTAGAAACAATATGATCCATTTATTAATGCACTAATTATAGATATAAATTTGTCAAATCATAATTCAGTTAAAACGATTTCATTTTACACTGAAGCCCTCGTGATAAAATTAATTTGCAAGATTGTATTAAAGCTGATTATGCTGTACATGTTATACATTTTGTTGTTATCTATCCATGGGTTACAATATATTAAAAAACAAACACTTGATTTGTTTTGAATTTCAAGGATTTCATACTTGTGTTGTTGAATGCAGTTTGTTTCAAAAATGTATTGTCTTGTTTAATTTTTCTGCTGTTTAAAATGTATTCATTGAATCAGATCGCTGCAGTTAATTATAGTCTTTATATTGCCATTGCAGCCCATTGATTGCCATTTTTTAACCATTTTTTTGACATCATTAAATAGGTAAATCATTATTTACACATTGGCCAGGCCAACCATTTATATTCCATGTTTTGTTTCATAGTTATGACATCATTTCAATATTCTTTGAGTGTTTCTTATTATCCATTTATTTTCCCATTTTTTACCATTTGTATGACATCCAATAAATGGTCCATCTCATTAGCATATTTCGCCTCAAATCAATGGTTTTTCATTGCTTTTCTAATGAAGTTTCAATGGTTTTTTAATGGAATTTCAATGGTTTTCTGCATTCTTTGTTACACGGACAAATCTGAGCCAAAAAATGGTGAATCCATGGATTTTCAATGGCAAGAATTTAAATGGAAGTACAATGACATTTCAATGCATTTCATTTTGCTAATAGGGAAGCATATCTGCCAGAGTCCCAGAAAATGTTTTCATGCCCCAAGGGAAGTCCATGCATGTGATCCCAAAAATGTAGCGTCATGAGAATAAGATATCTTTTTATCTGAGTCTATATAAAATGACTGAAATTCAAATTTGAAATAAAAGAAAATAACATTGGTTTTCTTCAAAGCAGTTACATGTAATACACTTGCAAACAAAAAATAGTTGGTAGACGTCACATTGTCAAATGTCTTCACCACACACACACATGTATGCGAACACACTCATATAATCACAACCACACAGACATTAAATAAGAAAACACACAAAGTTTCTGTCTTTAACATCCATTGCATTGTGGAATAAAGGCAGTCTTTGCTGCTCTTGGTAGTTCAGTTGTGGATTTGAAGGCAATGCAAGTGGCATTTGTGTTCATCTCAATAAAGACTATGGGACTGTTATTAAAACTTCCCCAAAGATCTTGTTGAATTTTTCTCAGCATAGAAAATGATATTTCTGCATCTGCACTGTTGTGGTGCAGTGTCAAACATGCAGTGGCCACCCAAGTTAGATTATCATATCTTGGTTTTCCTGAAGGGTGATGACAAACTTTATTCATGGCATGGTCATACACCGGGGTCAAAAATAGCGATGGTCTTGTCACCTCCATTGTCTTTAGATTCATCAATCAGGACTGAGTATTTGTTATTTTGGCATAACTCCGTTACTTGATTGTCCAACATTGGTGCAATTGCATTATTTATGATATTCATTGCTTTTGTCCTTTTACAACTGCATTTGCTAGCAATATTGCTATCCAGGAACATTTCCTTAAACAGGTCTGAAAAATGATTTGCAACTGAAAACAAACAGATCGTGCTCTGGAACAAATTTGCAGCAAAGTACTTAAATTCTTGTGACATCTTATGCTGATTGTTTAAACCTGTAACTTGCTTTGGGATTGAGCAGTACATTCATGCATTGTCTCAATGTTAGTTGTAGTTGCTACGTGGAAGGATGTCATACATTTCAAAATGATCAATGTCTATATGGTGTTTGCAGTATGTGCAAAGCAGAATGGCTAATGCCGATATGGTGTTTGCAGTATGTGCCAAGCAGAATGACTAATGCCGATATGGTGTTTGCAGTATGTGCAAAGCAGAATGGCTAATGTCGATATGGTGTTTGCAATATTTGTAAAGAATAAGATGCTTTCTTCCCGCTGCACTTCACAAAGTCAAACTTTGTCAACCAGGAGTTCTGAAATTTAGTTTTGCTGGGCTATTCTTGCTTCACAAATGGCTTTTCCTTCCCTGAATCACAGGTGCATTTCGACCTTTTGCCTTAAAAGATGAATCGCTAGTCTTGTACACTATTCTGACTACCAAAATAATCAGGTTTTGCATTTTATATATGGAATAAACTCTGACTTCAATGAAATGTTGCCTTTGATCATGAACTTGCCAAAAATATTTAATAAAGATGGTTTAAACATTCTCATTCAAGGCAATGATGTGTAAAAACTTGTTATTCAACACACATCTCTTTGATTTAATACTGGACTTCAAACAAATTGGGTTGTTCCACTTAGTGTACTTTAGCTATGCAAATTAGCAATGAGTTCTCCCACAGCAGTGTTCAAAGGACTGAATATAATATCACCTTAGCTATTATCAGCCAATTAAGTAATCTTGTGAAATGGTGGCTGTTCATCTCTGACCACTTGCCTTTTAATTGCCTCCATGAAAATAGCTGAAGATAGTTTTACTGAGCTCTGAGCAGGACTGTTTGACTATTTATGCAGGGGTCAAGCTACCAGGCGAAGTGGGCGACTAAGTCGCCGAAAAAATGTAAACTTCGCCTGCCTGTATTAGGAAAGCGAAAACGACTTCGCCCTGTCATTTTTAAATTTTTCCTTAGAGCTACAATGAGTGCCTATAGTTTATAGGTTTTGAGATGCTCCCTCAACCCAGCCAAGTAGTGTTAAGACCCTGGTGAAATGGATTGCGCATTGCCTTGGCATGTGTTCATATCAATTACGTCAACAAAACATACTCTTGCACATTCACAGGCATGTGTTATAATAGCTGACTGACCAATTAACTCTTTGGCCCCGCAAGACATTGCTGCCCGATTTCCGCAAGTTATCATTTGATGCTGAAACCTTAATAACTTGTGTTTCAAAATTAAATCATCTATATGTAAATAACAATTTGTGTTTTAAGAATAGAATGCACTTTCTAAATATATCGTTTGAAGGTTTTAACTTACGTGCTTCGAATATTTTCCTTATAAAATCAATTTGAAACCATAAGTGAACCAGCTAAGGGGTAATAATGGCGGACATCGCTGTGTCTTGGAAGTACGTCTTCATAAGACTGTCTGATTTCGTAATTCATTTGGCACAAACATTAAGGAAATTATACAATTCATAGAAAGCAAAGGTAACTACCGTATTTACCGTATATATTGGGACAGGATAAAATAAATGATTTTTTTCCTGTCCCATGACTTATGGTTAAACTTTTTTTCAACTAGATCATATGTCCCAAAACTTAAGAACCGAAGCAAATTGTGTTGAATTTGCCCCCCCCCCAGCACTTCATGTTAAAATAAGGTAGGAAAATATTAAAAGTTTATTTGATAATAAACTGAAAGAAACTAACCTTGTACTGTTCTCATTTATTCCTCATTTTTTTTCTTCATAAGCAATTTATGTATAAAAGACACAAACGTATCCACTAACACATGGTCCGGAAATGTAGAGTACCGGTCGTGTGTATCGCTTATGTCAGGTAACAACATTGACACATTATTTTATTGACATTCATGTAGACACACGAATCATGTTTGGTTGTCCTCAGAAGTTTGAATACCGGTATATTATCAAACTTAAAATTGGATCCAGTAAAATCACAAAAAAACAATAGAAAGAGAGAGACAGAAATAACAACTGATTGCTTGAAGGCACCAGCAATTCACGCATGATCCGGTGTATGGTGCAAAATAACCAAGAGTGTATTATATTCAGGTTAACAATATAACAACATTTCGCAAATAAAAATCATTATTAGGAAATACATTCACCGTGAGAGCAAATGACAATACAGTGAAACCCCACTATAACGCGATATTTGGGGTCCATAAAATTTGATAGCGGAAAAAGCGGGGTCGCGTTATTGCGGGGTTTTACTATATTTTACTTTATTCAGAGAACAACATACACACATCTAATGTATAGCATGAATAGGGTATCAACACCGTTTACTATCTGATATCGATCCGTCTTTGTTTTCCCACATGACAACCCTTTGATTGAGCCACGAGTTTGATACAGCTGTACTTGTTCAGTGCCAAGTAATAGAGAGTGGTTATTTGAACTCACTGTGATCTTGCCGCCCAAGCTCAGTCTCTACATAAGCACCCACATATGACAATCTTTGATCTTGCCGCCCAAGCTCAGTCTCTACATAAGCACCCACATATGACAATCTTTGATCAACCAGCGCATTGCCTGGTGCTTGGTTGTGTATGCAGTTAAAGAAGAAACATAAGTCGGCTATTGTTTGCGCAATGATTGTATACAGGATGAATTGAAGTCCAGCGCACGTGCTGGCAGCTTACGTTTTTTGATGTTTATTAAATCGTGAGAATCTTTTATCAACCACCACATTGTCTGATGCTCGATTGTGTATGCAGTTAAAGAAGAAAAACATGTCGGCTATTGTTTGAGCAATGTGTGTATACAGAATGAATTGAAGACAAACACAAAGAAAACTTACTGGCTTTACTCATGGATCAGTAATAAGTAACATTTCCAATAATGTTTATTTTGGCAGAACACTTCAAGAAATTGGTGAAATTGTTAAATTTCAGAAGCCATGCCACAATCGAATTCATAAGTGATCTCTTCCCCAAAATGATAATAAACCTTTTATACACTAATTCTCGTACTTAAAAAAAAGTACAAGAAAAATACATGTACATGTATATAAAATTTCAGGAACCACGCCTCAAACGTATTATACTTGAATTCATACACGATCTCTTCCCCAAAATTATAATTTAATGTATACATTATACACACTATTTCTCGTACTTTGAAAAAAAAAATGTTCATGTGCGAATGAATATATGAAATTTTGGGAGCCATGCTATGATTAGGGCTGTCAAAAACCATGGAAAACTTCACCCGGGTACACGTTACGCCGTTTAACAGGTAACCGGGTACTCGTTAGAACATGAAAGACATGTACAAGCCTAGTTACCTCACTGTCAAATTTTCACAAACCTTGATTGTTGTAGGGTCACAAAACGAACGGACTATTTACATCATTTTGCACATTGTTTACCACACTTTATCCACTATTTCGCATTCTCTTTTTCGCATTTTACCAATTCGCACTTTCGCATTTTCACATTCGCAATTTACCCACACCCAATGGGAGATGGCTGATAGTCTGTCGACGGAGATAATTTGTTTTCCTGTTGTACTTCAAGTTGTCTATTATAAATTGTGCTATAATATTTTGTTTGATTTGTCAATAATAATTTATTAATATTACAATGTCGTTTCACTTATTAATAAACTTCCAACAACTTCCACAGCGTGTTTTGTTATTTATTACTCACGGCGAATGGCGGTGAAAGTCAACTTCCAGTTGAGAACTTGAATACTAAAGGAGGTTTACACTTAAGTAAGTAAAACAGTACAATATTAATATTTCAAACTAGATAAAATAAAGTTTTTTGAATGTTTTTATGAACTAAAAACTAAAAAATGAATGAACTAAGAAAGCATTTATCAAAGCTAAATAATACCAGTCTGTCCTAGTGTACAAGTACATGATCATTGTTCCCAGCACAATTTCCAGTTTCTGCTAAAAAAAACCAACATATCGACCGTATCTGGTGACAGCGATGCATGTTTCCTGTTTGCAACGTGTCCTGCCGTCGAAAAAGCACTTTCGGATGGAACTGATGTTGCAGGAACACAGAGATATTTTCGCGCAAGGGCAGCCAGCATGGGATATCGTGATGTATTATCTCGCCAATACTGAAGAATGTCACC
Source organism: Margaritifera margaritifera (assembly GCA_029931535.1). Lineage (NCBI taxonomy): Eukaryota > Metazoa > Mollusca > Bivalvia > Unionida > Margaritiferidae > Margaritifera > Margaritifera margaritifera. The sequence continues at coordinate 16,792 of JAQPZY010000388.1, read as the reverse complement.
ATTAACATGAAGTGGCGTCTCCGACAGATATGTTGCCAATTCGTCTACCGATGCAGCGTTGTCGTCTGCAGTACACAGAGAAGCTAGATTATCGAAAATGTTATTTTCGGCGACATTTTCCATTCTCGGTCTCTTCAGTTCCGGTTCATCCGTTTTGTCAGTGATTATGGCAACAGGTGGTTAGCGGCACAGGTAGTGGATCCGTGATTACTACTGCCATCAACTCCAGTCTGACAGCAGCGTACGTCTCCTGTTGTGGTGCTTCCTCAAAAAACGTCAGAAGTTTATAACGCAGATCGACGACTGCAGCCTTAGCTGCATTGAGCACACTGTATCCGGTAGGATAATAGCGGGTTTGAAGTTCATTGGTGATGGCTTTCCGACATTCTTTAATTGCAACATCATCATCTGGTTTCAAATTGGAAATGTTTTTCATTATTATATACAAGTGCGCATACACAGATGAGATGGACGGGTACTTTTGTCCAGATGACATGATGGTAACTTGTTTGAAAGGTTTAGTATAGGTATGAGAGCTTCAGCCAATGACCAGTTTTCGTCCGTCATTTCAAAAGTAGAAGCGATGCTGCGGACTGTTACCTGTGGGTCAGACAGAACTGCACCGATCGCCCACCGTAATTTCACGAGTCGAATTCCACCTTGTGGAACAATCTATGATAACTTCCGAAACTGCAGCGGTGTCATTATTTTGTAGTGCTTTCTGTTTTTCACGCAAAGCCTGAGCTGCAACTGTACTGTGTTTAAAATGTGCAGCTATTCTCCTGGCAGCACCAAGCATTCTGGCTATGGCTTTCACTTTTAAACTAATTGCCAATTGCAACGTATGAGCAAAGCAAAGTTGATCTGGCCAGTCATCCAGCAAGTCCATGGCTGCATTCATATTTGATCCGTTGTCATGGACTGTTGCAGCTATTTTATTCACCGGAATGTTCCACTCATTGGCACAATCACTCAGACGAACACTGATGTTTTGCCCAGTGTGTCGTTCCGGAGTCTCTCTTGTCTGCAAAATGGCTGATTCCAGTTCCCACACAGGATTTATCCAGTGAGCAGTCACGCACATATAGGCAATGTTCTGCAACAATGTCCACAAATCCGTTGTAAATGCTACATAATAAGCCTTTTCCAATTCCACCAACATTTTCCGAACGCCTTCATCATACCGTTTCTTTATCAACGCAGTTGTCGTTGTTCTTGATTTGATTTTGTAGTCTGGCTCTAGAAAATTAATTAGGCTTTTAAAACCGTCTCCTTCCACAATACTTATCGGCCGCCCATCTTGTGCAAGGAAGGCCGCAATTCTCTGATCAATTTCTAAGGCCCTGGCTTTTGATAATTTTGGTTTCCCGACCATGAATGAAGCAATGCACGGAGTACTACTTGTGCTGACGTTATTATCGACGTCGATGCGGTGTGTTCCAACGAGATGGTTCCGCAAAGTACTTGTGTTTCTACTTTTTGCAGAAAGCACCAGTTCACACAATTTGCAATGAGTACTATTCTCGTTTAGTCGTTCAGCATGCGTCCACACTTTAAAAACTTTGCCCATTACTCTTTGTTAAATATTTATTTAAATAGAAAATAATATCACTCCCTATAATAACTGTGTTTTGTTAGACACACATGCAGCGCTTCTAAAATGGCAATAGCAAACAGGGCTACAGCGACTGCGTGGTTACGTGGTATCACTGGTACATACCAGTGACACCACGTGACCACGCAGTCGCTGAAGTGATATGTTAACACGAGTAGTCTACATATTAGTGTTTTGAACTGTGAAGCTGTTCGCATAGCCAAGCATGCAGCAGCCATTTAGTAGTGGGCCGCTGATGCATAACAGGTGGTCCTACTCCTAAATATAGACCGGAGCTGCAACTCAGACCAGCGTACTGCTGATGATATATGATATTTTGATAGTGTTGTCGACAAATTATTTTTTTGAACGGGTCTCGTCATTAATTTTCAATGCCCGGGTTTTTCACTACGGTCGGGTACCCGGTTACCCGGGTACCCGTTGACAGCCCTAGCTATGATCGCGTTATATCCGATTAGCGTTATAGCGGGGTTTCACTGTATTTTCGCTAGGATGGGATACAGAACGTATTCTTAAAGACAATGCCGTGTATATTATTTACCCTGCAGACATCAATGCCTGTTTGTATCAGTTACAATTACAGATGGCAAACAACAGAAGACCGGGTGGTGAATAAATACAGTGTAGCGAATAATAAACTCATTGTTTCAACTTACCAGTAGGATTTCAAATACAAAGTTTATTTTATTACAAAGCAAGCAGACCCTGGAAGCCAACTTTGGATTATTTTAAGTGTGCAGATTTTTTCTATACAAAGTCGGCAGACCAAGGGAAGCCGGCTTTGGTTTCTTTTAGTAGTATTCACAGGAATTTTGAAAATAAATTGAAACAGTGGAACAGTCTGGGTCTGGAAGTAACACTTTGAGCATACATTTGTGAAATGTACTGGTATTAACGGATTTGCCACAACTGAACAGGCGTCAATTGTGCGGCATGATCACAGGAAGTTCAAATAAATTCTGTCAGATGAATATAGGACTCTAATTGGCACTGAACAAGGATCAACTCTGCGGCTCGATCAAAGGGTTGGGAAAACAAAGTGAGGCTGCCTTTACAAGCTAAGGGATTTGCACAGGCAGATAACTGAGGAAATATTACTTGGGAATTAGATCTGGCTTATGAAAAAGGCAAATATAAATCAACTCAAAACTTTGATTGCATCAAACAGTGATTATACAGCAAAACAAAATATAATACAAGTACGGGTTGCTCTAGTCTCCTATATTGCCCATAGATTTATCAAATTTTGTTCTTCAAAAGTTTGCAGATAAGAAGACAAGTCTAAACATACAACACTGACAGCGGTTTTTATTTTATTTATTTAATAAAATATAAGTTCGAGTGCATTTTTTTTTTACCAGCTAAGCATCGATATTATAATTTAAAAGGTGTCCCAAAACTTACGACTAAAAAAAACCGATCTGTCCCAGAACTTACAGTGCACAAAAAATTACTTTAAAAATTAATTTATGGTGTCCCAACATATACGGTAAATATGGTAAATGATTAGTTTGTTTTATTCTGCTCTGCCAGTTGACACAGCATATTAAAAATATAGCTAGAACTGAAACAATATTAACAACAATTGCACACGACAGGAGAAACAGACTGAAGTACGCAGTAATATAATATTTTCTGAATGTTTTTTTAACTCATTTTGTCTTTGGACACCAAAACTTATTCACCAAAATAATATTTTAATGCCATATAATTTTTGGACAATGTTTATCAATATCTTTTTTCCAGAACTTTTGTTATCTGACACAGTCTAAGGAGACATGGCATCTTGGTTTCAAGCAAAAGTCTCAGTGTGTTTGCCAGTAATCAAAGGGCTTGTATCATTGCATATTTAGCAATAAACATACTTGTAACAATATAATATCATAATTAAGCTAAATATATGGTCCCTCCAATTTCCTTGACACCATGTTTTCAGAATTGGTAATTTCAATCGTTCAAAATGTTCTGCACCAAGTACAATTTTATTTATGCTGACAGAAATTTCAAATATTTAAATTTGAACTTAAACTAAGGAATGTTTTACTCATACTAAAAATTATGTTCGAAAAGGCAACTGTCAGACAATGAAAACCACTTTGATTATCCACATTATCTTGTGCATTAACAGAAAGTGTTGGCAATAGGCAGTAGTAGAAATAGCTTACATGCTCCACAACTCATGATTACTAATTGTGATATACTCGAAAATGTGATGTAGACAGTTCACATTATCAGTAAAGTGAATTAACTTGTGCGTTATAAAGTTTTAACTACCGTATATACTATACTCGATTATAAGTCGACTCGACTATAAGTCGAGCCCCCCCCCCCTTTTTAGGGCTGCAAAAGGTGATTTTCTCTATGACCCTCCTATAAGTCGGGATGTATTTTGGAAGTCAGATCCGTCTGAAGGGGTGACTTCTTAGTGAGTCAGAAATGCACTTTAGAAATATAAACAAGCCAAACTAGATAGATATATAAGAAAAATAAAGACAAAACCAGTGTAAAATACAATTATATTATTGAGTGAAATATGTCACAAATAAATTGACAACTTACAATTTGTCCATCTTTGTGTAAAAAAGTCCATTGAAATCCATAATGCTTGACATTTTAAATCCATTTATAGGATAAATCCACGAATTCAATTATAGGTCACATACCGGTATACAAATAGAAGTTCAGAATGATCTGATTCACAATATCCGTAATATGTTAATTCCACACATCATACAAATAAACAACGAAAGTTAAGTCCACTTTTTTGTGAATCACGGTATCCTATAAATGTCACTATCTAATGTCATCTGGTACAAAGTCCAAGAATTAATCCTCATTGTCTGATAAAGTTCTGAAATCCTACATTGTCTAGTCATTGTAAATCGTCGTCGTCTAGTCATCGTGATATCAAAATGTGTTTATAATATACAAACAACATAGAGAATTTTCTGCTTGAAGATAAAATATTGCTTAAAACTAATGTTAAATGCAAATATGCATAATGAGAAATACAGGACACAGTTCAAATAAGAGAACCATAGCACACACACACACACACACACACACACACACACACACACACACACACATATATATATATATATATATATATATATATATATATATATATATATATATAATTTTTGCATTTCTTGCATCACTGCCACTTCTCCCTAAAATTCAAGTCTAGCTTGACCCCTGTTTATGTATACTACAGGTTACAGGCATATATCATGGTGGTTAAGATACGTCTCTCTCTGTCATTCTCTGTCATTGGGGACCTTGGTGACCTTTACATGTCACTCTCTCATCTCACCTCTGTCCATGCAAGTTTGTCTAGATTCGACCAATGTGGGTATATGCGAATGCTTGCCAATAGCTTCCCATGGATCGGTTGTTGTTCCTGGGGTCTTCCCAGGTTCTTCCGCCACCAAATATACTGGCCGCCAGGTGTAACCTATCATGTGCTGAAAAATGGCGTTAAATCTCACACAACCAAACCAAACCCCTCTTTTTTTTGTTTTGTTGTAGATAACATTACTGAAAATCTTTTTTTTCTAAGAGGTTTGGGAGTAAAGAATTTTTTTTGCATGATAACTTCTTATGGCATGTACAAGGAAGGTTAAGGTGGATGGGTTAATTGATGCCTCTGAAGCAAATTTTCTGCTTTTTACAAAATTTTGAACTTGTATGACTTGTATTTGTTTTCTTTGTTTTTTGTTGTTGTTGTTGTGGCAGTCAGAGTATAAATGTCACAAGCATTATACTACTGTTTGCAGGTGAGTGTTTAAAGGCACCATGTGTTGTTTTTGATGATGATGACAATAACATCAAAAACAATGACAATAACTCGTGATACCTGCGAGGGATGGTTTTTCATTGGATGACACATCACATGATTTTATATTTCCTTATGGTGCATAGTTATTCTTGGTTTTGGTTTTGTGGTTTTGACACCATTTTTCAGCACAATAGGCTATATTTCACGGCCATTATATATCTGGTGGAGGAAGAACCTGGGGAAAACCCAGGGAAGAACCAGTTACCAATGGGAAGTTACTGACAAGCTTTCTCACATCTCCATGTGGACAGAGGGGAGATGTCAGTGATCTGAAAAGTCAAGCGCCTTAGATCACTTGGACACCTAGGTCCTCAGTTATTCTTGTCACATCAGGGGTCACTCTACCAGGCGAAGTGGGCGACTAAGTCGCCGAAAAAATGTAAACTTTGCCTTCTTCTGTTAAGAAAGTGAAAACAACTTCGCCCTGTCATTTTTTTTTTATTTTTATTTTTTTAATCTACACAGAGTGACAGTATTTAATGACTTTTGAGATGCTCCCTCAACCCAGCCAAGTAGTTAGTATTGAATTAAGCCCTAGGCGAAATGGATTGCATTATGTATTGGCAGGTGTTCGTATCAATTGCGTTAACAAAACAAACTCTTGCGCATTCACAGGCAAGTGTTTTAATAGCTGATTGACCAATTAACTCTTTTCCACCGCAAGATACCGCTGCCCGATTTCTGCAAGTTATCATTATGATGATGAAAACTTAACTTGTGTTTCGAAACTAAATCATCTATGTGTAAATAACAATTTGTTTTTATAATAGAATTGGTGAAAGCACTTTCTAATTTATATTTTGAAGATTTAAACTGCCCTGCTTGCATTATTTTCTTCAGAAAATAAGTTTGAAACCATCAGCGAACCTGCTAAGGGATAATAATGGCGGACATTGCCGTGTCTTGGAAGTACGTTTTCATTAGACTGTCTATTGTCGTAATTCACTGGACACGCATATTTAAGGAAATTATACAATTCGTAGAAAGCAAAGTGTAACTATTATGTGATAAAAGATTTAGCCTAAAAATAACAACGTGTTGGTCAGAAACGTATGGGACAATGCTTGTGGAATCGATAAGTGCTGTAACTTACAGTCAAAGTTGTTTCTCACAGTTCTCATTTTTGTGAAAATACGAGAACAAGTAGCAAAGAAAAAAAAAATATCCAACCAATACACAACGTTATTGTGAGTACATAGACAAATATTAAAACCATACATTTTCAATCCTATCTAGAGATTGTTGTAACAATAACAAAGCTAGAAAGTGAGTGGTCATATGAAGAAAATCCCCATTTCTAAAAATAGATGCATCTACAAAAAAACTTCACCAAATAATAAGTCAAAAGATTCACATTTAATTTAGAATCGGCTCCCTCAACATGCAGTTGTAAAGTTGAGATTACTCATCAGTGACCACTGTGGTTTGAATGGCTGAACACTATGACGTTGAAGACATGCATATACATGTGCTGTCAAGTGCGTGTTATAGCCTAATATAGGGGTTGTTTCAAACTAGTTTAGAAATGTTTTCGACTGCTATTTGCTAGTGAAGAAACCAACAAAAAAAATTTCTTTAAGTGGTAGTTGCTTAAGTATTTTACCTATTTTTAATTGCAATACTGTAATCTATGTACTCCTGTCAGTTACAATTAATTACAATTTATTTTTTCTGCTATGCTTTTTTGAAGTCATATGGCCAAAATACATTGCATATTTCCCTACGGCTAAACATGTACTCTTTCAAGTATGAAAACACTGCATATGAGTATGATACATTCATATACTTACAAAATGTGTTTATAATATACATACAATATAGGAGAATTTTCTACTTGAAGATAATGTTAAATGCAAATATGCATAATGACAAATACAAGGCACAATTCAAATAAGAAAATCAAAGCAAATACACATACACACACACACACACACACACACATATATATATATATATATATATATATATATATTGTGTTTCTTGCTATGCTGCCACTTCTCCCTGTTCTGCTCTCACTTCTCCCTATTCTGTCCAAAAGGAGAAGTCACTTCCTAAAATTCAAGTCTAGCTTGACCCCTGCACATGATCATGATATTATTGGCTTAAATGTGACGTCACAATATTATGTTCTTAGCGTTGTGCAGTTGAAATGGCATATCTAGAATTCTAAAGCCGATTTTTTCATTTTTTCTCTATCGTGTAATAAAACATTATTGCAGAACTTTGTTTTGATGAAGATGAAGTTTTAGGAACAAGTAAACCTATCGTATTAATCTCTGTGCTTCACATCAGTCAGTATGATGTTTACTTTTTCATAAACCTTGATATTCACCTAAATAAAAGTTTATAATTATATAATATTGTGCTTTGAGAGTATTTATATAGGTGTAGTGGTAGCAATGGTTATTCCCTTGAGGAACTACTGTTGCTGCCACAGAGGCATCAGGTTGTAACCAGGTGCATGGCAAAGAGTCTGTAATTGTATAATATAATTTTTCTTTCTCTCATTCTTCCTCCTTCTCAAATAGTTCTAAATGCAATATTGCTGTACTAGTTTGTATTTTTTTCTTTTTCAGTAATATTTTGAGCAGTGCCTGAAATCCCCCATAGCCTTTAAGAATATTTAGATAGAAATTGGTGTTGTTGCAGCAATGGTTATTCCCTTGAGGAATTACTATCGCTGCCACAGCGGTGTGTGCAGTACGGTCGTGACAAGATCCATGGCAAGGATGAGAGTTGCTGAGGTATGTATTTCACCTGAAATGGTGTTGAAAATATATCCATTGTAATGTCAAGAAAGTCGTGACAGTACCCATGCTTTTCTTAACGGCGTCCTGAGGAAATATTTAGCCTTAAAAATCATGTCCATGGCATTTATCCTCTCGGTGTAAGTTGTAAAGAGAAAATTAAATACTTTTATGTCCTTGTTTTAAATGTCAGAACTTTTAATGCACAAAGGTCTTAAGATCTAAAAACGTAACCTATGGTTCTGTTGTCTAGTATAGAAACCAATATGGAAAATTACTTGCCAAAAACTTGTTCATTGTATTGATGTTTCCTCATAAATTAATATTAATGTTGCCTTTATTTCCAGTGTTGGTAGTTTATTGTAAAAACGGCCCTATCGACATTTGTACATATTTCATGCAAGTCCTGTGCCAATTTATATATCATTTTAAATCAGTACAACAGGCTGGTTTTGATGACTTTAAAAACGAGTTACTGGGAATGGGTGCAGATATGCTTTTTTGGTAGGTTTGATCATTGTAACACAATGTTCGTACAACTTTGAAAAATCTGTGATTTTGATGGGTTGCCTTGAACTTGAATTTTAAAAATGGTTTTATCTTTGAGAAGTTCTTCAATTTCTTCACAGACTCCTTGTTTTGTTCCCAAATTCCTTGAATTTATCTTTGGGAATACAAAACATTAGAACTGAATAAAATATATCACTTTTAAAATTCAGATTTTTTAAAATTTACTTATTTTTCAAATATAATGAATAGATAAATGGTACAGAATTTATTTGTCATAAAATTTGTGTTACATTTCAGACTCACTTTTTAATTTTTTTTAGAGTTATTATAACTTGTCCAGGTTACATAATTATAAAACACCTGATATTTATTTCTGTATGAAAGGAGATAGTTCCTTATGCATATTGTGTAAAACAAAATATTTTTTTGGGTTGAACAAAAGATGTAACACAAGACACCAAATGAGATCAATTTCAAACAATTTCAACATTATCATTGAAAAATATCCAAATGATATTGTGATTGTGTAATTATAGAGGATGCAAAGAACAAATCTCGTTTCTTATATTTAACATATAGGTCAGGATATGGAAACTGTAGCCATTAATATGCTGCAGATGTAACAGCATACCATTTTTGCTTTTTAACAATGATTGTGAAATACATCAGATGCATACCTGTCAACCTCCCGAGACAAAAACCTGTACACCAGACAAAAAAAAACTTACAAAGACCAGAAAAACCTTATGCCAAAGACAGGGCTGATCAAATTTTTTTTTTCATCCACTTGTCCAGGAGAAGTGGTTTCAGAAAATTCACTTGTCCCACCTTACTTTTCACTTGTCCCACCTTATTTTTCACTTGTCCCAAAATGGTAATCACTTGCTGAGATTTGATGAGATGTATGTACTTAATCCATAGAAAGAACAAATGAAATAATATACAACATAATTATTTTTTAAAAGAATTTCATTTTTCTAAAACAGTTGTTGATGTACATTTGGCTACTTCAGGTACACGTAAATATGTTTTAGCTGCTGGATTTTGAAAAAAATGTCAATGTACATGTCTGCCACCTGCACCAGCACTAAGCCAGCAGTTGATAGCTGTGTCTGAGTTAAAGTCCTCAAGCTCTGGTCCATTTGGTGAAATGTTCATTAGAATTTTTACACTCTCTTGGTTTAAGGAATTCTCACACTCAGTAGCAGTCTTACATTTTATCCCTCCACTTTCACAAGATTTTTACTTCTTCAAATCGTCCTTATTACCTTCCTTGTCAAAATAATTAGCAAAACTCATTTTATACACATAGTAACTATCAGCTTGCTTGACAACTACTTTTAAAGTGATCATAAACATTTTCTCTTTTAAATACGAACAGAGCTCATTAATAAGCATAATTGTCTCGCTTCAAACGCAATATCGCATGTGAAAGTTGATCGTCTGTATAATCAGTTAAAAATGAAAGAATCATTACTTTCATTTAATCAGTTCATAAGGAAACCAACACTGATGTTGGTAAAGTATACCTTTCATTAATTTAATTACCTGACTCGCTGGATTAAAATCAAAGTGAGCCACTTGTGAGGATCTGGTTTGAGTAAACACAGTGCAACAAAACCGCTTAAAACACTCTTAATTAATCATACCGGCTTTGTTTTGTTTGAGGTGTTTTGATTTGCCGATAATTTGGTCGCTTAGCCCAATATGCAGTCAAGCGGTAACAGAATGTACACTTACGCGATAGTTATCACTGAGCACCTGTAGGTGTTATACAGGATATAAATGTATACATGGAGAGTAGTAGAATCAAATATTCAGTACGCCCAGAGGGCATGAATGGCCAAAAAAAGGTAGATGTAGTAATTAAAGCACGAAAATAAGGACTTGCTGAGATTTTTTTTTTAAAATATAAAAACTGTACAAAACCATACGGCAGTACACTGCAAAACGACCCCAAAAAACATACAAATTACGGGATTCCCGTACAGGTTGACAGGTATGCAGAGGGTTATCCAAATGAATGATCATCAATTTGAAACTTAAAAGATGATGAACTGTCACTCGATCCTGATTTCCTCTAGAGTCAACCAGAATTTTCCTCAGAATGGAAAATGTCCTTTCAATGTCTGCATTAGAATGGCAATGTCAGTACAACTCTACCAAGTCCACCAAGAAGCTTAAATTGTTTCCTGCTTGTGGGTAGTTTTCAGATTGCCGACTGTCTGCCAAAACTGTTCCAGATTGGTACTGTACTGTCTGGGTCGATTTGGGAAGTTCTTCTTTGGGAGTCCGAATGTAGTCCTGAATTTCTTATTCCAGACTAGTGCAGTTTTCTCATTCTGGGTTAATATCATGAACTTCTCAGACAGCTTCACCACTGCAATACAAAATGCAAAACAGAAGAACTTTCTAATAAACTGTTTTTTATGCTGCAGTTGAGATTTCTAAGAAATATTACATGTTCATAAGATTTAAATCCAGAAATTGCTTCTATCAATATAATTCTCTCGGAATTTCATTGAAACAGTTTTAAAAACAACCACTGGCATACATGCCATAACACGACGTGTCACGCGAAAAACACGATTTTGGACTCCCAAACCCCCTGACACGGTCGTGTTTCGAAAAACACGATTTTCAACAGTCTTTTTTTTTTTTACATTTCTTGACCACATTGATATATGCTGTATCTTTTGTATATATAAACAGTAAACAGTGGTGCTCAGAGCTCATTTAAAACTATCCTCGGGGCAGCTTATACAGCAGGTTTTAAAGACAATTAAAAGGTAAGGTGGTTCAGCAGATAAACAGACACACATTTCAGATATTTACTGAATTGGCTTAACAATAGCAAGGGTGAGGTGTCGTGTCAAATCCTTTGATCACTGCCGAGGGAGAGCCCATTAGGCTAATTTGCATAGGTAAAGTACACTAAGCGGAACAACCCAATTAAACAGATGCGTCGTTGCTAAAACAAAATGTTATTACACATCACTGACTGTATTGAATGAGAAAATGTTGAAGCCATCTTTATTAAAGTTTGTGATTAGTGGCCAACGTTTCTTTGATGTCGGATTTATATATAAAATTCAAAAACTTGATTATTTCGGCTAGGTTGGAATAACAGCACCGTTCAATCTCTACTGCAAGTGTTGCAACTTGAATCCAAAGGTCAGGGGAAACTGTGTCCCCTTACCCTCCAGATTGGGGGGATACACAACATTGTAAAGGGACAAAGGAAAATTGTAGTAGATAATGCACTGGAAGTGCTTTAAAAAAAAAAAAAAAAAAGATAATCTTTTTCCACCTTAACTTTTTCATATTTTCTTGAGGGACATTTACATTTGATTGCAATAAACATGTTATCATGTGATCAAGTAACTCATGAAAACAAAACATGTTTGATATCTGGTTAACCCTGAAATGAACTGCACCATGGAATTTTGATAATTTAAAGTGATAATTATTAATAAAAATGACAAATTGTGTATTTGCATATTAAACTAGTACTCACTATTCATTAATTCATCTCGGAGAATAAAATAATCTCACTACCGTAGTTGTGACTTTAAATAATAATATTTACAATAGCAGTGATCAAAGACTTGAGCAACTCGGCCGACTACCACCTTAAACTGTTTTCATTGACAATTAATTGTTTTGAAATGGATATTCATTGCCATCTTACAGGTTTTATCACTTTTAGCGACTTAAGCCATTGCTTGCGCCAACTTAGACATGCATGGATGCTCATTTGCGATGGAAAAGTGTAGGCATATTTGTGAACACAAATGACACTTACTTTACGTCAAACTATCTACTAAATATTGAAACCTGCATAGACTGCATGTAATTAAAAATACATTCCACTGTCCAATGGATTTTTAAAGACAGTAACTTGGTGTATTTTGGTATTTAATGTCTGTGAAGTTGTGACCATGTTTGTGGTGATGTTATTTGACAATGCTAAATCTACCATTTTTTTAAATTTTATTTTTTAAAAGTATTTTAAATGCTTCAGAGAAAACAAATGGTATTTACTATCTATCTTTCAAGATTTGAATTTCCGTCCCAGCCATTTGCCCTTAGGCTGATTTCAAAAGATAGCTTATTCTTCCTCATTTGGATGACGTTCGCTTTTGGGGGGTCACGCGCACTGAACAGGCCCACCTTTGTCACCTACAAAAACACACTTTTTGAATCTTGCAAAAAAACCCCAACAACTGTCTGGGAATATGGCAAATTATGCTCTGGGTGTTGAAATTTTCCATTCAGTGGTACCCTTACACTGCTTTTGAAATTTCCAATTAGTAGTGCAGACTAATAAATATTTGTTTCAATTGTTCACAACATCAATAGCTAATAATTATCAATATTGATCATGGGAGGAAAAGACGACCTACCTAATCAGATTAGTCGATTATTGATTGCACTCCCCAAGGCATCTAATGTTGTTATTAATGTCTAAGATTATTTGTCCCACATGAAGCACTGATGCATGCATTATACCATCCACAACAACCCCTTTTGTGACTTTAATGCCTAATTTTCTAGATTGCCTTTGTTGTTCCATCATTATCATCACAATCACCACCCCTTTAAACAAACAACAATGAAATCCAGAAAATGATTATCCACCTTAAACTAAGCATTACAAACGAAGACAAAATCCTCATTCAAGCCAAGGCATTATGGATTCCTGTACTGGTATCCATAATATTCCAATATTATTCATTTTGCATGTATTAATTATTATTATAATTTTATGCACAACACAAATACAGATGTATACGAGGAAAGGTTTAATATATGCATTGTAAGAACTTAAAGGTTACATGAGTATATGCATTCACTCTCTCGATTTCAACTACATCAAAAATGTATAACAACAATAACAAAAATACTTAAACAAATAAAATATTTGGCTCTCACGTCTTTGGGGGCTACTCATAAGGCTAGAATCTGAATGAAACACTATACGAGACTATGATGATTCCCAATGGTTGTTGCTAGGCTGATCCCAGCATTAGAGTGTATTCTGGGTCTAGTACCCAGCATAAGTAGACTGTGCTAAGGCCTGATCCCAGCTCAAGTAAAGCATCTGTGCTAGGCTGAATCCCAGCATATTAGTGTATTCAGGGCTGTATTCCCGAATTAAGTGGACAAATTGTGCTTAGACATTCAGGTGTAATTCCTAGGGGCCTGATCCCCAGCTCCGTTAGAATCTGTACAAGGCTTGATCCCAGCATATAGTTGTATTCTGGGCTGATCCCAGCATAAGTAGACAGCAAGTTCTTGATCCGCAGCTCGAAGTAACATTTGTGTCTGAGGCGGATCCCTATCAATCGAGTGTCTTCTACGGGCTGATCCCATCTAAAGTATGCTATGTGCTAGGCTGGACCCAGCTATAGTAGTGTTATTGGCTAGGCTTATCCCCAGCATACGAGTGTAACCTGTGCTGATCACCAGATTAAGTAGGCTAGGTGCTGAGGCCCTGATCCCATCATAGTGTATTCCCTGGGCTGATCCCATCTTAAGTAAATCTAAGCTAAGGCCGATCCCCGGCCATAGGAGTGTAAATTCTGTTTTGATTCCCAGATTAGTGGAATAGAGCCTAGGCTGATCCCAGCATGAAGAAAAGAATTCTTAATTTTTTTTTTGTCTATTTACACCCTTTATGAGAAATGTATTAAACAGGCAAGGCCTTAAAGATTTTAGAAAAAGCAGATGAGTATCCCGATTGTGGGAAAAAACGCTCCCCTATCCCATGGCAGCCCCCCATGGAGAAAAATAATGTAAGCAAAAGTAACGAACAAACATGGGGCACACCCCACCACTGTAGGCACCAATGGGAGGTGTCAGGGGTGGTGGCGGGCCAGCATAAATCTATAAGACTAGTTGGATGCCGAGACCGCGTGCTCAATGTCTGTACCTTGGAACGTCCAGAGAAGTGACCGATCCATGGTACTCTATATGATCATGTGATGCTACATCCAGACCATCTAGTTTGGTTGGCCATTTGAATTCAGCTGCCAATGCTAACCAATAGAAAGGGTTCTGATCATGCACACCATATGTGATCCTCCAACAAACCCCATGTAGACAGCACGTGTAAGGGGCTAATAATAGCTTCTTGCACAAGTCCCAGTCTGCCTACCAATTTCCAGGTACATGTACAAACCCGCCTATACAAGTGTTAGCTTACGACTAAGCAATATAATCCTACATCACATCAGCCTGCCACACCACCAATACCTCCATTAATTGTCATTATCATGATAAAGCTCATTATAAGACTGGCAATATGTACATAAAATAAATCAAGAACATCCAGTTGTGCATAAACAAAAATTAAGTAATTATCATTTTATGCACAACATAAATACAGATGTATATGAGGAAAGGTTTAATATATGCATTGTAAGAACTTAAAGGTTACATGAGTATATGCATTCTCTCTCTCGATTCAACAATTCAACTACATCAAAAATGTAGAACTACAATAACATAAATACTTAAACAAATACAATATTTGGCTCTCTCTGTGGGGGCTACTCATGGGCTAGAATCTGAATGAAACACTATACGAGACTATGATGATTCCCAATTGGTGCTAGGCTGATCCCAGCATTAGAGTGTATTCTGGGCTGATCCCAGCATAAGTAGACTGTGCTAGGCTGATCCCAGCTCAAGTAACATCTGTGCTAGGCTGATCCCAGCATTTTAGTGTATTCTAGGCTGATCCCAGATTAAGTGGGCTATGTGCTTAGTCATTCAGGTGTATTCTGGGCTGATCCCAGCTCCGGTAGAATCTGTACTAGGCTGATCCCAGCATTTAGTGTATTCTGGGCTGATTCCAGCATAAGTAGACTGCTAGGCTGATCCCAGCTCAAGTAACATTTGTGCTAGGCTGATCCCAGCATTCGAGTGTATTCTGGGCTGATCCCAGATTAAGTAGGCTATGTGCTAGGCTGATCCCAGCATAGTAGTGTATTGCTAGGCTGATCCCAGCATTCGAGTGTATTCTGGGCTGATCCCAGATTAAGTAGGCTATGTGCTAGGCTGATCCCAGCATAGTGTATTCTGGGCTGATCCCATCTTAAGTAAATCTAAGCTAGGCCGATCCCCGCATAGGAGTGTATTCTGGGTTGATCCCAGATTAGTGGAATAGAGCTAGGCTGATCCCAGCATGAAGAAAGTATTCTTATTTTTTTTTTGTCTATTTAAACCTGTATGAGAAATGTATTAAACAGGCATGGCCTTTATGTTTTTAGTATAGCAGATGAGTATCCGATTGGGGGCAATACACCCTAGCCCATGGCAGCCCCATGAGAAAATAATGAAGCAAAAGTAACGAAAATACAAGGGGCACACCCCACCCTGTAGGCACCAATGGGAGGTGTCAGGGGTGGTGGCGGGCCAGCATAAATCTATAAGACTAGTTGGATGCCGAGACCGCGTGCTCAATGTCTGTATCTTGGAACGTCCAGAGAAGTGACCGATCCATGGTACTCTATATGATCATGTGATGCTACATCCAGACCATCTAGTTTGGTTGGCCATTTGAATTCAGCTGCCAATGCTAACCAATAGAAAGGGTTCTGATCATGCACACCATATGTGATCCTCCAACAAACCCCATATAGACAGCACGTGTAAGGGGCTAATAATAGCTTCTTGAACAAGTCCCAGTCTGCCTACCAATTTCCAGGTACATGTACAAACCCGCCTATACAAGTGTTAGCTTACGACTAATCAATATAATCCTACATCACATCAGCCTGCCACACCACCAATACCTCCATTAATTTGTCATTATCATGATAAAGCTCATTATAAGACTGGCAATATCTACATAAAATAAATCAAGAACATCCAGTTGTGCATAAACAAAAATTAAGTAATTATCATTTAAACAACACAAATACAGATGTATACGAGGAAAGGTTTAATATATGCATTGTAAGAACTTAAAGGTTACATGAGTATATGCATTCTCTCTCTCGATTCAACAATTCAACTACATCAAAAATGTATAACTACAATAACATAAATACTTAAACAAATAAAATATTT